>WYDK02000020.1:706282-718659 GCA_009867345.2 Toxicodendron radicans
GTAAATCAAACCCAAAATCTTTTGAATAATTTATCTAAAAGTCAAAGTTGACCGTTCAATCACTCAATGGTGATTTAGGTCAAAATTTTCATCTATTCTCATGTAAAATTAAAATTAAATAAAAATAAATCTCACATAAGGCTTTTTTGTAGCTTATATAATTATTCATCTCCCTAAACTCACATTAATTATTGTGGTCTTTTGAGCCTCCATTTTTTTGCTTTTTAGACTTTTACTTGATGGCAGGCGTAGGGCACCTCAGTAAAACTAAACCAAAATAATAATATAAATTAAAATAAAATAGTTTTTTTTTTCCTTAAAAAAGAGAAAAAGAAAAAGAAAATAGTAATGAAACAAAGACTCGATTTCACACACGAGCGGCACCGACTTGGACTTCACAGACCGCAATTTGCGCCTGCTCGTGTGGGCCAAAAAGAATGCCACTGTGGCAATTAAACTATCCCACACGTGACAGATCTTTAAATTGCCGCATCACATCATTTACATTAGAATTTTAATTAAATTCTTGGAATAAAGAATTCAAAAAAAAAATTAATTAAATAAAAAGAACTAAATATTTCACATTAATGCCCACCAAAATTATAGTACAATTTTAAAAAGCCTAATTATTATTATTATAATAACACATGGTATAGCAAAACTCCACTCAACTCTTAAGAGCCTAAACTCCGTTATATTTAACGGAGATATTTAGTAAACAAATAAATAGTTAAAAAAAAAAAAAAAGTAAGTACTATAACAAAACTAGCCGATCTCAAGTCACCGCCGGTACAAAATCTGCCGGAAAACCGGCAAGCAAAACCTGGTGACACTCACTCACTGTCACTGACTCCATCTTCATTTTCATTTTTTTTACTCTCATTCATAGTCCCACAAGAGGAGGGTCTGAAAAGAACAAATCGCCGATGTCTTGGAAATAGTCGTCCACTTGACATGGAGACGACGGAGAAGCTGAAGCAAAATCTTGAGGTAATGTTTGGAGAAACATGTCACTCGAATCATCACTGAACATACAGTCTTGAAAAATCGGGGCGTTGTTGTCTTCAAAAAACGACAGTTCTAGAGTTGGAATATTGCTGAAAAACTCGTCGAGCGGGAAAGGCAAATCAAGCGGTAAGAAATCGGCTGATTCATTACACAAATTCGTCGTCGTTTCACCTTGACACTCTACCATCACTGTTTCTTCTTCAACAACCGGTTTTCCCAGTTTTTCTTTTTCTGTCTCAGTTTCTTCAGAAGAAGAATGAGTTCTGAAATTGAGAACAGAAGTTGGAGAAGAAAGGTTGTGACTTTGAGACTCATCACCTGATTCATAACCCGAAACTGTAGACGAAACATTAACTTCTGGCTTTTCTTCTTCTTCTTGTTCTTGTCGTTCTTCTTCTGGTTCTTGAACTGGTGGTGTAGAGAAATTTGTTAAAGCGTCTGGACCTCGAAGCTTGATGGCTGCATTATCATAAACCCTTGCAGCTTCTTCAGCTGTATCGTAAGTACCCAACCATAAGCGTACACGTCGTACAGGATCTCGAATCTCGGCCGCCCATTTTCCCCAAGGCCGTTGCCGTACACCGCGAAACTTCTTCCCATTGTTTGTGGAAGAAATTTGTTTAAGAGGTCTCCGGCAAGCAGCGACGTCAGCTGCTCTTTTCCGGTTAGTTGCAATGGCAGGAACGTTACTGGGCTTACTGCAACTCGGTTCGATGTTGATCTCATTCACATAGCGTTTCACTCGCTGGCGGCCAAACAACTCTCCTTCTTCATCACTTGAAGAGTCTGTGGCATCGTGGTCGGTCATAGATATCCGTATAACTCTGGGGACTACTGTAGCGGGGTTGGTTTCCGGGAGATTCCGATCATCGGAAAGTTTTTTATTGGGTTTTGAAGAGGCTGGTTTGGTGAACTTTTTGGTAACGTTTCGGTGTTCGGAGCATTTGATGGGACATAGAAAACTCATAGTACTTTGGTCCATCGTCGTGCTCTGAAAATTTTCTCTCAGATTCTCACTATTCGCATCGAAAGAAAAAAGAGGAGAAGAAAGAAAAGAAAAGGCAAGCAGACTATGAGGTGTCAAAGATAAGCTGAAACCTTATGTGATAAATAATCTGACAGAAAAGACATCAAAAGGGTGAAATAGAGAGAAAAAGAGTACTGAAAACAGTGATAAATCTTAATAGTTAAAACCCCGTCAAGATTTCAGACTGAAAAAGAGAGCCCTCTGGCTCTGAGTCTCTCTCTGTGAGACTATGATTGAAAAAACAAACCCACAAAAAGAGTTATAAAGAGGACTGAAACAAGCGAAAAAAAGGAAAGTGCTTAACCCTGCTTGTACAGAACTTTCCTGTTTACAACTAAGAATTAAGAAGTTACCAAATAAACACACTTTCTCAGACTTTCTGATCAAACTAAGGAAAACGAGTCCTTCAACCACCTCTAAAATGGAACAAAAGAATCAGAGTAGAAGAAGAAGATGAAGAAAGTCACAACAAGTGTACGGAACGAGATTTCAGATATCGTATTGGTAAGAGAGTTTACTTAGTGGGAGATGAAGCAGAGTTTTAGTTGCGGAGAAGACCGAAACACTGAAATCGCTGTTTTATAGGATCCCAACAGCCGAAATTGAAAAACTCGGGACACAAACCCATTTTAATTAATAATTACAATAATTTTTTTTTTAATTAAAATTTATTTGGAAAAAAAAAATATCTGTTTATTAATCATTGCGAATTACGGGTAGTATTGGAGCCGGTCGGTAGCATAACGGAGATTCCGGTGACGACCAAAGTGAAACGAAACGCCGCATCTAATTTAGCCACATGAAGTTGACACGTAGCAATGGTGGGCCCATGGGAGAGTTTGGCGCAATAGGAGAACATCATATCGTGCTGACTCAGCGTATGATTCATCTTGAAGAGTGTGATGCCAGTCACGTGAGGCCCAAGATACCCGGCCGTGTTAATATTTATTCAGTCAAATTGTTTCGATTGGTAATATTTAATAAGACCTCACAATCTTTGACTACTAAAAAAGGCTTCTTCATTCACTATGTTAATTACTCTTTGTTCCCTTAATCAGGCGGACTAATTAATTAATCATGATTAAAATTCTATTCACTTGCTTTAAACCTTTTATGTTATGAATTGCATTCATACTCTTACTAAATATAATTGGGATTAGACACATTAAGGGTGTTTTGGTAATTTGGAGCGTGGGTTAGTGGGTTAATAATTTTTAACCCTTGAAAGTTATATTTATTTATTGAATTTAATTTCAATTAAATTTACTTTTTTTTTTAACAGCTAGAAGTAACGTGGTGGTGGGCAACCTAGAATTCGCCGCCATTTATAATTCGGTTTTGTACGTCTCTGGGTTTTTTTTTTTTTCTTGTTTCCACTACCGAGATATGCTTATCATACAAGCTCTTAAAGTGCGTGCTAACACGCTCTTATCAAAATATATTAATTTTTAAAATATTTGTTTTTTTTTTTATAATTAAAAGTGTAAAAGAGAAAAAAAGAAAAATAATTCCTTTTCCTTAAAAGTCAAATCTTGTCATTCCTTTTTATTTAAAAAAAATATCTTAAATTTTTTTGATAAAGAAATATATGTTTATTAAAAAATGTCAAAAAAATAAAATTTTCCTATTAGAAATTTAAATAAAAAAGGTATTTCCCCTTTTTTATTTTCCTTTTATAGTGAAGATTTTTTCTCTTAACCAATATATTTTATTAGAATGTTTCCCCATTTTAAGTCTTAATAAATATTCTAAAAAAGAAACAAATATAAAAATGACTTTGCCCTTTCTTGTTTTTCTTATTTTCCATCCCGTTTCTCTCTGTGTTTCATGTTCAATTATTGACTAATCCAAATTTAGTCCACTAATTTAAAAATTAATTCCACTACTAGTGTATAACAACCCCGTTAAGCGCGCGTAAGGAAGGGATATATAATCCCTCGGTCATTATTCACCCTGCAAGCAGTAAAAATTGAACCGTTAACTTTTTCACCGTACATTTCCGCAGTAATCAAAATCACATCACGAATGTTAGTATCCACGTGGTCATGAAGAGACCCGGTTCCTTGACCGTTCGATTTGTGGAACACATGGTCAAATATTGTTGGCTTTGATCATTATAAAGCCAAGTCTCAACTCTCAAGTGGACATGTGCCATCCGTACCGCCACAGAACCAAAGATTTTACACCTAATTTATTTTAATTTTTTCGCTCGTGGCCGGACCGACCACGTTCTATTTTTTTTGTATTAAGTCAACTGGGTCTCACTCTCACCTCTCAGACTAGGTCTAGAAGAATTTATTAGAGACAAAATCTCCATAATGTTTATTTTTATTTTTCTACAAATAGAAAACTTGAAGAATTTTTAGTTGACATTTCTTAATTAAAATTACCAAGAAAAAAAGAATTTCAGTGGTGCGTTTGGTTGGGGGATAAAGTGACATGAATGGAGTAATGACATCTTTTATTATCCTATTATCTCATTTGATTGCTTAAGTAATAAAATATTCAGGTAATCTTATTATATCAATAGTAAGTTATCATTGGTAATATAGTGGTAATTTTAATACTACTATTTTCTTAGGTATTTTAATATTACCTTGATAAATTTTTTTTCTTATAATTTATTCCTTAACTATTACAATTTTAGGAAAAAAATGTCTTTATTTTAAAATCAATTTACAAAATTAATATGAACTATTTTAATGATTATATTTAAAATTTTTAGGACATAAACGTCCTTCAAATTTTAAATTATTACATAAAACTGGTGGTTGGATCTGGCTACCACCGTCGGTGACAAAACAGCACAGGGCTAGCCGGATCTGACCGTTTCTGGCCATATCTCTTGCTGGAAAAGAAAACATTGTTGTAGATCTGGCCGGAAACACGACCATGGATCTGGCCAGATCGGCACATTACCGGCCAGATCGGACCGGTCATGCGTTGGCTGGTGGTTGCTTTGATAATTTTTAAACTTTTATTATATGGGTGTTTTAACTAAATTTCTAAATGTGGATGTTAAAATAATGTAAATAATAATAAAACAAAAGACAAAAAGGACAATTAAGTAATCTAAACAACATACACATCCATTTATTCCTCCCAACTAAACATATCAATATATAACATACCCTCTAATTTATTTCTCACAACCAAACACTTTTTAATAATATAACATTTTCATATCCAAGGTAATCTAGCTTTTCCTTAATATAACATTCACAGTAATACATTATTTCCCGAACAAAACACACCTAATTTCTATTTCAAATCAATAAAAAATAAAACTACAGCAAATTTAAAGAATTTTGAGTCAATATTAAAATCCCATTTTTTATTCATAAAATAAACCATAAATCTTATCTTAATTCAGTGGTTAATTTGATAATGTAATTAAATGGAGTTGATTGAGTCCAAGAACTAGAAATCAAAGAAGTGGTACTTGTGTGGTCGTTAATTCCATAATTTTGTCACGATCGAATTTGTAATATTTTGCATGCAAACTGCAAAGTAAAGTAAAAAAGAGAAGTTCCCAGAAGCATGGAGGTAAGTGAAATTAAAAAGAAAAAAAAACCAAAGGAGAATGAACAAAACCGACGATACTTTTGTTGCCTGCAACAACGAAGACATAAGCATAAGTTTTGACTTTAAAAATGGTGGTGATTATAACTTTATTATAAAGAATTTATATATATAAATCTTGACCATGAAAAATCAACAAATGAATATGGTCCGGCGCAGCAGTTGATCATGATCTTATATATAACTTGAAAACGAAGCAATAATAATCAGAACATTACATCAAACAAAACAAAGAAAGAAGCCGACCCATATTTTTATATATTAAATTTGATGGATGATATGGGACCTGGATGTCCCTCATTGGTTTGAGTTTGGGGGTTGTCTTCATGTGTCAAGAAATGATTGGAAGGTGGGTTCTCGCCATCAAAAGGAGCTGAGGGTTTTTGGTTTATGTAACATTCGTTTGTGTTTAGAAGAAGGTGATAAGGTTGATGAGGATGACGATCACGCGTAGGGCACGCCTGCATGTAAAATTTAAAGATGGAGATAATTATATATAATGGGTTAAAAGAGAAGGTGGTCACAAAAGATAAGAGAGAGAGAGAGAGAGATGGAGAGAATACTGATCAGAGACTCACATGAACTGAAATTTTTTTACTTTGAACAATGACACACAACAAAGGACCAATTTGTCCTTCAATACCCAATTAATTCTTTCTCACGGACGTGGTTTGGTTACTCTTCATGTCTCTGCTGGCTTGAATCTTGAATCATAATATTCATAGATCCGCTTTTAATTTAGAGAACAAAGGGATATTAATTAAGAAATTGTTTAATTATAATTAATTAGATAGTAAACGGATTTTTCCTATCCAAATAATGGCTTAATGACACTTTTTTACCCACAGAGTTTTAAAATATCACTTTAGAATCTAAATTTATTTTCTGTTTACTATATCCCAAATAGATCGTCAACCGATTTTGATATTGTTGTGACTTCAAACCATCACAATTCTCTTCCCCGATCATCACTCATCAAAACCTCTCAAATCTTACTTTCGTTGAGCCAGCCAATCACTTACAATCGAGTGATTAAGGTTTGCACAGTCGTCTCTCCCAAGTTAAATTCCGATCAATCACTACCAAAAGAATCACCGATCTCCCTTATTCAAAAGCCCCAACAGTCTGGACCGAGTTTGCTCTTCATTGACTGTCGAATATTTTAGATACTAAAATGATATTTTAAAAGTTTGTGGATGAGAAAATGTCATTAAACTATTATTTGGGTGGGAAAAAATCGTTAACTCTTAATTAAATGGTCAATATGTTACTTACGGGAAATTGTTTCTCAAAATGTGGAAAGCATTTAGGGATTTTAAATTTTGAAATTGTTGATAGTGCAGCTTTTGGAATTGAAATTCAAGTTTAAAGGATGGAAATTGAAGAAAACGAGTTTGCTGGAGGAAAAAGGGATAAAATTAAAGGTAAATCATGTGGATTAGCATGAAATTAAGATTAGAATTGAGCAAGTTCTTGGAGTGTGGCCTAAACCTAATTACATTGAGCCAAGTGACCAGCCATAAACAAAAGACAACTCAATAAGATACACCAAATTCGACAAATCCCCTCCCCCCCAGTGGCCTAATTATTTATAAAATTTTTGAAAAATTAAAACAGTAACAGTGACATATCTACTTGTGTTTTGTTTTGTTTTTTTGTTTTTATATAGAAATTAAAATTAAAAAAAAATTAAAACTAATTTAAGTCAATTAGTGAGTGAGATAGATAGCATCAAGTCCAAGATCCGTATTGGATTCTTTGCTAATCATCTTCATCAATAACTTAATCATCATAAAATCGTTAAACCCCATAGATGCTCTTGGTTACAGTGTAACCGGCTACACATACTCCCTCTTGCTTCTATTCAAATTACCACCATGTACATCATCTTCTCTCTAAATTCATTTGCTTGGTTTCATGGATTATATATATATATATATATATTTTTACAGGGTGTTTTTATGCAGTATTTATTAACAAAAGTATTCAATTATTGAAACAAAAAATCATTTGAATATATGTTATTTGAGTGTCATATTTTGTTAAATCAATTGAAAGCTTGATTTAATTAAGTAAACGGATTTTCGGTTTTTCAACGAGCTATATATGCTCGTCGAAGACATTTGATATCTTTTCTAAAAAATCCATTTAAGAGAATTACATACAATAACAAAGAAAGGTTTTACATTAAAATTAAATAGTAAAATAAATTTAAATTAATTAAACCATACATACAGATACAATATCCACCTCTTTATGATGAGTTGATTCTCACAAAAACCAAAATTTGTATGCATACATATCATAATAACAAACAATAAAATAACAAAATTAAACAAAGAATAAATTAAATGAAGTTTACGTTGAAATGAGAAGAGAAAATGAATTAATCCCCATGAAATATATAAAATAAAATAGAAAACAAGATCCATTCTAAAAAGAAGGGCCACCTCCAGGCTCCATCCACCTCCCTTACCATAAGCAGCAATTAAAGCTTTATTACAGTGTCGGGGTCTGTTATTGTTTTTAGATTAAGAAAGAACAAAAACCAATTAAGCTCGAACTTTTATGGAACCAAATTAAATGAATAATAATTATACAATGAGAAACGAAGCTTGGCTCTTCACTGCAGACGTCTCTCTCAGGCTTCACTTTGAAGCAAGAGATGTTGGTCTCTCTTTCTCTTTCTGTGTAGTGAGTGATTATTATGGCTGCTCAGAAGATTGTTTAACTTATCTTAATTAACAGTTTGAGGCCGGATTGAATGAATGATATATATGCGTCACTGTGTGTCTTCTTCTATCTTCTTTTGTTGCAGTATTATATTTATATATATATATATGTGTGTGTGTAATGTGAAGACTCATGCATGCCTGAATTAATTGCAGTTTGAATTAATTAAATTATAATTAGCAGCTCACATGCTGATACTATTGCTTGCTTTTCAAATACACAAAGGGTCTCTTCTCTTTTACCAACCATGGCGTTTTGTAGTTTTCCCATATGTACTGTTTTACCTCCTCCACCTCCATGTATACCATAAAAAAGTTTGATTAACTTAATTACTCTTCAAAATTCAAAAGAAAATCTTCTGTGAATACACATATGTATATATTATGGTTCCATAACTGGAAATCGAATTGGAAAGGGGTCAAAATTCTAGAGCATTTATATTATATAACCGAAAAATAAAAATATATAACCACTGAAAACCTTGAATACTCGAGACCATCAAAATAATTTTAGTCACGTCTGTTTGTTGGTAAAAGAATGTTAATTAAAATTAATTTAACACTTCATGGCCAGCATTACCACACAAATTGAAGTGTACTCACGTGCTGCCTTCTCGATTTTGAAAAATTAAATTAATTAAAAATAGAACAAAAATAGTAATGTAATTTAATTGAGTATTCTTCTATTCTAAGACTAAGAGTCGTGCAAGTATCGTGCATGCGTTAAAGTGGTCATACTCATACATTCTACTTTTACAAAATTCAGTGTAATTATTAAATTTAAATTAAATTAAATTAATATTCTTTTTTAAATAATAGGAATAAAAAGTTTTTGGGGAAAATCTACTAGGTTTTGTCCCGAGACTTGAAGACAGTTGGTGACCGCCTGGGCCAGCTGGGTCCCACAGACACTTGCGCTGTTGAAAGACCCGGTGACCGGCACCGTTTAAGGCCCTATCTTTGTGGGGAACGATTGACACGTGTGCATCACCATGTGGGAATGACGTGGCCCCTAATGGGGAGTATCAACTTCAATGCACAGCATAATATAAATTTAAAAAAAAAAAAAAAAAATGTGGAAGAGAGATTTTTGTGGTATGGGTAATGGGGAATGAATGGGGTTGTATTTGTTAATTTTTAAAGTTCCAAAAGTGTTGAAAACATCACAAATTAAGGGGATTTGGTAGAAAAAAAAAACATGTTTTATTGTCTTGGGAATTTGTTCATATTATTATTATTATTTTTATTTAATGGGGTTTGGTTTGAATGATTGGTATATGTTTTTGTATAGTTGTAATGTAAAAAAGCCTTAAAATTAGGGGGATGATTGCTTCGGATATTTGGTGGTCGACTAGTTCATCGCACAATTTAGTCATGTAACTAGTGTTCTAAACCGATCAAAACTTTTAATTTTTATACCATATCGGTTTTCTATAGATTAAACCAATAATGAGTTCATAACCGGATTTACAACTACACTTATATCTATTTTTCCTATAGTTTTAACCTAATTAAAGTGTTGAACAAATCGAATTATTGATAAAGTGGGTAATTGAAGTAAATTTAATGCTAATGGTTTGCATGAGAGCCTCTAATAAATCACTAATAATACGACATTAAAGTGAACAAATAATTCCAAAATTAAACAATAAATATTAATGAAGTCCATCATCATTCATTCATCAACTCAAATCCAACTAACCAAAGTACTTTGAATCCCACGTGGCAACTTCCCCATTTCGCCACGTGGAAAACTTTGTAAGTGGAATTATGGCACTGGAAGTCACTACACTAGTAGTAGTTGATCTTTGGAAAATCGACAGGGCTCCGTTGTATACATGAATCTAGCTAGGTGAGATTCAATAGGGTTAGGTTAGGGTTTAATTAAAAATAATTAAGCCTGATTTTCAGGGACCATGCTCGAACTCCACTCGTGGGCACGACCTATTTGCCGGAATTATTATTATAATCTCACAACTCAGATTTTGCTAACATTAAGATTTGATTGAATTTAATATTTTTATTAGAGACATGGGTTGTCATGAATTAACTATAGCTTATATATATATATATTTTTTCTGAATTCCAAGGCATGGCTCCCTCAGTTCTTTGTTGAGGAGGTGAGCAGGAAGTGATAGAGAGTCTAATAGAATATATATGTTTATAATTGTTATTAAGATTTTGTGGAAGTGAAGCTGTTATTCAACGACATAATAGAGCTCGAGATATGAGTAAAATGGGACAAAAATTTAGAAAATAATTTAATTGGATTCCATTAATAGAATCAGATATTTTACCGATTTATGTCGATGAAAATGAGGCTGTGATTTGTGTGACAAAAAGAATCAGAATAATCTGTTACTCCCTTTAATTATTATTACCAAATTAATAAGGATTTACAGTTGAGTGAACAACTCTAATTAAGAGTAAACAAACTTTTCCCACCGACAGTTTGCCTTAATGACATTTTCCCACCCAAAAAGTTTCAAAATACCACCTCTCCACCAAAGTTTATATTCCGATTAATCACTGGTTGATTTCAGCATCTTTGCGACCCTACACAACCACCATTCTCTTTCCCGATCATCATTCATCAAAACTCCTCAAACCTTGCTCCCATCGATTCTGTCAATCGTTGACAATTGAATGATTTGTGAAACTCGCAACCGCCCCTCCCAAGTCAGATTATGACTAAACCTAACCATCAAAATCTAATCTCTCACCACCAAAAGACTCACCGTCATCCCTTCTTCAAAAGCCCAAACAATCTAGATCAAGTTTAGTTTCCGTTGGCTGCTAAATCGAAAAGTGTATTCTGAGTAATAAACATAATATAAACTTTGGGTGAGAAATTAGTATTTTAAAACTTTTGGGTGGATAAGGTCATTAAGGCAAACTTTGGGTGAGAAAAAGTCGTTTACACTTCCAATTAAACATCATGGTTGTTTTACATTAAAGCTTGAGCATTGAATAGTTTTCCAATAATTAAAAACTTTAAGTGCCCGTTTGATTTGTGATGTATAAATAATTTTCAAAAACTAAATATAATTAAAAATGATTAAATTCTATATTAAACCGACCCTAAATTATGTGGACCAGTCCAAGAGTAAAATATATAAGAAGGCACAACTGGGTAAGAAATAGTATGAAAGGTGTCACTTTCCTTGAAGGGTTAAATTAAATAGCCACGTTTCATTAATGCAGCCGATAAATTTGACTATTAATCTTGGAACTACAATACCTAGCATTACTTTATAACATTCATTACATCTTTATCATAAAACAAACAATAATTTTGCTTCTCTTTGCTACTTATTATAAGAGAACACAAGTGAACAAGCATTGACTACTCATTTTGAATATAACAACTCACCTCGACACATTAACTTATTATTATTTTTAATTTTTTTTTTTTTTTATATCCAAGAAGTCCAAATGAACTTAGACAACCTTCCAATTAAATTGAGAATGCTCAAAAGACAATAAATCTATCCACACAATTCTAAATTTGCCTTAGCCAAATAAACTCCCACGGATGAGTCACATTAACTTTGAACATATATGTTTCTTACCACCATTAGATGTGAAAATATAAGTTTGAAGAAACGGGAGTTTGAAAAGAAATGAATTGGTGAAGGAGAGTTTTCAGCATTCTGAATCAGGGACACATTTCATTGACAAAAGGTCACATTATCCATACAATAATAGAAAGCAACATTGAGTTCTTCTTTTTAACCAGAGGCACGTAATGTTATGGACCTCTTTCTTTTAGTCCATTTTAGGATTGTGGATTCATTTAACAGAACAGAGAACATTCATTCATTCATACAGAAAACTGAAAGACGAAACAATATAAAAAAGAAAAGGGCCCCCCTCCCTCACAAGCGCTACAAACTCCTTTCAGTTCAGCCCATGGCATATTTCTGGGTCCAGCTCCTGGCAGTTGTCTCGTACTTATTCCTGTCTGTTTTGTACATATGAGCAATCTCTGGCACCAATGGATCGTCTGGGTTTGGATCTGTCAATAA
>WYDK02000020.1:792029-811546 GCA_009867345.2 Toxicodendron radicans
CTACTTCACAAAATGGGTAGAGGTCGAACCTCTCGCAACGATCACAATGAACAAAATTAAGACATTTGTGTACCAAAACATCATTTATCGGTTTAGTATCCCTAACACCATAATCTCCGACAATGGTAAGCAATTCGCTAGCGATGACTTCAAGAAGTTTTGTAGCAACCTAGGGGTCCAAAACAGGTTTGCCTCGGTTGCACGACCTCAAGCTAACGGACAAGCCGAGGCCATCAACAAAGTAATCAAGCGAACTTTAAAAACAAAGCTTGATCGCTCCAAAGGAGATTGGCCTGAGGCCCTCCTCGAAGTGCTCTAGTCATATCGTACTACTCCCCGAACTTCAACAAGAGAAACTCCATTCTTTATGGCATATGGTTGCGAAACCATGATACCCGTTGAAGTCGGTACAGGTTCTTTGAGAAGAGATACTTTTAACGAGAAAGATAACGAAACGCTTATACGGCTAAGTCTCGACCTAATTGAGGGTCATCGCACCACGGCTCAACTACACCTTGCGACTTACCAGCAAAGGATGAAGAAGTTCTTTGATAACAAAGTAAAAAAGAAAGATTTTCTTTATGGCGACCTAGTTCTTCGTAAGGTTATGATCAACACAAAGGATCCAAAAGCTGGAGTGCTGAACCCAAATTAGGAAGGTTCATATAAGATCGCACATATTGTGCGACCAAAAACTTATCACTTGGAAGATTTGGATGGACGAGCAATTCCGCGTGCATGGCATTCAAAGCACCTAAGGAGATACTATCAATGAGTCGGCAAAGTCAAGATCGTCATCAAGCAAGTCTCCCTTGGGGGTCTATAAAAATTTTAGTCCCATGGAGAATGCTCCCCATGGGACCTTTTTGCCCTTTTTGTAAACTCCATCAGTGATCATTGAAGTAAATAAAGATTATGGTATGATTCTCCAAATTCTCCAAAATTGTTTCCACCATTAAAAGTTTCAAGGACTCCATGATTTTCTTCCATAGATCTTCATGCATACCCCAATAAGTGAGCCCAAGGGCTCGTAGGTAGCGATCTGAGCGGTCTAAGTCTTACCCCCATAAAAAAACCTTCAGGGTCCCTTGGTAATGAACTCGCAAAGATCTTCCATCCTTCCTCCGAGCCTAAAGGCCATGAGGTAGCGATCTGAACGATCCGAGTCTTACCTTATACCAAACGAACCTACACGGTTCAGGGATTTTGTACTCGCAAGGATCTTCCATCCTTCCTCAGCGAGACTAAGGGCCATGAGGTCGCGATCTGAACAATCCGAGTCTTATCCTATACCAAACGAACCTACACAGTTCGGGGATTTTGTACTCACAAGGATCTTCTATCCTTTCTAAGCAAGCCTAAGGGCCATGAGGTTGAGATCTGAACGATCCGAAACGTATCCCAATCAACCAAATCAATCTGGTCCAAAGGCATTGTATTCATTCTATCCGTTAGTCCAATATCAACGAAACAAAAAACCTAGCAAGACAAGCAATTGACTTAAAAAGTTTTCAGTACAGAGAAAATTGATGTGAAAGCTCCATCAAGTGATCAACTAGAACAGGCTCGTAATGGTTCTACTTCAATCCGATCAAGTTGCCATTATCGTTTCACGAACAAGCAAAGAAGGAAAAAGAAAAAGGAAAATCTATCTCAGCACTTAGAAAAACGATTCAATATCAGAAAGAGACATTTCATTAATTCAACTTGTCCATTTACTACGGTCCCAATCTAGTCAAGCAAATCTTGACCATTGATGATCTCCACGTGATGAGCATCAGAGCCGTCATTCATTTTCTCTTTCCCAAGATCGTAGTAACGATCCTCTGCCGTCTGATCTTAGGACGCGTGTCACGATTGTGCGGTGGGCAGTCGAAGAGTTGGTGAGTGCGTGCGACCTGGCATGCGCATTTATGGCGCCTCACGGAATGTTTTTTCATTATGACGAACAATAAATGCGCCTCATGCGCATTTAATGCTTCCTCGTATTCGGAGTAAATGCTTCCTGCTCGTTGAGTATGAGGAAGTGAAAAGTCATGCAAGATCGTCAGAAGTTCGTATTTTAGCTCGCTATCAAGTTTTACAACGAGCATTTAGTTCATCAGCGAACACAATCTAGTCAAAAAGATGCACCAGTGGCCTAATCAAATTAGAACAGTTCGCTATAGATGACCAGTGCGGTGAATGATACTTTTCAGAAGCCGATCACGGTCAACGATATCGCACTCTAAAAACTTAGGGGTATTTGTTATAGGGTAAAATCAGGTGAGGTTGCTAGTGATGTCACGCGACCTCGCAGGTCGCGACACCTATCCGCTGATGACCATATCCAATTCTATTATATGCTGGTGACATCACGCAACCTCCAAGGTCGCGCCACTTGTCCGCTAGTGACGACACTCGGTCTTATTGTGTCCAATCGATCAAGTTGCAACCCACTTGTTGTATTCGCCTCGATCCTATCGATCAAGTTGCAACCCACTTGCTATATTTGCCTCGATCCTATCGATCAAGTTGCAACCCACTTGATGTATCCCCCTTGATACTATTGATCAAGTTGCAATCCATTTGCGGCACTTGCATCAACTAGTTGTCTACCACTTGCGGTTCATACCTTATCAGCGAGTTCCATTTGTCTAATAGGACCCGCGATCACTCCCTATAAATAGAAGACCCCCATCAACATTTCGAGGATGATTGACAAACCCATCTCAGAAACACTAGACTTATTTATCTCTTAAGACATTAGCTAAAAAGGCTCCGGACAGCTTTCCCTCTCTAGGATTGCTCTGTTTGCCAGCTCAGATTGTTATGATCTAATTTGTAATCATTCTATTTAAATAACAGACAAAAGTGGATGTAGGAGTTCGCTATACAGCCTCCGAACCACTATAAAACCTTGCCTCTTTTACCTTTTAAGTCAGCAAGTAATGAGCTAAAGGAATTGATCGCCCTCACCAGTAAATCATTTCAAATCAACTTGACTACGCTATAGTTGTAACGACCAAATCGTAACTAGTTCGTTGGCGGTGCATTTTTACTCGTTAATAGTTTGGCGGTAGAAGGAGGGTTGGATTCATTCCCGATTGTGATTAACACATCATCTAGTTCGTATTCTATTCTCATCTGATCCTCATTGAATGGCACCAAAAGAACCAAGAGCTAAAAATCCTGTGGTCCAGGCAGTAGAGGCTGTAGAAGGCAGCGAAATGAACGGCGCCAACGATCCTGTTGGACCAACTTTCGATGTCTGCACCACAACGGCCCCAAATGTAGATCCGACCTTAGCACAATACATGGACAGACTGGATAACGCTCTTCGGACGATCACCCAACGTCTGGACATACTCGATCAGCGGCTAGATCCCTTGATCCTAGACCAAAGGGGTGCAATGCAAACTCCAAACCCAAAAAGGCACCGAATAGGAGATGGTCCCTCAAGGGAGCGATTTGGTAATTACAACGATCATAGCCAGCCTGCACTTGGGGGTCAAAGATCAAATCCGGCAAACGAACCAAACAACCAACAACCTCAATGGCTTGGGGGTGAAACATCACGATGATCAGTAGGAAATCGATTCGAAATTCAGCGACCGCAAACCGCGTATCACCAGATCACTCACATTCCCATCATTGAGGAAGTGAACTCACCGGGGAATCGTTCCCACATAGAGCCAAGGAACAACGAGAGGAGATGGCTGCGTGGACTAAGCAACATCCCAAACAATACTTGCTAGATCGTCGATCGGACCGATAAGGGTCTGAAATAGCCGAAAGCGCTGATCCACGACTCCAACATCAGCCACCAAATAATGCTTAACGGAGCGAAGAGCTACAACGAGCCATTAACGACATAAAAGCCCAGGATAACAATGAGAATATCGGCTCAGGAGCTTATTCGTTTTTCGTTGAGGTGTTGGAGTCCCCACTACCAAGCGGGTTCCGAATGTCGAATATCAAGGCCTTTCATGGCAATAATGATCCGCAGGATCATCTATTCGTCTTCAACGACCTCATGAAACTCCATCGGGTGTCCAATCTTGCCAAATGTTGTTGCCTCGCGGTCACATTAGCATCATCCGCAAAAGATGGTTCAGATCGTTGCCAACTGGCACCGTCGATTCACGTGACCGCATGAGTTCGCTGTTTTTACGACAGTTCCAAGAGAACAGTCAATTCTCCATTCCTTTGAGTTACTTGAGCAACATCCGATAAGAGAAGGGCCAGTCGTTGAAATCTTATTTGGAGCGATTCCATATCGAACTCCGTAAAGTCAACAACGTGCCAGAAGAAGCAGTTTGCACCTTGATAGTGGTGGGTGTACGACCTCAGACATCATTTTGGAACAAGCTCCAGAAGGAAGAAAACGTCCCACTCTCAAGATTCTACGAACTTGTGGAGAAATTTCTTAGAATCGATAACTTCATAGCCGCGTTGCCTCGTGGCGATCAAGGAGCCGGCCCAAGTGCGCCCCCGCGAAAAGAATTTCGAGCAAAGGCGTATGTTCGTTTCGAGCCTAGAGATAATTGACGAAGCGACCAACATAGAAACAGTGAGAAGGGAGGAAAACCTCATTTCAAACAAATGAGGAATAAAACATCTACAGAGCGAGTTTTCACTCCACTAAATGCAAAAATCAGCGACGTTTTGAAAGTGGATAACGGGCTCATACCTTTTCCCGTACCTCTCAGAGGAGATAGAGCGAACAAAGATAGTCAGAGATTTTTCCGTTATCATATAGACGTTGGACACCATACCAACAAATGTCATTCTCTATGACATGCCATTGAGAATCTCATTCAAAGGGGGCATCTAAAAAATTTTATAAATAATCCTGATCGCCGTATAAGGGAAGAAGAGAGGAGAAATGACCCTCCCCCACCTCTCCAGAGTCCAAAAGAGAGTGAATTCCTTATGATCTACGGGGGACCACATATTACCGGAAGTTCCAAACGATCTCAGGATCGTTATATACGAGATGTTAGGAAGGCCCCACCAGCCATATACCGGACAGAAAGGCGTTACGCCAAATCTCCAAGATGGATCGAGGAAATTAGTTTTAGCAAGTAGGATGATGTTCGTTTACATCATCCCCATGAGGACGCACTAGTTATTGCAGCACGCCTAGGCAACAAAAAAGTTCATCGGGTGTTCGTCGATAATGGTAGCGTTGTGAGTGTTCTCTTCTACGAATGCTTCGTGGGGATTAAACTAAAAGACAGCGATCTAAAACCCATTCGCAAACCGTTGTTCGGATTCACCAGAGATTCTTTAATGCCCAAGGGCATGATCTCACTGCCAATAACTGTGGGAGATGTCCCCTCGATAGCCGAGGTCACAATTTTCCTGGTCGTGGATTGCCCTACTTCCTTAAATGTAATCTTAGGGCGACCTTTGTTGAGAGCGTTGAAGGCAGTCACTTCGATTTACCATATGAAGATGAAGGTCCCCACGCCTGACAGTGTGGGCGAAGCATGCGGAACGCAGGAAGAATCACGACTCTACTATAACAATGTGGTTCGTTTGGCAGAAAAGCTAAAAAAAAAAGGTCACCATGGCCATTGATGTAATCAAGCCTCACCCAGGCCTAGCGGATGACAGTATCGATCCACGACTTCAAGAAGATTTACCTGCCAACGGTTCGATCGAACAGCTAGTCGAGGTCCAGGTTGACAATGACGAACCTCGAAAAATAAAGATCGGGAGCGGTACCAGTGAAGAGATCTTTAGACCTCTGATTACTTTCCTCCGAAACAGCCAATATGTGTTCGCCTGGACACATGAGGACATGGTGGGGATTGGCCCGAATATCATATGTCATCACCTGAATATCGACCAGGATCATCATCCTATCCGCCAGAAAAGAAGACGGATGGACCTGGAGAGATATTTGGCGCTGAAGTCAGAGGTCGAGAAATTATTATCAATAAATTTTATTCGGGAATCCCATTACCCGGAGTGGATCGCAAATCCAGTTTTAGTACACAAACCTAATGGTAAATGGCGCACATGTATCGACTTCAACGACCTAAATAAGGCACGCCCAAAGGATAATTTTCCCTTGCCCATGATCGATCAACTCGTTGACGCCTACTCGGGTTATAACCAGATCGCTATGTACACTCCTGACGAAGTACATACAAGCTTCAAGACAGATCGCGGTTTGTATTATTACAGGGTCATGCCTTTCGGATTGAAGAACGCTGGAGCGACCTATCAACGACTCGTCAACCGTATGTTCGCGAATCTAATCGGCAAGAAGATAAAGGTATATGTGAACGATATGCTCATTAAATCGAAGGTCGTTGCCGATCATATTCAGACATTGAATTTACGCAATAAAAAAGTTTTTGTACTTTTTATTTTATTTTTAGAATAAGTGCATAGTTGGAGTGTTTAAATGCATGTGGGCTTGGGGTTTACATTAATATGTATTCGTTTTAGGTAGAATATTATTTACTGCTTGAACTTGACTGTTGGAGTTGCTGCTTGATTTTGATGATGATGTCAGGTGGCAGGTTTCCTCAACGTTTGGTTCTGGTTATGGTGATTTTGTTCGTTGTGCATCAAACAGTTGCTGATTCAAACATCATAACGTGCATAGAGGAGGAGAGAGAAGCGCTGCTTGCTTTGAAACAAGGCCTGGTAGATGCAAGTGACTATCTCTCTTCATGGGGAAGTGAAGATGTTAAAAAGAATTGTTGTAACTGGATAGGAATTCAGTGCAACAACACAACTGGCCATATAAACATGCTTGATCTTCAAGTATCGTCCGATTTCGAGGGTTTGAGAGGTACAATTAGCTCTTCTTTGCTTAAATTGCATGATTTAAGTTATTTAGACTTCAGTTACAATGATTTTGGTGGAAGCCAAATCCCTAAGTTCATTGGTTCCCTCAGCAAATTGACTCACCTTAGTCTCCGTGATAGTAATTTTAGTGGACCAATTCCTCGCCAGCTTGGAAATCTTTCAAGTTTGCAATTTCTGGACCTTAGCTTTAACCAATTTCAATGTTCCATTCCAGACGCTTTTGGAAACATCACTTCGCTAACATATCTCTATCTTCGTGGTAATCACCTTGAAGGTGGGATTCCAGAATCCTTTGGGAATATGTGTCGCTTACTTTCATTAGATCTGCGTTTTAATAATCTTGGAGGAAAACTCTCTAAGTCCATTCGAAACTTAATTGGTGGGTGCACTGAAGGCACTCTGGAGGTCTTGAACTTAAGTGACAATAAATTCATAGGTTCAGTGCCTGATCTTTCAAGATTCTCGTCCTTAAAAAATCTATGGCTTGAACAAAATCTTTTGAATGGGACCTTAACCAATAGCATTGGACTGATGTACAAGCTTCAGGTTTTGCTGCTTGGTAAGAATTCATTGGAAGGTGAAATCACAGAAACCTTTTTCTCAAATCTCTCCAACTTAGATCTTTTGGACTTAGCTGGTAACTCTCTTGTTTTTGAACTGAGCCCTGACTGGATTCCTCCTTTTCAACTGCGGTTTATAAGTCTTGCCTCTTGCAAGATAGGGCCTCATTTCCCAAAATGGCTTCAAACTCAAAAAAATCTTGATTTTCTAGATATTTCCAACGTGGAATCTCAGATATTTTACCTGAATGGTTTGGGGATCTATCTTTTAAATTAATTGAATTAAATCTCTCTCACAATCAGATCAAGGGTAAACTTCCAAACTTATCTTTGAAATTTAATTCTTCTTTAATTTTGGGAATAGATTTTAGTTCAAATCATTTTGAGGGTCCAATTCCAGCACTTCCTTCACAAATATATTCTGTGAATCTGTCCAAAAATAAGTTTTCGGGAACGATTTCTTCCTTATGTTTCACTTCTGAGAGTTTGTTTTATATCGACCTCTCCAGTAACCTGTTATCTGGAGGGGTTCCAAATTGTTGGAAGCAATTCAATGACTTAACAGTAGTTAATTTTGCAAACAACAACTTCTTCGGGAAAATTCCAGACATGATGGGTGCCCTAATTAATCCTCAGACATTGAATTTACGCAATAATAGCTTCTTTGGAGAATTGCCTTCGTCTTTAAAGAATTGTACAAAACTAAGAATTCTAGATTTAGAAAAGAATGCATTATCAGGAAGGATACCAGAGTGGATAGGGGAAAGCCTGCAAGAATTAATTGTTCTTAGTCTGCAATCCAACAGATTTTTTGGAAATATTCCTCTCCAGCTATGTCGTCTAGCAAATATTCAGGTCTTGGACCTTTCTTTAAACAATATTTCAGGAAATATACCAAAATGTTTCAACAATTTTTCTGCAATGACTCACGAAAGGAAAATCAATGCCACCATCGCCACCATCTCTCTCCCTGGCCGTAGAGTTAGTTATCTGTCCTGGGGCTATGAGTATTTTGACAATGCAGTGTTGACATGGAAAGGAAGTAAATTCGAGTTCAAGAATACTCTAGGATTGGTAAAGATCCTTGACCTTTCAAGCAATATACTAAGTGGAGAAGTTTCTGGAGAGATTATGAGTCTTACAGGATTGGTTGGCTTGAACCTTTCTAGAAACAATTTGAGTGGAGAAATCACTTCCAAAATTGGTGATTTAAAATCATTGGATTTCCTTGATTTATCAAGAAATCGGTTTTCTGGTGAAATTCCTTCAACACTTTCACTAATAAATGGTCTTAGTGTCCTTGACCTTTCAAATAACAACTTGTCAGGCAGAATTCCATCAGGCACCCAACTCCAAAGCTTCAACTCCTCCAAGTATGAGGGGAATCCCGGTTTGTGTGGGTTGCCACTTCCAACTAAGTGTCCAGGTGATGAATCAGCTCAAGGTGCAGCCACTAGTAATGGAGGAAAAGGGGATACAGACTCTCCAAAAGACGACCTATGGTTTTATTTGAGTATGATACTTGGTTTTGTAGTAGGGTTTTGGGGAGTCTGTGGCACTTGTTGTTCAAAGCTTCGTGGAGACATGCCTACTTCAATTTCTTGGGCATCTATGAGTACTTCCAAACTGCGAACAAGGCTTGGTTTCTAAATCTCAAGTCCTTTCAATTTAGTGTTTTTGTGTAATTATTTCTATATTTCTACATATTTTAAATGTAATTTGGTATTCATTTTTATGGAAGTGATTGTTGTAGCAAAATAAGAGTGAGATTTTCCTAAAGTCCTACATGAGACTTTTGTTAACTACATATAAAAGGTATTAAGCTTTGGTTAAAGTGAACGGTAAACTGATTTGGCAAAACACAAAATTGCCCTAAAATTATCACATACATATTTCATTACATATTTATAAAACTAAAAGAACTGATCAATGATGTATCCCTTTATCAGTGAAAATGAAAGTCTCTTGGTTAAGTTAATGAGTTACGTTCTCATTTATTTATTTTTAAAGCTTGGATACAGAATACGCATGATTGAACACGTTGTTCTTCTATTATGGCAGGCTGCACCATAAGGATCGGCATGGTCATTAACAGAACAATGGCAGAATATCATTGAAATTACATCCATAGCCTTGATGGCCATCCTTTACCATTATTTAATTGACGTCATCCATAGGTTTGGTCTGAAAATTTTCGGTACAAGTTGGGTTTTGATGTCCGTCTGTTAGATGTTTCCGGCGGCAACTATTATTTAAGCCTCTCGAATGTCATTCTCTCCTAGTGGAGATGGAAAAATGGATTGGGTTAGACGGATCAGTCCTAACCCGGCCCACCTAAACCTGCCCCCAACTTGGCCCTACAAGGGGGCGGGTTGGGTCCAAGGCTTTATGTATAGGTCGAATTGGATCAGGGTTGGGCCCAAGGCTTGGTTACAAATTGGTCAAACGGTCAAACCAACGGGTTGACTTTTCAAAATTTTTTTTTTTAATAAAACCTTACCTTTATACCAATTAATCAATACTAATCAATTAATCAATTCATCAATTACTCAATTTTAATCAATTAATCAATACTAATCAATTAATCAATATTTATCAATTAATCTATACTAACCAATTAATCAATTCTAAATTTGTAATAAATTATAATCATTTAAAATAAAAAATATATATTTGACGGGCTGTGCCGAGCCTGTAATAAATTATAATCATTTAAAATAAAAAATATATATTTGGCGGGTTGGGTCAGGTCGGAACCCGTACGGTTAGGGTTATTGGGCTGGACAGGGTTACCCTTTCAACCCACCTGGGCGGCCCTAACCCAACCCGCACATATAGACAGACCCGACCCGACCCGCCATTTTCATAACCCAGTGCGGGCCGAACGGGTTTGGCCTAGCCTGCCCAGATTTCCACCTCTATCTCCTAGTTTACAGTTATTTCTTCTGGAACATAGTTCATTGTAATCTTTGAAGGAGTTATATCATCTTGGAAATAAAAAATAATAACAATAATTTTTTTGAAGGTTTCTGTAAAGTTCTCGGATTTATGAAGTGATTATTTAATTACAAGTCAAAACCATCCCTTCTTCAAAATGTGTCAGCACTAAACCTCTCAAAAAGTACGTTATTACGGCTGATTTCCGCAGGTTTTTTTACCGATGTAGTAATCACTTACCAGGATAGCCTTCAAATTAAGAGAGCTAAGAGTTTTATCACAGAAAGACATTAGGTAGGAGAAAACAGGCGAAGGTAGAAGACTCAACTAGCAAAGATGGGTCAATATTATATATAGTTGGAGATAAAACCGTACAACAAAGAATGAATGATACATTATAAACTAATAATATTCAATGAATTACATACTGTTAAAGATGCATCCTATATGACACAAGCTGCTCAAAGGTACACTCTGATGTCAGAATTTCTGTCAGATCACAGCCGGAGAAAATTTCACTCAAACTTCTAGCTGACCAAAAAATACATTAAAATAACATATAAAATTGAGACACATTACAAAATGGATGTTACTCTAACTGAGTGATCGGCTGAGCCTGTCAAAAATATGGGCAAGGTTGGGTGCCAATCCACGGTTGTTATAGCTGCAGTGTGGGGAAGAGTTCTGAAACCGCTAGCATGACCTCGAACCTGAATCAAATTAATTTAAAAAGGAAAATTATTCACTTTATCATGAGAGCACCACCTGAATCTAAAATAGTCAGCAGGCTACCAGGCAGTCTGGACTGCCCACAAAGTAGTAATCAATTTGGCCACAGGTCAGCGACTTAATCAATGGTCTAGAGATTGGACATTCAGTATCAATTTGCATGCAAACCAATAGTCTGAAAATGTAGAAAAAAGCCAAACACATTGCAAGCAGACATGCATTTATGTGTTAATAGTGTACAAGAGAGAGAAAAACCTGATATATTGGTGCCCTTACTGAACCCGATGTTACCAATAATCTCCTCCCATTGGCATCCAAATCCATCTCATGTCTACAGTGTTTTGAGGTCTCAGGTTCAAAGAACCTACAAAATATAAAAAACACTGATTTAACAAGGCAAATATAAGAAAAATATGCAACAATGCAAGCTTGTGATATTATCAACCGCTATTAATCCAAGTTCAAAGTATCATGAATGGGTTTCAACTGTTTCCACTATCATGGACTATGGTTTTAAAAAAAAATTGTTCAAAAGTTGTAAACATCAAAAGATTTACTTGTTAGTCTCTAAATGATCAAAAAAATTCATAACAAGAACAGAAAGTTAAGGTTTAATGCAAATGATCACATAACTTGTTCTTTGACACTAAGCATATACCAAGCATAGTCACAAAAAATGAGGTAGCAAGTAATTAAATACCTCCTACAATTCCTTGACCAAAGGACCTGACCTTGGTTTTGCAAGCTCCACTCAATTATCTATACAACAAATCAATTCAATGAAGTATTCATATTCAGCTTAATGAGGAAATGAACATGTAACATTCTAATGCTGTAAAGCACATGCCAAACTTTGAACCACAATTGATATGGGAAATGAAGATACTTGCCTTTTGCGAAAAATGCTTGTTTCATCAGAACCAAAAAGAATTGAGCTAATAGCAGAATCATGCGCAGGCTACCCAGTAATTTGTAGACGGCAGACATGTCTTTGTCAAGTTAAGGGCATTGTGTACAGTAGGGGATGTGTAAGCACACTCCTCTAAGATGTTCATAAATGGGACACAATTCTTTCTCCTAACTGACACTGGTACGGTGGTACCCTTTCAAAAGAGGTGCAGATAAGCAGTTCAACAGACATGTAATACCTTCAACTACACATTTTTGTTACATGACAGAAAAAAATAAAGAAAAAATAAAAAAGAATTTTATTTTCTTTTACTTCTCAGAACTGGAACTTCATATGTCAAAATGGGTACTCAAATCATATATAAAACATTCAGAGATGCTAAGGACACTCAATTCGATCTCTCTTTTTCATGTGAACATGCGTCCTTAACACATTTATCAATCCGAGTTGGATTTTAGCAACCTCTAATTTAGATACTTATCAAAATGCCATTTTTGTAATTAAATATGTACACCTGTCAACATTAAGGGAGAGCATGAGTAAGAGTGTATGAGACATTTTTGCTCACATTTCCCTTAAACCATTAGCTACTTAACAATTACATCAAACACTATAATTGTAAAAGGATACCAAACATTTCCCCTCCATGGTCAGGCTAGATGAGTTAGATAAAACCTGGAATTAATCCCTTTAAAAAAAGAGAAAAAAAGGAGTCTCAATGTACATACAAGTGCCTAGAGTAAACATATCAGTTCAATAAGTATGGACAACTTACCATTATGGCTTCAGAAGCTTTAAGGTAACAGAAAGGAGGAAGCTTTGAGGCGGAGCAGGAGCTTCGAGAAGCAAAGAGACAGCAGCAAAGGCTTAACTTCATCATACAACAATCAAATTCACAGCCCTCTGAAGCTCTGCTAGTGGGAAACAAAAATCCAACTGATCAATTAATAGGAAAGTGACCAATCATAAAGTAATCAATATATTAACCTAGAAGCACTAAGAGTTGCAAGCAAGAGTTCTGGAGATACATGTGGCAACAACAACAACAAGAAGAACGATAACGACAACGACAACGACAATAAGAACAATAACAAGAACAACGTCAAACGAAGAAGAGAGATTTGCGATACACTCACCAAGATTGCAGTAAAGAGGAGTAAGAAGGACCGGCTGGAGGAGGAGGAGTATTTTGGCGATGAGCGACGCCGATGACGGTGACAGACTGTGAGAGAGATGAAAGGGTCAGGGCGATGAGACATGGAGGAGCTACGGCTTAGTGACTAGCAAGTGATGTTTTACCCTTTTTTTTCGGGTACCCGCGGGTAACACCCGTCTCACCCGCAATAAAGGGTGGCTCGATTCAGGTACTGTCTACACGGGTCGTAAACATGTAAACTTGTAATTACCTGGATATGGGTGGACCCACGGATACAGTACCCGTTTTACCAGCTCTAGAAATTGTCTCCTTTATGAGCTTTTGTAAAAGTCCAAAAACCATATGGGGCTCACCTTAGTCCTATATGTAGGACCCTCCCTTCACCATGATATCCCTAAATTTGGGTGATTTAAAAATTTGGTCCAATTTGTAAGAGTAATTTTTTGGAGTTTCCTCTTGTGAAAGTATTGGAAGTGATCAGCCTTAGATACTCAAAACTCCGAAGCAAGCATTAATTGTTATCGTACATAAATGTGTTGATTACGTTACAATTTCATACCAAAAAGTCACATTTTACAGGGGAAGAAAGAAAACAATTGAACATAAAATCGCGTGGGAGAGTAAAGTCAAGCTGCCTCAAACTGACCGCCATTCAACTTGGAATTAACTCTTACTTCCTGGAAACCCCGCATTGATTGCTACTCAAACTGACTACCACAAACCACACATCACGCCTTGAATTTTCCTGTCTAAAGAAGCAGAGGATATGCTCCTTGCAAGGTTGACCTGACTGAAGACTTTGTTAATGGAAACCACTAATGATAATAACTATTTAGATTATATAAACAGTCGTGTGCGTGGGCTCTGGGTTCATTTTCAGAAATATAGCTCATTGTCAGGTAGTTCCATCGCTGCTTGATGATGATGACAATCTTTAGTGGAAGGTTCCTTCAACATCTAGTTCTAGCTGTTTCGATTCTGTTCGTTTTGCAGCAAAGAGTTGCGGATTCTGACGCTATAAGGTGCATAGAAGAGGAAAGAGAAGCGCTACTCGTTTTCAAACAAGGCCTTGTGGTGGATGAATCTGGCCGTCTCTCTTCCTGGGGAGGTGAAAATGATAAAAGAAATTGTTGCGCATGGATGGGAGTCTATTGTAGTCAAACGGGCCATGTGGAAGGACTTGATCTTAATTCCTTTGAGTTAAGCCTGCCACTGAAAGGTCAAATTAATGCTTCTTTGCTGAAATTGAATCATTTGAAATATTTGGACCTCAGTTACAATTATTTTGGTGGAAGTCCAATCCCTGAGTTCATTGGTTCACTCAGCAAATTGAGCTACCTCGGTCTCTCTTACGCTCAATTTGCTGGACCGATTCCTCATCAGCTTGGAAATCTTTCAAGTTTGCAATTTCTTGACCTAAGCAGAAATGATAATTTATTTAGCGTTGGAAATCTTGATTGGCTCTCTCATCTTTCTTCTTTAAGATATCTTAATTTGAGTGGCAATGATCTCAGTAAATCAAATGATTGGTTTCAAGTAGTTAAGAAGCTCCCTTTCCTGACAGACTTGAAGCTAAATGGTTGTAATCTTCCACCTATCTCTCCGTCATCTCCCCTAGACAACGTCAACTCTACTACATTTCTTGTGAGCCTTGATCTCTCTTATAACAATATCGATTCTGCGATATACTCTTGGTTGTTCAATATTAGTAGCAATCTTGTTGATCTTGTCCTTGATTCTAACCATTTACAAGGATTGCTTCCAGATGCTTTCGGACATATGATTTCTCTTCGTCGTTTTTCTCTCAAGTCCAATGACTTTGAAGGTGTGATTCCAAAATCCCTTGGGAATATGTCTGGCTTACTTAAACTAGACTTGTCCTCCAATAAATTTATAGGGTCAGTGCCTGAATTTACAAGATTTTCATCCTTAAAAGACTTACGACTTGGAGAAAATCATTTAAATGGAACCATAACCAAAAGCATTGGACATATGTCCGAGCTTGAGAGATTGGATCTTCACGGAAATTCATTGGAAGGTGTTATTTATGAAGACTTTTTCTTAAATCTTACCAAATTAATGGAGTTGGACTTATCTCATAACTCTCTTGCTTTGGAATTTAGCAATGACTGGGTTCCTCCTTTTCAACTGTCCAGTGTATTCCTTGCCTCTTCCAAGATGGGGCCTCATTTTCCAAAGTGGCTTCGAACTCAGAAGTCTATTGCTATACTTGATATCTCCAATGCTGAAATCTCAGATACTATTCCCGATTGGTTTTGGGATATATACCGTAACTTAGTCCGTTTCAATATCTCTCACAACCAAATCAAGGGTAATCTTCCAGATTTCTCTTTATTTTTACCTCCGTTTTATTTTGCCGGAGTAGATTTCAGTTCAAACCATCTTGAGGGTCCACTTTTATCGCTTCCTTCATGTGTATCTTATATTGATCTTTCTGGAAATAAGTTTTCGGGACCAATTTCTTTCATATGTTCTGTTTGTGCCCCAGGAGTATCCCATCTTGACCTTTCTAGTAACCAACTATCAGGAACGCTTCCAGATTGTTGGATAAAATTTGAGAATGTGGCTGTTCTTAATTTGGCAAACAATGGCCTCTCCGGGACAATTCCCCACTCATTAGGCTCCCTCCGTAATATTCAAGCATTGAGTTTAAGCAACAATAGCTTCTCCGGAGAGTTTCCATTTTTGAGGAATTCCACACGATTGACAGTTTTAGATCTTCAAAAGAATGCATTATCAGGAAAGATACCAGAATGGATAGGAGAGAGCTTACCAAATTTGGTTATTCTAAGTTTGCAGTCTAACGAATTCCATGGAAATATACCTTTCCAACTATGTCTTCTTGCAAACATTCAGATCTTGGACCTTTCCTTGAACAATATTACTGGAACTATACCAAAGTGCGTCAAAAATTTTACAGCTTTGTCTCAAGAAAGGAGTTCCACTGCCTCTATCACCTCCCAATATATATCCATTTTCACTATTGAAAGTTCTCCATTAACAGGTGAATCTGTTGTCAGTTTATGGTTGACATGGAAAGGAGGCGAATACAAGTACAAAAACACTTTGGGGTTAGTCAAGAGCCTCGACCTTTCCGTTAATAAATTGGATGGAGCAGTTCCTGAAGAGATTATGAGTCTAGTAGGATTGATTGCCTTGAATCTTTCGAGAAATAATTTCAGTGGAGCAATCCCCCCCAAGATTGGTCACTTAAAATCATTGGATTTCCTCGATCTATCAAAAAATAAATTTTCTGGTGAAATTCCATCAAGCCTTTCTCTAATAACTCGCCTAAGTGTTATGGACTTGTCAAACAACAACTTGTCTGGAAAAATTCCAATAGGCACTCAACTCCAGAGTTTCAATGCCTCAGTGTATGCGGGGAATCTCGGACTGTGTGGCCTCCCACTGCCCAATAAATGTCCCGGAGAGGAACCAGCCCAAGGTCCAGCTACTACTAAAGACAAAGAGGACACCGACATTCCAGAAGATGAGTTCATAACCCTTGGGTTTTACGTAAGTTTGGCCCTTGGTTTCATTGCAGGGTTCTGGGGTGTTTGTGGCAGTCTAGTGCTTAGTCAGTCATGGAGACATGCCTACTTCAATTTCTTGGCTGATATCAGAGATAGGATCTACGTGACAGCAGCTATAAATTTCGCCAAACTGAAGCAGAGGTTCAAGAACTAAATGGTAATACTTGTTTTAATAATAGCTAGTGTGTGGAAGTTATTATGTTGAACTTTATCAGTAATTTGCTTTTAAATTTGTGGTTTGGACAAGGAATTTATGGAAGTAAATTTGTGTCTCCTTCTCTAAACGCACAATGATTCATGTAGATCAATTTAACTAATCAAGTTAGGAGAATGTTTTTAACATCAATGTTAAGAGAACTTCCAAATAAATTCTGAAACATCTTTGGTATTATATGTGTTTGTTATGGTCTACATTGTAAGACTGAGCTTCCTCAAATATGTTCAGTGTTTTTTCAGAAGTTAAGACTAAATACACTGTTTTTTTACTGTTAACAGTTATACATGAATATACAAATAATACTGTATTTTCTTAAACAAGTTTTTGAGGAATTGCGCATTACGGAGAGTGTTTGATTTTCAGAATTATGTTGACGTGGAAATAAAAGAAATATCAGACAGTGCTATTTGTATCAATTAATCCGGATCAAAAAATTATCTGTGAAGGTAAATTTATGAATTTATCCTTTAATAAAATAAGATTATTTTTTGCTCTTAAACTTTATCTTTTGGAGGGAAAATAATTCACAATATTAAATGATGAAAGAGAAGTAATTATTATGTCAATATTTTCAAGAATAGAAGTTGGAATTTGGAAGGTATTTAATTTATTGAAATAATTAATTAATTGGAAAGTTATATATATATTATTTGTAATAAAAACCAGTTAGCAAAAAGGGTTCCGGTAACCATAATATGGTAACCTGGTAACCGAACTGGTAAACTTGTTCACTATATTTTTTGAACCGAAACTGAATTTGTTTTGGTAAAAAAATCTTGCGTAAGTATGTAAGTGTGAATTGGTTTCACGTGTAGTTGAATAAGTAAATTAATGTACTATTAATATACATTACTAAAATGATATCTTGCAGAAAGTATCATACTATTATTTTGCAACAAACCATCTTGATCATTGAGTCCATCATGTTCCAAAAATTGATTATACATTTTATTATGATCCAAGGGAATATATGGTTGTAGAATTAGATATCAAATTCTAGCAATAAAATCAAAGATACACTAGATTAAAAATATCATACCTTATAATACATCTATTTTCTTAAAATGAATCCGAAGAACTACTACTTAACCTCACTAGATGCATTTTCATAAAAAAAAAACATATCTATAATCGAATCCAATATTAATATCGTATATACTTTATACAAAAATGTAAATTTAAACGTCATGCTAGAAGTATAAAACATGTTATTTAAACTACCTTTGGGTGGTCGAGTGGTTCGATAAAAACTTTTGGGTGTATTACTCAAGAGATCTTGAGTTTGAGTGTCTCCTCGGTTGCTAATAGGGATAGCCACTAGAGCTTTTACCTGACTAATAGTTCTAAGGTTTCAGGAGATTAATTGAGGTGCACGTAAGTTGACCCGAATACCCCAATCATAAAAAAAAAAAAAAGAGGAAAACATGTTACTTATACATATCATCATTATTTCTTAAAATATACTCAAAATTTCGAATGACTCTTTAGCCTCACAATATGTATTTTGTTATATAATCATACATCAAATTCTAGCAATAATATCAAAGATACACAAGATTAACAATATAAGACCTTATAATATATCTATTTTCTTAACTTAAAATGAATCTAATCAAACTTCAGCTGAAACCCAACAACTTTAATCTTAAGCATATATGCATTTTTTAAGATTAAAGTTGATGGGTTTTTCACATTTGTTTTTCCTCAAATCTTTTCACATTTATAATCATATATATATGATTATTAATTAAATGAAGAAATTAAATGTTTTGGTAACAAATCCAAGAATTTTAGGCTGGGTTTGTTTAGGCTGCCTTTGGTTAAATATTTTATCACTATCCTATTTTAACAAATATCAATACACATTTTTCTATAAATATTATTATCCAAATCCTATCAATATCAATACACATTTTTTTACAAATATTATTTAAATATTATCAAAATCCAATCATATTTCAACAAATATCAATTCACATTTTTCCACAAATATTATCTAAATACTATTCAAATACTACTCACTCATTAGTTATCAAATACTATTCAAAATACTACAAAATATTTAAACAAACTAGCCCTTAAATATTTAGTAGTATTGTGAATAGTATTTTCAATAGTATTTGGTAAATAGTGAGTGTGTAGTATTTGAATAGTATTTAGATAATATTTGTGAAAAAATGTGTATTGATATTTGTTGAAATATGAATGAATTTGGATAATATTTAAATAATATTTATGAAAAAACGTATATTTATATTGATAGGATTTAGATAGTAATATTTGTGGAAAAATATGTTTTGATATTTATTGAAATATGATAGTGAATAAGATAGTGGAAAAAATTAAAATAAACCAATCCTTAAATATCTTATTGGAATTTGATTAAATAATTTAATGATGAGAGAGATAATGAAATGAAATTTGAAACATTAAATTATTATTATTTTTTTAAATTAGTATTTTTATACATAGAGCACCTAACGAAAAGTCAAATATGTCCCATTTTATCCTAACATTTTCCATATATATATACATGTAGGACCCCATCCATGGGGTAAAATCAGCAATATCAATTGTATAAAATGAGGAAAAATTGAAACAATGTTGAATCCCAGAAATGAAATTCACAATTATTGATAGTCAC
>WYDK02000020.1:902793-919610 GCA_009867345.2 Toxicodendron radicans
GTGTTTATGTACTTTATTTTATAAAATATCCTTGTGCAAGGGGTAAGGGTATAGTTAATTTAAAAAATAGTTGTTTTATATGTAATTTTTTAATTTTTTAATTTTATTTTTAAGAATTTGTGTCATGACGTACTAGTCTATAGACCTAGTTTTAAAGCCTGAACACGACATAAATAATTTCTATGGATTATATTATGCTAAGACTCGTGATAATTTATGTTCTATCATGCATTGCTAGTCTATGAAATTTGAAAGTCTATAACACAACTACTGTACTTTATTTTGTAAATTATCCTTATGCAGGGTTAAATGTATAGTTAATTTTAAAAAAAGTCATTTTATACTTATTTTTTTAATTATATTTTTAAGAATTTGTGTCTTGTAGTAATGGTTTGGGAGCCTAATTTTAAGGCCGAAGCACAATATGAATTATAATGAGCCGTGTCGTGTCGGACTTTTTCCCTTGTTGCACCCCAGTACCAAATTTCTTGTCCAGGCATGACGCACTATCACCTCTAGTTTAGGACCATAATATCTCTTGCCACGTGTAACTAACATATACCCGATTGTAGTGGGAGACCAATTTAGTGTTGCATGTGATTCCTACCTTGCACCTCATCCACCCACCACGAGTTCTTCTTTAGCTACAGAGAATGCTTGTGCATCACAAAATCTCCCAAGCCCTTTAAAGAAAAAAAAAAAAAAAAACTAAAAATATTTGAAAAAAATGATGATGATGATTGAATCAACCATGGCCGCCCGATTTCCCGCAGGCGCGAATTTCTGTTCCTCCTCCGCCTTATCTCGTAATTCTATCGTTGTTAATATTAACATTCAAACTTTCAGTTTCTCTTTTACTTTTCTCATATTTTCTCAGCAACCAAACATAGCTTTACATTTTGCAATTCCTAAACATTCTCGATTGTAGATTATCGTTCTACCTCTACCTCGGAGGAAGTTTCCGGTGTCCACGTCACCTCACGCCGGCTTGCGCACTCTGGCCGCTTCAACACTACTTGGTACTCTATCTTATTCAAACTCTTTATTCTGTTTTTCTTTTTTTCAATACGCTTTGTCTAATTGCTAGAGTTTAATAGAAAACGACTTGAAAATATCTTTGCAATGCACAGAAGCATTAGAAATATAAATCTTGGACTCCTGAAAGAACACATTTGGGAGTGCTTTTGTAGAAAGTGTTTTCTGCAAAAGAAAATAAAAGCGCTTTTGAAAAATAGCTTATCAAGTACTTTAGCTGTCTAAAATGGTGCTTACTAAGTATTTCTGAATAAAGGTCATCATAGAAGTGCTTTGGATAGTATTCAAAAGCATTCAGAAACAAATTAGTTTCTTAGTATCTTGTTAAGGGTTATAGATGTTAAGATGGCAATGCATGCGATGATTAACTTGCAGGAATAGATTTCAAAGATTAAATGGCAACTCCTTCGTAAGAAGAACCAGTCTTATAAGGAATAGGACTCGAGCATCAGCTGAGCATTTGGGCTCAGCGTCAGATCCTGTGAAGCAGAATGGAAGGCCAAGGTATCATCCTTTTGAGGACATTGCAGAGTCAACGTCAGAGAATATTGGGGATGCTAGACTTACTGATGCAGAAACTACTAGGACCGTTGTTGAGGTATTATATGGAGTTGACTTGGTATAAGAAACTCTGTTAAACCTTTCGATAGATAGATGTCCAATCATATTGATTTAGAAATTAGGCTACATTATTAGATTGGATCTGATGATGATAATCTGCATATTTAGGCGTCTTACTAGGATACTATGCTTGAGCACTCTACTTTCAAACTGTCAAATAAACTGCATTTGAAATCAGGTTCTGGAAACTCTTTGTTCTAATAAATGCCTTAAATTCACGACATTTATACAATAGTCTGCATTGCTGTTTTCAGATAGTTTGCATACCTAATGTTTCCTGTAGTGAATCGTGGCCAGGTGAATAGTAAGGCAACACTGATGATTACAAATTTGATTAATGATGAAGTCCATGATAACGTTATTTGGCCAGACTTGCCTTATGTAACTGATGAACATGGAAGTAAGTCAAGTATATAAAGTTTGTCACTCCCATGTTTATTTATATCTGTTTGTGGTTGAAATCCTTGTCTGGTGAACTGAAGCATTAGTGTGATCTGGGATGTGTTACAGATATATACTTTCAAGTGAAGCATGAGGAAGACATTTTGCAAAGCCTAACTTCAGAGAATAACATTGTGGTATGGAATTTTTTCTCCTGGATAGCATGCTCACCTGTTACGTGCTTGTATGTAAAAGCACTAACATAGACATCACAAACTGATGTTTGGATGATGTAAGAGCTTGATTTTTAACATAAAAGGCAGATTAATGCTGTCTAGCCCAGCAAACAGAAAAGAATATGCACTGATAGAAAATTCACTATTCTGGTTTTGACCGGGTACTCTTTTGTATTGTATTAAAGTCATTCAGAAACACAATTATATTGGTTTTGATACTTTTACAATAATATTTTAGTTCACTGTGATGTGTTAGCATATATGCATTCTAATATCCCTTGTTTCTGTGTTTCTCATGGCTTACTAAGTTCATATTCAATGCAGCAAGTGATAATAGGCTTTGATACTACGGAAATGATCAAGGAGATGGACTTATCAATATTGGGTCCATCGGAAATTGATTTTGGAATTGACGAGATTGAAGGTGAAGATAGTGATGTTGAAGATGACGAGGATGAAGATGAGGAAGATGACAGTTTTGATGATGTGCGTTTTCTTTTCCTTATAAGATTTATTTTGGATTTACCCTTTAAAAAAAAGGTTCTAGCTGTGTAGCAGGACTCAATATATGTAAAGTTCTTGTTTCCAGGAATGGGTTAATGTTCTTGAGGATGAAGATGATGATGATGATGAAGATGAGACACTTGGAGACTGGGCAAAATTGGATACTATGCGTTCTGCTCATCCGATGTCTTTTGCCAAAAAGCTTGCTGAGGTAATTGTCCATTGCAAATGTTTGATTCTTTGTCTGAGCAAATGGAAATGGTTTTAGGAAGATAACCTCAAATTCATGTGTTTGCCATCATTGCATTTACTAATATTTCTTCATAGTGACTTTTATGTGCCACCTTGTAACATCTACTTCTTGTAAATAAAACATAATACCAATTTACTATGGTGAAGTCTTTAGTGAGCTTTTCTTTTCTTTCTTTCTTTTTCTTTTTATGGCTACATACAGGTTGCTTCAGATGATCCTGTAGATTGGATGGAGGAGCCTCCAGCTGGACTAGCTATTCAAGGCTTCTTAAGGCGTGCCTTAATTGAAGAACACTCTGACATCCAAAAGCATATATCTAGCAATCAGTCCCATGATGCTGATATTGATCAGGTTGGGAGAATTGTAGAAAATGAACCAGAAAATCTTCATATAGTCAATGGTCATAGGCATGGATCAGAGTCTTCCAAAGACAATTCGATCTCAGAAGAAGAGTCAAAGAAGGTTGATATCCCAATGAATGGGACTTCATTTTATAAGTTGGAGATGATTAAAATTCAGCTCATTTTGGCACACGGATACCAGGTATATAAAATGTTTCTGTATTTATAACTGTTTTGTGAATGTGATAGTTTTCTTGTCAAGTTCTGTTTAATGCAGAAACTTGTTATTATTGACATCTGTAAGTATAATATCTTTGTCTGGATCATGGTATTTACTCTTTCATCAGCAAGCTGAATGGAATGCTGGTATAGTTCTTAGAAACATTTTATTATTGATTGTAGCGAGGTTGCTTCTTTGTTTTGGCACTTACCTTAATTTTACAGTTAGATCATTCTGACATTTTGATAACTGAAATTAGTTTGATGGTTCAGGCCCTAAAATCAGGTCATTTATAGAGTTTTTTTTCCCCACTTCAGCATTTTTCTCATTTGTTGTACTTGAGGAATATAAAGAGTGTTACTATTAAGGTCTAATGGAGATATGCACTTGGATTGTTAATCAAGAGAGAATTGTTGCCCCCTTGTTGCTTTGGATAATCTCTGTACAAGTTTTTTAATATGAGCTGTTGCTCCCATGTTAGAAATACAGACTTTGACTTGCTTGAAGGTAATTGTTTGACTCTGCTTCTCCATAGGCTATTGTTGAAGTAGAAGATGTCAGGAATGCTCAACCTGATGCTATTGTGCACTCAGCAGCCAAAATTATATCTCGTCTGAAAGCTGGCGGAGAAAAGACCACACAAGCTCTCAAGTCTCTGTGTTGGAGATCCAAGGGTATTCAAGTAGAGGTAATATAATTTGCTGATTGAGTTTCTGAAATCTTTTGGGCGAATGAGTAGATTATTTGTGCAAATGATTGAACTGTTGTTATCTTTGATGTGTTGGGCTACATTTAATTCCCTTAGGTGTTGGAGGTGGGCAATTCCCTAACACCTTTCAATATCTCCTGCAATTTTTGTATAATTTTTGGGCATTGAACATGTTAGACTTTGATTTATTTTAAAAAGAATTGAAATGGCTTAGGTTGTCCTCAACTGTTAAAGATAATCATGCTTTCTACCATAGAACATGTGATACTTTGATCTTTTCATGAAAGTTTTTGAAAGGGTACAGGATATCCCGCACTGTAGAAGGTCATCTTGCTCCTTACCCTCTATTGCATGTAGGCTTTTCCATATTAGAGAAGATTTTACCATATTTTTTTCACCTTCCAAGTAATTTTAAGTCCATTTTTTTAAGATTTGTAAAGTTCTTTAATTGATTTAATCACTAGTTCTCTTTGCAAATTACATCAGGAGGCAGCGCTTATTGCTGTAGATTCTCTTGGATTTGACTTGAGAGTTTGTTCGGGGACACAAATCCAGACATTGCGGTTCGCATTTAAGACACGGGTATGCCAGCGTAATTTTATGCTTCTTTTCAATATCTTTTGCTCGTTTTTGGTGGGAAAGTATATTCAAAATACTGCAGTCTGCATTCAGTGTCTCAACTAGATATTAGGGCCTTCTAATAATATGCCTATATGATTGGACAGAACTGAGTATTTGACTCATCTATCAGACCACCCATGATTTTTTTGTCGCATTTCGGTTAGTGTTTTGGATAATTAGCAACTGTCCGAGCCCTAGAAAGGATCTAGATAAATTGGATGATATCGGCCAGGCCTAACATCAGTCGGTGTTAAAGTTTTCTTGGAAGTCTCTAGCTATATGTCCTTTGCTATGTCAGTCTTCTTTCTGAATAGAATATCCAATGTCTGGAAATTGATTTATGGGTGCCAAAAATTTTCATTTTACAGGCTACTTCAGAGTATAGTGCTGAGAGACAGCTTAATGACCTACTATTTCCAAGGATCAATCCAAAGCCACAAAAAATGAAACAGACAGACATTACAAAATGAATGCTTGCACCAAAATCTAATATATTTTTGGGTGTGCTTTGTACATTATTGGGCCAAATGCTCATTACGGCCAATTTATGTACTCTTATTGAATGCTAGCATAATATGATAGTCCATTCTTTTCCTAGTGTTCCCTGTGTTGATTCGCCCCTCGTGTCCATACTCAATTTATTGCAGCAGGAAATATAAAATTATCAATCTGACACTTTTTGCGCATAATTATAATTACTAAAAATCATTTACTTTTATACTTTTGGTTATTCTTCAATTAATCAGCTGCACCAAATTTCTCATCATATCTTCCTATTTTAATCACCCTTTTTTCAAAAACATCAACTAAAGTATTTTGTCTGCTAAAGTTCACCTCAAATTTTGAAGTAAATTTACAATTTTTTTTTTTTACAATAATAATAACGTTCAATGAAATCTTAAAAGGTTTATTTATAAAGTAACGTGACAGAAAATGAGTGAAAAAGTAAATACAAAAAATCAAATTTATTATATTTAATATTCTATTTATTTTTTACATATCATTTTGTAAAGATAATAATACTACGTTTATATCATTATCATATATCATTATATGAGAAAATACGATTGATTGATTTTAAATTAAAATAAACTTTTACTTAATTATTTTTTTACTGTACAATAATATAAGAGAAATGATGTATAAGAATAATATAAACGTAATATTATTCTTATAAAGATTTCTTTTTATTGTAGTTTTTTTTTTTTCTCATAGTGTATGTTAAATTTTTGTTTGTTGGGTCAATGGTGCCAGTGAAATGGCGTTAATTAACGGTGATTGTTCATGAAGGTCACATAATGGCAACGGTAGAGTGACGTCAATAAAGTAATTAACAGTAACAGTGACGTGACGCTACTTAACAGAATGATGAACTGACGTTAATAAACGGTGACAGCAGCACGCCGTCAAGTAACAGTGACAGCGAAGTTGCGTTAAGTAACAGTAACAATGCACTGACGTTAATCACCCCACCAAATTTCGCAGAATATCTTCTTTTTAAATCACCCCTCTTTCAATACACCAATTAAAGTTCTTTCACTGCCAAAGCTGTACCTCAAATTTGGAAATAAATTTACAATTTTTTTTATGATCAAAGTTTAACCTCAAATTTTTTATTGTTTTTTTCAGTCCTAAATCCTTTATTCAGGATATTAATAATAAAAAAAACGAGTTAAAAAAAAAATCCTGCATTGAAGCAAACTTTTAAATGGCAAGAAAAGATATATTTCATACATGCAAAACAAATCTAGATAATAATATTAAGCTTAAAATAAATAAAATTATTATTAGAAGTGATCTCACATTATCATCAACTGTAACTGGACATTATAAGCACACTGAGTATTTGAATGACTTTTGAAACTAATCAATTCATGCAAGTTTTTGTAAATTTTCATATACCATTTGAGCTGCAAGAACATCCACTACGCCAGAGCCAACAGACTTGAACACTGTGATCTCCTTATCATCTCTCCTTCCAGTTTTTGTCCCATCAATCAACTCCACCAAATTCCCCACAATGTCTTCCTTTTTAATCACCCCTCTTCCAAAAGCACCCACAAGTTCACCAGCTTCAACCAATGCCCCCTCATTATCCACAAAAACCCTCCCTCTTCTTAAGGCCTCATCATCACATTCTCTCATACTGTGCTTAAATGATCCAACCAAATCCAGATGAGCTCCCACCTTTAATTTCTCACCTCTCACTAATGCCACCTCGGAATTCGTTGCACAACTCACAATATCACCCATTTTAACAATTTCCTCCAAGTTTTCATTACTTTCAAAACACACCCCCTTATATTCATCGCTCTTACTAAAATCCTCAACCAAGTCACTCGCTTTTTTCATCGTTCGGTTCCAGACTATTACTCTCTGCAAACTGGGCCGGGCTGCTAAATGGGCCCTGATTAAATGGGGAATCAAAGCGCCTGCGCCGATCATAACAAGGACTTTGCTATCACTTCTGGCCAAGATCTTTGAAGCCAAGCCAGATACACATGATGTCCTATAAAGAGTCAACACAGTGCCATCCATGGAGGCCAAAGTTTGGCCAGTGGATGAGCTGAAGAGGACGTAACTTCCGTGAATTCCGGGCAAGTTTAGGGTGGAGTTTTGGGGGAAGTAAGTGACAAGTTTGACACCCATGTAGGGAAAAGAAGGGGAGGAGGACCAGGAGGGCATGAGAAGGAGAGAGGAGGAAGGTGAAACTTCGTAGCTTTGACGGATTGGGGTGTGGATTGTTGGTGAGACTTTCGGAAGAGAAGATTGGAAGTGTTGGATTAGGGAGTTGTGGGTTAGGATGGAGTGGAGTGAATTAGCGGAGATGAAGATTGGGGTGGTGGTTGTGTTGGGACTTGATTCACTGGAAGCCATTGATGAGAGAAATGAGGAACTGAGTTGAGCAGTCGTAGAAGGAAATCTCTAAGGAGACTGGAGACCAAGACTTGGCTTTATATATATATCCTGTAAGGCTGTAACTTGCCAGGTTTTGTTTTGGCTTAGAAAATTGATTTTTTGCTAATAAAAATGGGAATTTGAGAACAAAAATACATAACTCACCTAAAATTAACAAGAAAAAAAAAACTTAAATACGATCTCAAAAGTTGAAATAAAATTCAAAATTAATAAAGAAATTGATTTATTAAATTATATAATCAAACTCTAAATTACTTATTAAAGAATTTGATTACTTATTTTTTAAACTTATATTCTTTTATTTTTTTTTTCTTCGCTTATAATAACAATAAAGATTTATTCATAATCTAATTTCACAAATTTTTTCTCATAACTTCGATATAACTTATAATTGATCAACTCACAATTGGTTAAGTGGATCTATCTAACTAATTTACAAACTAACTAATTGAGATTTATCACGTTAAGAATTATAAAAAAGAATTTATAAAATTGAATTAAGAATATAATTTTGTCGTTATAATAATTCATCCATTCACAGATATTCCAATAAAATATAAAATGACCAAACAGTGCATTATTATAGTTTTACATATGTATACATTGGAGCGGTAAAATTATGAGAAATAAATTATTTGCTCGAGAACGATATAAAGTATAAACATAGTAACACCAATACTGACGTGATGCAGCTGCCTCTAGGTTTTAGAAACCAGCAATATTACACTTACAAATGCATATTAAATGATAACGAATTAATTCATCTAATTATATTTTGACACGTTAATTTATATAAAAAAACTCTATATAGAATTTTTGTAAGTATAATATTATTTTTTAGAAAAACTTCCAACAAACTCAGTAAATTATTTGTACAGAAAAACTTTACACACAAACCTGGCTGAGTTGCTCACTTGTGAGATTATTTTCCGAGAGCCGCTCCTGGGTTGCAGCTTAAACATTGCACGTATTACTCATTATTTAACTTCCCCAGGAAGTTATGGGCGGGTGTCTTTTCTCCTTCAACAACTAGCTTTTTCATCTCTGAATGCTTCACAACTTCGACCTTTTTTCTGTATCTGCCATCAGTCAGAAGCTTGAATGTTTTATCTTGAATCCTCAATTGAAGTGTGCATTAGTTCAGCTTGAGATGCAGTCCTTTCAACAGCCATCCACCAGCTGTCATCTTCATCATCAATGTTCGCCTGCTTGTAACATGTAAGATAAATAATGAAAACGAGAAAGAAATGAAGAACTGGATGTGTTTCATTGTTCAAGAACATTTTAGCTTGAGGAAATACCATCTTCTAGCTTTTACTCAAGGTTACAGAACTTGTATTGTTCATCCTATCTTGATAATGGACAAGAGAGAATTCTGTATTACACTATAAAACTTTAACAGTCACTAAAGTGATTCTTTTTTCGTTCCATTTGGAAAAACATGAAAAATGGTTCACTGAGAGTGGTTGAATCTAAGGTTCTAACTTTACCACAGCACACTTGAGAAAAAAGAAAAAATCTTATTGCAGCTTTTGACATAGAAACGGACAACTGAGATGAACTAAAATGGCAATAAAAGAACTATTTAAGTACACTAACCATGTTGCTGCTATCCCATGTTTTTTGCTTGTTCTCAATATCATCAGCAAGATTTATGGCTTTAATCCACCAAGAATCTTTATCACAGCTCTCTGTATTGTCTTCACCATGGCAACTCATATCCTGTTCCCAATAATTGTTCACAAGTTGGTATTCAATATTATTATCTGTCAACCCTCCATGCTGCATCATCTGTCCCGAATCAGAGGAAAACATAGGATCAGGGATGCTGTCCAATGGAATTGGACGAAGTGGAGATCGGTAACCTGGTGCCATCAATAAATTAATTTCAAATTGATCATCCTGATCCCTGTACTGAGAGGATATGTAAAGTTATACATGATCCTGTACCTCTGCAATCTGGATCATAGCATTTCTGATAATAAACAGCCCTTCTCAGATCAACAACATACATCACTGAAATTAAAAAGTTTCTGTATCAGCAGTGCCTTACATCTTCATCGGAAAACAAACAAAAGTACTAGGCAATGCAAAGCTTTTAACTGCGAACATCTTATCGTTATTTGTGTGGTCAGATGAGAGCTTATGAAATGTGATATTGATAAAACCCATGAGGTGCAGGTATACAGTAGGAGAAACAAGGTCGAGACATAGAGAAGCACAGCTCCTAGTGGGTGCTTCTAGTGTGTGAGATTGAGGAAGATTTGTTATGGACAGATGGCATTGTAGGAGTGAATCGTACATGATTCTGTTATGGAGTAGCACTGTAGGAATTAAAAAGGGGGAATGTCAGGACAGAGGGCATTGAGAATTATTTTGAAGGGATTGGGAGGTTGCCTGGCCCTCGAAGCTCAGCTGTATTCTGGGTTCTTGCTTGTTTTATTTCTTTGTTTTTATTTCCATTTTCTTCTGTTAAGCACATTCAATATAGCCGAAGAGGATGTATTGTTTTCTTTGAACATTGTCTTTTGACTACATATCAATATATATTTCCTTTTACAGTGATCTGTTGCTTTTGTGGTTGAGTAGTTAGTGAATCTGGATTGTGTTGCCTGGGTAGTTTGGGGAAAAGAGTTAGTGTTCTATCAAATATCAAGATTAGTGGAAAAGTTGAGGATTACTTCAGAAAAAATTACAGATATTAATAAGTTTAACTAGTTAAACTAAATCAACAGTATAGTGATATGTGTATGACTAACAGATACGAATATAGAACTTACCATGATTGCTTTTATGCTGTCTCCCAATTCGCTCACAGTACCTATTTCTTGACATACTGTAGACAATCAATCCATACTCTGAGAACCAATACCAGCTCCTTATTTTTCCTATATTTCAACAACTCATCAGTAAGGTGATAAAAAATTGTAAAAATGTTATTTGAATTCGTTATTGTTTTGTTTACACACTTTGTCTTCATTATTGAAGCATGAACAGGTTAACAAAGGGTACTGACATTTGGTAAATACAATGAAAGAAAATCAATTAAATTTGACGCTGAATTCCACCTGGACACCATTTCTCCACAGCATAACATAACTAGCTAGTAACACTAGAACTAACATTAGCACTAACAATAACAATATGATATATAATAAAGTCCAAAATCATTTAATCAGAAAAAGGAGAAATAGGCATTTAGATTTCTTCATCCAGAACATGCTCAACTAGTACTACAGAGTCCAAATGTCAAAATAAGAGATTGAAAGATGGTACCAGATACATCTGCAATGGATGCAATACATTCTATAAATTTGTCCAAAGCTGGGAATGGTGACTTTCCCATGAAGTACGTAGTTGACACATCACTTGAGCAGGAACTCAATGCAATTTTTTGAGAAGTGCAACAATATTTTCCATAATTATTATGTAGCTGCATTAGAAAAGAATTAATTTGTTTATGGATAGATTATATTGTGATCCAAAAAGTACAATCTTCTGGAGAAATATGAACAATAGCTTATCATACTATGAACTAGCTCAACAGTGAAACTAATGCTGAATCTGAACAAACCTCTGTATCAAATTGTAGGGTCTTAACATAGTCTAACTCCAATTTGCAGACTAAAAGTTTATCGCAGTCAGCATCCATATTGCAGATCAAAGATGCCATGAACATGTCTTCTTCACACTGTTATTAGCAGCATATCTTTAATTATTTCAAGCCAAAGAGTAAAAAGCACTAACAAGGATGATGATAAATGTCATAGTTAAAACTCAGCATGACCTTGATGGCATCATCTCAAACCCCTAGGGCTCATCCTATATGTAGGGACTGAAATGAAGCAATAATATATATTATTGTGTTTATTGCTGAGAAATGATACAGCCTTTTCGTTTGGGGTTAACAGTAGTAAGGAGCAGTGATCGAACTACTGTATTAAATTTTGCTATGTTTAAAGAAAGAAGAAAGGCAATAGCTGAAATAACATTATAAAATCTTAAATACAAAAAAGTATCATACCATGCCCTTACATTTGAAACGTCCAGTAGGTAAAAGGAAAGAATTCTTCCCTGCCTTCGAAGATAGAGCTAAACGAAAGCAACGATTTCTGGAATAGACAGCAGTGTCAACAAAAAGTTGGGTTGGGGATTCAGCAGAGTTTGAATCTTTCTTTATGAACAGCTTTTCAAAATTTCCATCTCTTTCTCTTGCACTTCTTATCCGAGAGCATATCTGATAATATGTGATCACATAGTGACAATAGTTGATATCTCTAAGAAAAAGAATACTCCATCAACTAAAAAAAATTTCTTTTCTTGCAGCCGCATAACAAGGCTAGAGAGAAAGTAGAATTTGAGTAGCATTATACTAGTCCTAGTAAACTCAGAGTCAAAACTCTAAAATGAATTGTAAGCAGGAAAAAATTCAGTTTCAACAGCCATCTTTAGATGGAATTTAGAATGATTACACAACTATATTTATTACAAAGTAGACAGTTAATGGTATAGCATACCTCAGTAACAAATGCACCTCCATGCGAGTTGTCCTTGAAAGCAGTCTTTGGCATGCGAATAATCAAATGACGAGAGAACTTTTCTGCATATAAGTATCATTAGAATTATTAATTGTTTTAACCACCACCTAGCTCATATTGAAAGAAAATGCAAGCTCTACACTTCTTGAGTTAGAAGTCTGTTCAATATCGAGTAATCAAATGTAGAAGACATTTAAAACAATCATAGAGGACTGAATATTAAGCACCAAGCAGAAAATCGTACCTGTAGTAGAGGAATCAAGCTCTATTATCCAATCTTCATTTCCTTCAATAGAGTATTTGTCAAGCAATGCTTCTAGAGTGATGGATATCAAAAGATCAACCATTTCATCTCCATCTTTTTCAGGATTATCTCTCTTATTGAACTCCAAATCAAAGTAAAGGTGACATGGTAAACCCTGGAAGCAACACATCATCAAAGTGTGTAAGAACAGACACATAAATATTAGCTTTGTTCATAAATAAAGTCAAGCACACAATAGATCACAGTGTATTAACGATGAAGTGTTCAAGGAGTTTGTCTCTAGTATCCTGATTTTGCACCATCTAAAAAAGTCAAACCTTTAAGTATTTCCTAGCATATTTTTTGTGTCTCCCCAATAAACTTTCTACTTTTGATAGACAGAATTGTATTATATAGAAGAGAACAAGAAAATGTTACTCATGGACAAAATTTACCTTTTATCTAGATTTTGCAAGATCAGTCATTTCCTGACTAGAATATAATTACTATCTCTTATTATATGTATGTGTTTGTGTGTGTACAAGTGCTTTCATTTATGAAGGGATTTAGCAGCTTTCACCTCCTGAATCACTTCATAATGATGACGAAATTTTGGGTCCATAGTTTTGTACCTGAAATTAGAAGAATCAGCAAAAGAGAATAAAATAAAGTACCTCAATTGATGATAGAAATTTATAATCGACAAAGAAAAATAATAAAGAGAACCTCTGCCAGAACTCCTTATATGTTGAAACAAGAAACCTTCTCTGTCCATTAAAATGGTCTTGATAACTATAAATATGAACATTTGCATGACCTTTCGCAAACTTCATCGCTTCATCTTGCCTTGGAAAGGTAGCCCATACTTCCTCCCTGAGCAAACATATAATCAGAGTCATATTGAAGTACACTAAAGTGAACAGAGACATATTGAAGCTATTACCTAATAATATGGAAAAATAGTTGAAGCAGTAAATAGTAGAAGCAGAGTTGAACAATGACCTTAAGTCTGATTTATCCTCTTCAGAGAGATCAACACGTATTTCATGCAACAATCGCAATAAGCTCAATGGTCTTTTTGGAGGCACACCGTGTGGAGTCCCATAAAATACAACAGGAGAAATCTGCTTGCCACAGCTAGATTTGTTCACTTTAACTGTTGACAAACCAAGCTGTAAAAAAAAAAACAATATATAATTCTATCAAAACTGTGAAACTGACTAAAGATTAAACCTCCCACGAAAGAAACAAAAAGAGTAAACATCAAAGATTGATCTATAGTCACTTTTATTATCATTATTATCATTGTTAACTCAAAGAAGTAAAATTTCATTTCTTCAAAGGAAGAAGAGTGTACCATTATAATGTACAGCAGTGAAGAAAAATCTTCACAAGTAAGAATATGATTTTCATACAATGAAACAAGTTCTCTTCTAGGACACAATGATATCTGAGACTTCAAAGACTTACTTTACTATGGTTATTAATTTGACCTCTACTAAAACACGAAACAAAAACAACTCACGAAGCACGTACGTTTTCTGGGCAGAGCTGTATATCTGTTTCAGTTGAATCAGTTGTCTTTCCACGGCTTGCTGATCTCGGAGATGGAGTACCTGAAGCTGTAAACACCTCATGCTTTGAGCCTTCTTGCTTCGGTTTGTTTTTTCTTCTTTTTCTTTCTCGCATAGCAGATGCTAAGAATTCAACAAAAATAACAAAATCTAATCATTAATTTTTTTGTTTTTCGTTTTCTAACTAAGAGCACAGAATCATTCAAGCACATTTAAAATGGAGCAGCAAATCACACAATCAAACGGTTGAAATGCATTCATAAGCAACATTTTAGTAATCGGTAATCAAATTCAGATCCTAGCATATTATATTCAGATTAAAGTTTTTTTCCCCTTCAATTATCGTAAAATGGAACTACACTAAACACAATCAAAGAAACACGCAAAAACTCGAAATTGCTACTAAAATTGCTAAATCAATAACCAATCTTTACCCTAATTGTGAATTTCTATATAAACAGGAGCTTACGTGGAGGAGAAATGCCGCATTTGAAGCATTGGAAGAGTCGATCAACATCGTCCATGGTGTTCGTGTTCGTATTCCTGTTCGTTTGTGTGATTAATGAAAATTTTGTTTCTCGAAGGGACCGACTTGGAGGGAAATTTTGGTGTTCAAAGCTCAATCCAAATTTCTTTTTTAAACGGTAAACAGTTAGGTTAAAGGAATTGTTTTTCCATATATACCCCTGTGAGTAATTTAAATTTAAAATTTTTTTAGAGAAAGTATATTAATTAGCTCTAATTTAGGGTGTGATTTGATAAGTAGCTCTAATGTGAAAAGTGTCTAAAAAATGAGTAATACTGTACATACAACATTTTTCATGCAATATAATATGGTAAAAGATGATTGAATGAAAATTTATTTTTAATTTAAAATCAGTCAATCATCTTTTGTTATATCATGTTGTATAAGAAATATTGTATGTGTAGTATTATGCCTCCAAAATTAGCCTACCCCAATTTTTTCCTTTTTGAAGGACGAAATTGCCACTTCGTATATAAGCTTCATTCAACCCTAACTTTCCCGCATCACCAAATTCAAATCAATTTCATACAATTTCACCATATTTTGATTGAAATCCATCAAAGAAGGGATTAGATTTGCAAATTGATCATGCTAGTAATTAACAAAAATCACACAGATTCCAATTTAATTCCAAGATCATATAAATGTTTTCATTCATGTTATTGTAATCACATTAATATAATGAACTACAATTAAGTGTCACAGCATAAATATCTCCTTGTTGATTCAATCCTGAAACACAAATGCACACAGATCTAATTCTGTGAGTACAGAGAATTTTTTCTATAATGTTAAGTGTGTTTTGTATTCATACTAAGAGAGAGAGAGAAGCATTTAAGTTTATATACAGTAGTTGCCAATGGCAACTGCTGCAGTTGGTTTGAAGATGGTAACTGCCAATTTCAAATGCTTTGGGTAGGATCCCATCATGGGTGTTTTACCCATTTCCATTATCTTCCACTCACACATGATGAGAATATTTTCTCTCTGTGCTTCTACAAAATTCATACTTTAATAAATATGTCGTGTGACCATGCATACATCGAGAGCATATCATTCATATGTCTCTTAGGAATATATAACTTCTCAAATAATGAAACTTGAGTTGGATATTGTATGCAATACCCTAAATTACTTATCACATCTTTCTCTAACAATCTCATTTATAATAAAAAAAAAAATCTATTGTATTCATAATAATGTTTTGTCTTTACATAAAAGCAAAACATAATTGGTCGACCAATGAATACACATGATTATAGTGTGATAATCCAAAATTTGTAATCTTTTTCTTTTCCCGATTCCTGCAACCTTCATTTAATTTGTTTTTCCAGAAATGTCACAGCAGATTGAATTTATCTTAATCTTTTGACAACACTCTAAGATAGCAATCATTAAACAACAAATTTTCAAGAAACAGAATAGAGTAATAAGGATATTTTTTTAGATTTTATTCTTATAATCTCAAGGTCTCACACAATGATAAACTTGAGATCTTAACTTTTATTACCCTTGTGGTCAACAATTGTGCACATGTCGTATGAATCACATGCTAGGATATTTTCTCCTTTCCCATGGAGTGCATGTATTTTACTTCTTACAAATGTCGTACATATTTCAGTTCAGACATACTTAATGTCTAACTTGAGTTCACTCTACATACTTTTAATCTATCAGAACTCTAATTTGACAATAAGACAGTTAAAGTAATAAATTTAATAATTTATCACTTATTGGCATACTTCATTATGACATCATTTTAATTCTTTGTTTAGGCCACGTTAAATATTTTAAACATTGCTCTCTATTATCACTTAGATAATAAGCTTAAAATTGTCTCATCTCCATTCCCACAAAGTAATGGAGGTGATTGCATGTGTGAGAAGGTCAAACTTATAACTGTCTGACATGTTTTTAAAAAATAAATGAATATATATAAATATATATTTCCAAAATAAATCAAATTGAGCATTAATTATATTAATAATTAATATTAATACGATAACTGTAAACATTGTTGGGAAATTTGTGTCTCTGAGTACACTCAACATCTACGCAAGCCTAGTGATCTAACATGCTTATTGTATGTATCTCT
>WYDK02000020.1:919710-929731 GCA_009867345.2 Toxicodendron radicans
CTAACATGCTTATTGTATGTATCTCTCGGTATAGGCTTTGTAAATGGATCAGCAACCATGTCGTGCGTAGATATGTATTTCATGTTTACCTCATTTTGTGCCACCAAGTCTCGCACAAAGTTGTATTTGATATTTATGTGTCTTGTTTTACTGTGATATTTGGGATCCTTTGTGTATTCCATTGATGCTTGACTGTCACAGTTTATCTTCACTGGTTCAATAGCAATGTTTGTTATTCCCAAATTATCCATGAACTGTCTCAACCAAACGACTTCTTGTACTGCACCTGAAAATGCTACAAACTCTACTTCCATTGTAGATAAAACAATACATGATTGTTTCTTACTACTCCAAGATATGGCCTCGCCTTTTAGTAAGAAAACAAATCATAAGGTAGATTTTCTTTCATCTAAATCCCCTCCCTAATCAGCATCGGTGTAGCCTCTCAAATGTAAATCATTTCCTTGATAACACAATGAGTAGTCAGTTGTTCCTTTTAAATATCTCAAAATTCTTTTCATTGCTTTCCAATGTGCTTGTCCTGGGTCGAACTGATATCTGCTTACCAACCCAACAGCGTAACAGATGTCGGGTCTTGTGCACATTATTGTGTTCATGAGACTTCCAACGGCACTCGTATAAGGAAGATTCTTCATTTGTTCCTTTTTCTTGTGAAGTATTAGGACACATTCTATGACTTAAAGGCTCACCTTTTGAGATTGGGTTGTCTATGAGTTTGCAATCTTGTATATGAAATCGTTCAAGGATTTTCTTAATGTATAGCTCTTGTGAAAGAGACACTAATTTTTTTTAACGATCTCTTGAAATCTTAACTCCAAGGATATATGTAGTCTCACCCATATCTTTCATCTCAAAATGAGATGACAACCAATCTTTGATTTCCTTCACAAAACTCATATCATTTCCAGCTATAAGAATATCATCGACATACAATGATAATATGACAAATTTGTCGTTGGATCTTTTAGTATACACACAGTGATTTTCATCAATCATTTTGAATTCATACGACATTATCGTATTATGAAATCGAATATTCCACTGTCTTGAAAACTGTTTAAGGCCATAAATTGACTTTAACAGTCTACACATCTTATGTTATTGGCCTTCCTTAGTGAAATCTATTGGTTGTTCCATATAAATTTATTCTTCTAATTCTTCATTGAGAAAAGCAGTATTTACATCCATTTGATGCAATTCAAGATTCATGTTTGCAACTATAGCTAGAATTGGTCGGATTGAGGTAAATCTTACAACAGGTGAGAATGTTTCTTCATAATCTATTCATTCTTGTTGCGTATACCCCTTCGCGACTAAACGAGCTTTGTATCTTTCAATACTACCATTAGCTTTACGCTTGATTTTGAGAACTCTTTTGTTCCCAATGGCTTTGCGTCCTTCCGGTAAATCAACAAATTCTCATACTTGATTCGATTTCATAGACTATATTTCTTCCATTGTTTTCATCCACTCTTCATTTGCAGGGCATTTGAGAGTCTCATTTGCATTCTTTGGCTCTTCTTCATCTTGTGGAGTAACTAGAAAATTCCCCCTTCAATCTCAAATCGTCAACGTGGAACATGTTTCCTATTTCAGCAACGTATTGGAGATTGATTGGTATTACTCCCACTTGGACCAGCTATCATAGTTGAATCGTCAATGGAAAACAATGGAGGATTTGAAACTAATTCATCAACTCTCATATCGCTCCCATTGGGATGTAGTACAACTAACTGGTTGTCAACAACGGAATTGTCTTGATCTTGTGTCTCATACATAAATAAGTCTTGACCAATCTAGCCCTTCTTAGGAAAATCAGTTTCTAAGAACGTGACATCTCGTGATTCAAATTCAGTGATGTTACCACTTTCTTGTTCTCCTATGAACATGTATCATTTGGAATGCTCGGAGTTTCTTATAAAGATACATTTATTTTCCCTTGGATCTAGTTTTCCATATTTATAAGAAGGATCATGAACATAGATAGCACATCCCGATGGTTTGAGGAGACTCAAATTGGGTTTCTGAGTTGTCCATAACTCATATGGTGTAGTAGTAACAGATTTGGAGGGTACTCAGTTAAGTATATATATGATAGCCAATAAGGCATCACAAAAATTTATGAACTGATCAGATAGATACTCACGACCTCTATCGGATCGAAAAACTTTAATCCTCTTATCTAATTGATTCTCAACTAAGTTTTTAAATTCCTTAAAGCAATCTAAAGCTTCAGATCTATGAGAAATCAAGAATACATAACTAAAACTTGTGTAATCATCTATAAATGTGATAAAATAAAAAGTCTCATGTCTTGCCCTCACATTCATTGGACCACAAATGTCAGAATGGATCGATTGCAACGGAACGTCAGCTTTTATTGCTTTTCTAAATTGTTTTAGTGTTGTTTTTCCATCTAGACAATGCTCATAAGTAGACAAGTCTACTTTTGTTAAATTTCCTAACAAGTCTTCTCTTGCTAGTACATTCATTCGTTGTTGACCAATATAGCCAAGTCTAGCATGCCATACATTCACATCATTTCCATCAATATTAGAAGATGTAATGAAAGAAAAAACATACATTACTTGAATTATAATCCACATCTAAAACAATAAAACCATCTAAAAAATATCCACATCCATAATAGCTTGTTCCCGAAGACAAGTTAACACCATCGTTTGTGAAGTTCAAATTAAATCCTAATTTAAGCAATACTAACACATAAATCAAATTTCGACGAATATCAAGAGCATATAACACATCATGTAGAAATAGGGTTCGACCTCCACGCATGACCAACTTGCATGTGTGAATCCTTTTAACTTCAACTTTAGAGTTGTTTCCTACATATATCCATCTTGCTCCATGTGGAATCTGTCGAAATTCCACGAAGACATTCATGTCCTTAGCTATGTGGTATATGGCTGATGAATGTACAGTCCATAAAGGATGAGATTCAATTAGAAATACAGAACTAGAAACATTAATGGTACTAACTTGTGCAAACAAGTGTTTTACCTTCCTTGGCTCGCTGCAATCGCGAGCAAAATGTCTCTTATTGCCACAGTTATAGCACTTGACTTTTGCTATATTTTTCTTTATAGCAAATCGTTTTCCCTTTCCACGTTGGTAGAACTTTTGATTTCTCTTCACCTGAAACTTTTCTTTCGTCCCAATTTGTTAGAATTTACGCTTAAACCATTTTTCGCCTTGGGAGCTAGAACCAATCATATACGCGTTAGCATTTAGCTTATTAGCATTAAGACGGTCCTCTTCCAGCTCTAGGGGCAGAGATCGGATAACAACCTTAAGTTGTTGTTCATCTATGAGAACATGACCTGCATCCCTTAGTTCACTTATCATATTTGACATCTGCCTGAGGTGTCGTTTAATTGTATTATTAGGCCTTTTCTTACAAGTGTCAAATTTAATGGTAAGGGATCAGAGTTTGGTGATAGACATACCTCCAAACTTTGCAGCAAGTGCGGACCATATGTCCTTTGCTGTCTCATATTTTCTATATTCCCTCATCAAGTCATTTTCCATCCTGCTCAACAATGTGATGCGAGCAATTGTGTTCTTTTTCTTCCAAGTGACTTAGGTTGCACGATCCCTTCTATGTTGGACCGTGTTTCCATCCTCAGGCTCTTCCATAGATGCATTATGAGTCTCAAGAGCCTCTTGCTCCTCCAATATATATTGTATTTTCATGCTCCATATCTCATAATTATCACCATTGAATTTTTCATCTTTGTTAAGTTTAGCTACTATATTCTTAGATGCAGATGTCATTTTTTAACACATAAACACAGATATTTTTATGTTACTCAATGCTAAGAACATACATTTGTATTGTTAATTAATTATATCAATAATAATCGCACATTAGCATTTTGGATGATGATCGTTGACAACATGTGAGTTAAAGAATTTGGGTTGGGTCCATATTATGTATGGAATGTCGTTTTTAAGCCCCATGCATAAACTACATGTCGTTTCGTTCCAGTTTGGTCATCTTCAACCTTCAATCAGGTCCGCAACTGGATACCCAACCCGAAAACGACCCATTTGAACCCAAATCTTCAAAAACACATATCTCACTCATTTTAACTCTGATTTTTGCATATAATATACCAATAGAAAGATATTTCAACAAGATTCTAATGGTATAAAAATAAAAAAAACAAACATGCTTTATACAAAAAGTTATGGGCTTTGGAAGTTACTGGTTTCATACAAAAAAATATATAAATTTCATATGATATATATATATATATATATATATATATATATATCACACATCATTCTCCTCCTATTAATCCAACAAACATACTAGCTCTACTGAATTGATCGGATTTTCCACAACAATCAATGTAAACAAAATTAAAAAAAAAAAATCCATCGTAAAAAAATTCAACACAGAAATAATATACAAACCAATGCTCTGATACCATTGTTAGTTGTCACACCCCTTCCCCGGTGGTCCTTACCCCACCGGATCTTGGCGCTCCGTGGGATTCAGATCCCGAAAGGAGGATGAGTTTTGAGAAACCTTTTAAGGAAACAATTCAAAACTTTAATCGTTACAGTGCAATATTCAATTTATAATACAAAATCTGGTTAGAAATACAGCATCAAAGTAACTACATGACAGAAAATCATGTCGTAGTGAAAAACATGTGTTTGTGGCCAACATACTATGTGGAGGAAACAAGCTCGACTCCTGGACACTGACCTGGGGGGGGAGAAAATCAAAACAGTGAGCTGGGAGGCCTAGTGAGTGGATAATACACTAATAAAATACAATATTTTAAAATACTCGAAATGGAAAACATGTTCTAGTAATAATTCGGCCATCACCCATATCACACCGACTAGCATCAAATCACATACGCCCACTCGTGGAATATCCCATAGCTCTCGCCAGCATAGGCGGATACGACCTTGGGCAACAACATAAGCCCACTCGTGGAAGATCCCCCAATGCTTTCGCATAGGTAGATACGACCCTGGGTACTAATACCCACCCGTGGAGGGGTCATCCAACGCTCTCCATATCACAAATGCACACAGATCTGATTCCAGAGTACATAGAATTTTTCTATGATGTTAAGTGTGTTTTGCATTCATACTAAAAGAGAGAAGCATTTAAGTTTATATACAGCAGTTGTCAATGGCAACTCATACGGTTGGTTTGAAGGTGGTAACTGCCAATTTCAAATGCTTCGGGTGGGATCCCATCATGGGTGTACCACCCATTTCCATTAGATCAATTACTCAAGGCCCTATTCACGATTTAAGAAGGTACGTTAGGGTCTGAGTTGATTTTATTTTATTTAAAGTACTTTAATTATTGATTTGAGTTTTGGGAAGAAAATGATATTGTTTGGACTTAGATAGATATGTATTGATGTTTTTTATGAAATATGTGATTGTCTATCAGTCGGTATCAGTGGTATCAGTCATAGAAGTCATTGGTTGAAGATGACGAGAAATGACTAATACCCACAATCGATCACCAAAAAGAAAATTACAAATACCTTATATAGGTCCTATTGGTGGTATCAGTGACGGATAGGAAAATTACAAATACCGTCCTATAAGTCTTATCGGTGATCGATACCCTTTTATAAGTTACTTCTCATCTTCAACCTTGTTTTTACCAGAATAGTTTTTTTTTTCTTTTTTTACAAATACCCTCCACAATGGTTTTTTCTTTTTTCAAAAATCTCAATAAAAATGACATCTTTTGTCAAGCTTTAATTAACTAAGATCTCAACAAAATCACACAATATCACATCTACAAAATAAATAATATATATATATATATATTGATTTGGTGGGGGTTGTAGTTATGGAGAATAAGGTAGATGTTTTTTTTTTTTTTTTTTTGGAAGAAGGTAAAGAAAAGTGAATAGGGGCAATTTTGTAATTCAAAATTAGGAATAGAATAATGATATGCTTACAATTGAGTCATACAAACAAGCATACAAACATGTAAAAAATATAGGACATAATAGTCATTTTACATGAATTTTGTGAAATTTTTGTTTGTTTGTATGTTTGGTTTGTATGACTCAGTTGTAAGCATAACATTACTCTTAGGAATGTTGGGTTTGACTATTTAATAAGATATATTCCACTTTGAGCTAATTTTCATTTTACACTCTAAAATAGGACTTAATAATATAATTTCTCAAATTTTAAAGTAAAAAAAATAACCATAAAATTAAATGAATCAACTTGATCATCGTTCGTAAAACATATAAATAACTTAGGGTTGGTTTGTTTTAATTTTTTACACTATTCTATTCATTATCTTATTTCAACAAATATTAAAACGCATTTTTTCACAAATATTACTATCTAAATCCTATCAATATCAATACACATTTTTCCACAAATATTATTTAAATACTATCCAAATTCAATCATATTTCAACAAATATCAATACACATTTTTCCACAAATATTATCTAAATACTATTCAAATACTACACATCCACTATTTACCAAATACTATTGAAAATGCTAGTCACAATATTACTAAATATTTAATCAAACCCAGCCTTATTCTCTAACTAGACTATGTGACATCATACTAGTACAATTAATTTAGCATTTAATCAATTGATTGACATAAGATAACTTATTAGATAACATTAGTACGTTTGGTTCAGGTGTTGTATTACTGGAAATGATATATTAGGGAAATATATGTTACATTGATATGAGAATGTGTTTGGTTGGAAGGAATAAATTGGTGAGTATGTTACATGAGTAATGCTACATATATAACATAATGTGATAAAAGATGATTGTGTGAAATTTTTTTTTTTTTTTAATTTAAAATCAACCCATCATATTGTATGAGAAATGTTGTAGGTGTAATATTATGATTTATGCATGTTATATTGATATGTTTCGTTAGGTGAAATAAATTGATAGGTAAGTTATATAAATTACTGAATTGCCCTTCTTTTTAATTAATATTATATTATATTATTATTATTATTTAGATTATTACTTTAACCCCCTACATTTAAAATTTTAGCTAAAACACCCTCATAATAAAAGTTTATAAATTAACGAAAACAACCCCACCCCATCTAGGTGGTGGCTGGCCGGTGGTGGCTGGCCGGTGGTGGCCAAATCCAGCCACCAGTCTTTGGTAAATATTTTCAACCGTAAGGGTATTTATGTCCTAAATATTTTATATATAAGGTTAAAAATGTTCATAAATATTTATGTAAATTATTTTCAACAAGGGTATTATTGTCTTAAATTTTTAATAGTTAAGGATAAAATTATAACAAAATTAAAATTACTTTTTGGATGAGAAGTCAAATCATATGATTTTATAACTATTTATTTCTTTATACAAAGCCTTGATATTTTTGTCTTCTAAAATATTGGGAAACCCGTATGAAGGAATTTCCCATTAAAATTACGAATGAAATTTGGAGACAGCCTTGACTACTTGACTTGACTTGACTGAATCTATTTTTAATATATACTTGGTATGTGACTTCAAAAAACAAAATGCTACTAATTTCTGGTCTCTAAAGTTACACGTGTCCCTCTAATCAAGGTGCTGTTGAAAGTTTGACTACAAAAGGACAAGAGTGACAGATAGAGACTAAAATATTGCCAGGGGAATCAACCATTTTAGAAACTACCAGTTCCGGCGGAATCAGCTTAATTATGGAAATGTTAGGTATCAGACAGCTGTTTCTGTACCAGTTACTCATTCTTAATTAGTTATTTAACTGGTGCAGTATTATTTGGTGTTCACACAGCATATGATAGTTCAAATACACTTGCATATCTGTAACTGGTTATATATATTTAGTTTATTCATAATACCATAACTTAGACGAAAGTATTGAATAGTTGATGTGGTTCGTTGCATTGGTGAAGTGCTCACGCAAACATGCCAGGGAAAATACGCTAGATTTCTAAGAACAAAAGGAGAAGCCAGAAGGCATATTTAAATAAACAAAAAAGAATAGCAGAATCTCAGTGAGATTGACAAAGAGTTAAAACAAGGAAACCTATTCTATTCAAATTTCATAACATTCTATATTTGGTGAGCAAGCGCGACAACTGGTATGCCAACTTAATCCCATGATTAGTGAATGTGGATGACAAAGCTGACACTGACTCCGCGGCCTTCCTCGATGCTTCGTCTGAATTATTTTATCTGCAAATAATTGCTTTAATAAAACTATGGATGGTGTTGCATGAACAGTATTCAGGGTCGGCCTTTATAATATTTGTGACTCTGGGTAAAAGTTAAATTGCAAACCTTATAATAATATGAACATATATTAAAAAAATTATTTTAATTTTTTTTTATCTTTTGAGATACAAAATTACTAATTAAATTTTTGTATACAAGTTTATAAACTAAATTTTTTTCAATTGATAATATAATCAAATTACTTAATATTTCTTTTGACATAGTTGAATGCAAATAAGATTTTATTAATATTAATTTTGAAAAACTTCTTTCTTCTGAAGCTACAATAACATGTATAGTTAATTATATTTTATAAGCTATTCATGCATCTGAAAAAGAATTCACATCTTTTTTTATAAAATCTAGTATCTCAAGTGGTGTTTTAATTTCTACGTTTATAATTTCTTTTAAAAATTTTAATTCTGAATATAAATCTAAATCATCAATATCAAAGAGCATGTCATGTTTTAAAAAAATTTCAAGATTTAAACATTTTTTCTTCAAATTATCATCATCAAGCAATTTAACTTTTTTATATTATAAAATAAATCAAAATTATCACTATATATTTCAAATTGTTCAAAAATACTTTTAAGTGAGTAAGAAAATTCTGTCCATAGAGATGAGAAAGCCGAGTAAAATGAGATGAGAAAACTAAGTAAGAATTAAGAAAACTGAAATTTTTAAGTAAAATGAAGAAATTGGATTAGACATTTGAGAGATTATAGTATGTGTTTCAACGAAAATATAGTGTCGATAATTTAGATTTGAGAGAGATAAGAGAATATTAGATTTGATGAGAAATTAAATTATATAATGTAGGTATTTTTGTAAATATATGTAAATTTTTATAATAAATTTGGATTTTTTTTTTTTGTTTTTTGGACCGATCTAGATAAAAAATTATAAATATATTTTAAAAATTTTATAATAAGATCTTTTTTATATATTTTTTTTGGGTGCTAGGCAAGTGGCTTTGTTTAAGCGGGGCCTGATAGTACTGCTTCAAGTGGGAATGTTGTGGAATGCATTGGTTTAAGACAAAGACATCGTTTGCGCTGAACACCCGAGCTTATATTAATTTAGTTAGAAATAGTAAATTAATATATAAATGCTGAGTGCTGACACAAAAGGTGCCATTAGAGTAAACAAAAACTCTTTATCATGATAAAAAAAAGATATGCTCCTTCACCAGCTGTGCGAGCCATAATTGATATTTTTTTTTTTATGGTCAGTGCAAATCAATAGGTTTTAATCCACTAATGATGATCTGACCAAATAAGTTTGTGCCTTGCAGTTAATATTTATTTGTGTTAATTTTTACGAATGCACGATGGCTTTTCTAGCCTCTGGTTTTGGGATCATTTTCTTAAAGCCTCTTGGCACTTAGCTGAAGAGGTGACGTTGAAACCACTCTATGTATTTGATTTCAGAAAGTCTGTTGTTTTGCCACTTCACTTTCTTCATCAATAATTTAGTAAAAAACATAAATTAGGTGTTGGATTATTGAGCGTGTAGTCTTTTTACCTGCTCCGTACGTAATTCATTTTTGTTTTTGTTTTTTTCAACGTTCATATAGCATCATCACATGTTGATAATGAAATATTTTATGTAGCATTTTCTAAGTTAAAATGGAATGGAATGACTTGAGCCATGCATGCACACTGCAGAATCAGTTTTACTGTTCTAATAAGCAACAGAAACTGTAGGACGTCGTCATTGGGAAACTTTGAGAAAGAACATTTTTCATTTCTA
>WYDK02000020.1:947089-959751 GCA_009867345.2 Toxicodendron radicans
GAATTTATGGATGAGGGATGTTTGGAATTTAAGGTTTAAGGTTAAATTGAAGCAATCTTTGATGAATTTTAACATCATCTAAACTCTTTAATAAATATAAAATTTTCAATTAAATTTTAAAAAGGGGAGAATTGTAATAACTAATAACGGGTGCGTTTGGTTGGGATAATCCCCATTACTTTAGTAATGTTATTTTTTATTATTGTCACCACTATATTTGATTGTCAAGTAATAAAAGATTATGATAATCCTCCAATACCAATAGTAATCACTGTAGATTATATACGGGTAATCTGAATATCACTCATTTCTCAAGTATTCTAAAATTATTTGATAATCTTAAATTTTTTACAATTTTACCCCTAATTAATAAAATTTTGGACATTATTACCCTTATAATTCTATCAAATTAAATTTTCAAATTAGTTTCTCACCAAATCCATTAACCATCTAACATAACCCATTAATAATATAATATAATATAAATATTAAATATTATTATATTATTATATTATATTAATAATAATATTATTATTAAAAAATAATGGCAATTTAGTAAAAGTTTTCTCCCATAATTTTTTTATTCCTCCCAACCAAACATATTAATTATTTATACCAACCAATTTATTCTAATCTAACAAAATATATTTAATGAGTAATAATATACATATAACATTCTCATATAACATTTTTCATATAACATTATGTGACAAAAGACGATTGAGAAAAAATTTATTTAAAATTTAAAATCAGTCAATCCTCTTTTGTCACATAATGTTGTACGAGAATGTTGTATGTGTAACATTATTGATTTAATATATCATTTCTAATCATCTTCAAGATAATCTATTTTCCTATTAATATAATATTCTCAATAATACAATATTCTCTAAATCAAACGCCCCTTAAAAGTCACTTTAGACAAGTTATAATGAAAATGGTGATAATACCATCAAAATGAATAAAAAAAAAAATACAATATATAATTATATATGACTAAGAAATAATGTCATGCGGGTGGTGTTTTTTTTTTTTTTTTTTTTTTATGATTAGAAATGTCTAGACCAATTTATACATTTCAATTAATTTCTCAAGATCATGAATCTAACCACCGGGTATAAACCCTAGTACTGGACACTACTATTAATGTTTGTAAAGACTCAAAATTTGGAAATCTATGATAAGACATTTGATCTTTTATCATCATATCACCTCAATTGTGGTTAATTGGCTATTTTTTTTTTTCACTTGATATATACATTAAAACTTCATATTATTACAATTTTAGCCTTCATTAAATTAGATGTGACATTGCTTAACATGTGAGGGCATCGCTCGCGTATTCACTGTTCACCACACAATATGTAACTTGTAATTATGAAGGAGGGAAGAAGCGACAAGAAAATATCAAAAGAAAAAGCAAGAATGAGTGGGTCAGTGCCGACTGGCGTAACAAAAGTTGATCCCACTCGAAATATCTTCTACGACAATGAACGTGCTTGTGTGCGTGGCTTACAATTTTGTGGCATCGACCTTGACTCCTTGGCCAGTGGCCACTAGCCACCCACCGATTACACTAAGTCTCACCACTCGATTTTACTCTCCCTCATCTACTTCTCCCGCCACGTGTCCCCTTCTTCCATTGAGGTTTATCACTTCATGTCCCTTTCTCCCTCGACCGCCTCTTCTCTTCTTCTAAAGCTACTTCCTCTTGCGAATTATTCGGCTGCACTGACGATCACCGTAAATATTTGTTACGTTAATAAATTAATTAAAGTATTTGTTGAGATAATGTTTTAGAATTATTTCAGTCATGCTTTGTTCACAGGTTAAAATTTTGTTTTATTTTTTAAAAGACAAAAGAAAATCACATAAATTATTAAAGAAATACTATTGTTGGTAAAACCGACGTAAGAGTTTGTTGAAAACTAAAATCTTTAATGTTGGATCAAAATATAAACGAAAGTAGAATATTGGGGATATCGAAATACAATGCAAAAGACAGAAAACGAAGAATCATACAACTTTTAAAATAGTTTTCTTTAATTATATATTACAAAAATAAACTGTGAAGAACAAAGATAAACTCTTTCCTGTTTCTCTCTAGATGTGTTTATATTTTGCGATAATGATTTAACCTCTTGAAAATGGAGATTGCTCCTCTTTTTTGTTAATTATCTTAAAGCGATTAAGAATTGTTATTACAAGAGATTTCACACGTCTAACCCCTCTTAATTTGAGTAATACTGATATTAAAATCAACATGAAATTTGACCGTCGATCCTAACATGTAAAAATAGGAATTATAAAGCTCACATGTACCTTAAGACAACACCTCAAAATCACTCTCTTAGAATATTATATGTTAATTAATTAATAAAAATATATAATTATGTGGCACTCGGGGTATGCTTAATTGATACGCTTAATTATTATTTATCCCAGCCATCCACTCCTATGTTTCTTTCTTTTGACGTGGCATATTTTCATTGGTCATTCATCCATATCACCAAAAACCTCACAGTACCCTTATTAAACCCGTGAATGGTCATATAAAAGCTAACTACTTCACCAAATCACATTTCATCGTAGTTTCAACTTTCAAAGCTAAAACCCCCAAATTTTCTCATGGTATCTAAAAACCCGAACCCGGCTGAAGGATTCTACTTGGATCCGAATGGAATGGCGTTACCTGGACTCGGAACTTTTGCCACAGCCGCGACAACAGCTGCCGTTCCATCTACGGTGTCCTCGTCAGAGGATCCGTTAAAGAAGATCCGAAAACCCTACACTATTACCAAGTCTAGAGAAAGCTGGACCGAACCCGAGCACGACAAGTTCCTTGAAGCGCTCCAGCTGTAATTGAACTCATCTTTCATCTCTTTAAACTATTAGTTGTGTAATTTGTGTTTCTGTCGGTGGTTTTAAGGGATTTGAAATGTTTTTTTATGGCTGTATGTTTTGTATTTTCGTGTAAATTGGCTTTGAATTTTGTTTGGGTTGTGAGTAAGTTGAGTGGAGAAAGAAAATTCGCTCTCCTTTGTGATATTTAGTGTGACTATGAATGTGTTGAGCTTCAATTTTGTTTGTTAAGAAACTAACTGGAGAAATTAATAAAATGAATATTTCTGAGATTTGAAATTTTAGCTAGTTTTACTTTTACTTTAGCTTAGCAATTGAAGTGATGCTCAGATTTTTTATTTAATTGAAAATTTGTGGATGTGTTTATTGCAATTAGGTTGTTCAGAGAAGTAGTGGGAAATTTTATGAAAATGAACTTTTCTAGATTTGGATTTTTAGTTCATTTATTTAATTTATTTGAATTTTTTTTTAAGAGAAAGTACTTCATTCTGGGTGAACTGCCATATAATAAAGTAGCAGTATTATTTGTGTTTCAAATTTTGTTCGTTAGGAGCAATAGCTTAGTATGAAGCAAGTAGAATAAACTTGAACAATTGAAAATAAATTGAATGGTGTACTTAAGAGAGAACCTATGCCATTAGCTTGCGCCAAAAAGAAGAGAATTGTTTGTGCAAGTGGTTCAGTCACTTGTTTGGTGCATATACCTTTTTTAAGTTTTTTTTTGTTGGAATCATGCAATATAATGAGGTCCAACTGGAAAATCTAAAGGCATGATATCTAATTTTAAGGGCTGTGGAACCATAGAAAAGGTATGACTGTAGGTGCTTTTAAGTAGTCTATGCTGTATGATCCTCATGAATGAAGCATTTTATAAAAGAAATTCTAAATATTGTTTAAAAATTTCAGGATTACTGGGTTCTTTATTGATGGAGAGAGATTATTGTCTTGGAGAAATTCATTTAAGGTTGAAAATTTAATTGAATATTTGCAAAGACAAGGAACATTTGATATGAATTCTTATCCTTACTATTATGCTTTTGTCCCCTGATGGTTTTTGTGTTCTTGTGATTGTATTCAGCTTTGACCGTGACTGGAAAAAAATTGAAGCATTTGTTGGGTCAAAGACAGTCATTCAGGTACACTGAAGTCCAGAACTCCTTATTTGGGAATTGGGATTAGTATAATCTGCAATATCAATAATATTTTTCATGCTGGTACCTGTTATATTATTTCATTTTTTTTTTTTTTTTATTATGGTATCATTTTCTTGGGGTTCTGTTTTAAGTATTTCCATTACCTATGCTACTTCTAGAAATATATAAGAATTGGAGGACTCTGTTTTGCAGATTCGCAGTCATGCACAGAAGTACTTTCTAAAGGTTCAGAAGAGTGGAACAGCTGAACATCTACCTCCTCCCAGACCTAAAAGGAAAGCTGCCCATCCTTATCCTCAAAAAGCTTCAAAAAATGGTGAGAATAGTTAATTTTGATTTCTGAAGTATGTTTAGTGTTCACTATAGTTCTGTCTCAATATGACACTCTTAACAGCTCCAGTGCAATCACAAGTCTCGGGTTCCTTTCAATCATCTTCTGCTCAACTTGAACCTGGACATTTGCTAAGTCCTGATTCCTCTTCAATGCTTATGATTCCAATGGCTAGTGCTGCTACATCTTCCTGGACAAACAATGTACAAACAGTTGGTTTATCACATGTAGCAAAAGGTTAGTCGTTTTATAGTCACTGTAATATCAATAACATCGGCCTGATTTATGATAGCTCTATCTGAAATTAATATTTTAAATCTTTTTAAATGTGTTATGTGCTTTGTAGGACCAGCAGCGGCAAATAACCGTAGCAGTTCCACTGAGAGTACTCCAAAAACACGAACAGGAGGGGAAATGACTGATCCAGGGAATCATGGTCATTTAAGAGGTGATACATTCAACTTTAGCTTTATGCTCATGTACTTATTAATCATCCATACCCTTATTCTCTTTTTTCACTCATTAGCACTTACAATACCCTTTTTGTTGCAGTCCTGCCTGACTTTGTGCAAGTATACAGCTTCATTGGCAGTGTATTTGATCCAAATGTTTCCGGTCATTTGCAGAAACTTAAAAAGATGGATCCTATAGATGTTGAAACAGTATGTTACAAATTGAACTTGTATTATCTCGGTCATTGTTGTTGTATAATATCAAAGTTTTTTCTGGTCATATAATTAATTTTCTAATAGCAAAAGTTGTTTCTTAATCCTGGTCAATCATTGTGGTTTTATTTTGATGTTCTCTGGCTTTACATTGCAATGATAAAATATTTACTTACCTTTCTGGCTTCTGCACAGGTGCTGCTGTTGATGAGAAACCTCTCTATAAATTTGACTAGCCCCGATTTTGAGGATCATGTAAGTGTCCCTTCCCCTGCTTTTACTTTTTTTTTACTGTTCCTCCATGTGTTTTCATATTCCCTCTCCCATTGTGATCCTTGGCAGCTTGTGGTTTATACTTAGGATTGTGATCATTGGATTGGGTCACATTGAAAAATTAGCTGTTGCGCTTTTGTTAATGTGCTCTCATATTTTTTTCCTTTTTGAATTGATGCAGAGAAAGCAGCTTTCATCCTATGAAATCGAGACAGAGACAGCCAACTATGGTGGTGCAAATGTCTTTGTTAATGATTAACAGTGCAGAAATGTTGCTTAGTTTCGGTATGTGACTAGAAAGAAATTAGATTTCACTAGAACATATGTACATATTCTTTCCTTCATTTTTGTGTAACCAATACTTACTTTCATCTCCTGATTTGCCAGGAGAACTCAGTATCCAATAGCTTCAACTGCCAACCTAGTATCAACGAAAGATACACTGGTTGTCACTGGTGTGGTGTCTCCAGTTGAACAGATATTTGGCTGCACTGTCTGACAAGATACTCACCCACCATGTCCCGTTCATGTATATAGTTAAAAAAAAAAAAGAAGGGAAAGAAATCGTAATAGAGTGTATAGTTCAAGTTGTTTTATGAGGGTTATCCTGTAAAGTGATGTATTATTGTGTATTACAATTTAGATTTTTGACGCATTATTTTTGGTGTTCTACATAATTCTGTGATGTATATGGCAGTCTTCTGTAAACCTGTTGTAATCTTTTCCTAGAGCAAGTATAAACTAATTTCAATTTTCCGGCTTAGCATGTGTGGTGGTATGTAATTGTTGTTAGATATAAACAATTAAAGTAGAAAACTGAATATACAGTGTTGATATTTTGTTGATCTCTATCAAGTTTTGTATCCCTTTTCCCCTCTTTTGCATTAAATGATTGGTCCACCCATTATTTGGGCCTGGTGAAGTTTTTGCCAACAACTAGTGGATCAGAATTGATTACGTGCTTTGCAAGGCAATAATTCCCAAGCAAGAGATTTAATGCAACAAAATCCATGACATAAATTGAAAAATAGCCCCAAAATATCTTACAGCTAAAGCCATTAACACAAGAACTTCCGTCCTATAGTATTTATTTTCACTCTTCAAGACCATTGCTTAAGGCCGGGGCAAGCCCAGTAGAATAATGTATAACTGAACAAATTTGAACGAACGGTGGCAAATAAACAGCACTGTGTTAGCTCTTGAAATATATTCATTCAATTTCTTTTCTTTTATACTTATTATATCTATATATATATATTTCTAGTAAAATCCCACCTTAAAGTGAATGAACAATATCCAACACCTTCGATCTCAATTTAAGTTGTAGTAAAAATATGGAAGTCAAATATCTACTATCTCCAGAGACATTAACATACATGCTAAAGTTGAACTCATCTAGCACAAGAATGTACAGCTAAATTGTCTATTTTCCATACCAAAATCCCATGTCCACCTGTTTGCTGAAGATTTCTGAATTGCGACCATGACCAGCCACAGCAAGAGGATGTGCCTGCTTCGATCTTACTTCCATCTCAAAAAGCCTATTGTAGGCTGCTTTATCACTGATTCCACCAACAATATGATCTGAAAACACCACATAAAAATAGCAACAAGACTCGTTCTTATCAACATTGAATTCCAAAATGTAGTAACAGGTCAAACACAAACATAATATGTTAAAATTATGAGCTTAACATAATTCCGAATCTCTGTAAAGCATACTCTACCTGCAATTGGCATGTCAAGGCCCTGATAGTATTGTTGTCCATAATACAATGGAAGATTTTGTGTTGGGTGTAGTAGCTCCTGAGTATAGCAATTCATTTCATTACCGGGATGAAGAGAAGGTGAACCTCTTGGAAGTACACGAACTTGGTGACGAGAAGGAGATTTGCTTGGAGTGGGCATCTGTTGTAGCAGTGGACTATTGATAGGATGTGCAAACCTCCTTAGGTCAGCTTGAGGGTGCTGGAAATGACCAGAAAGCACATCTGTAGGAAAAGGATGGAGCGGTTGTGGATTATAAAGATAGGTCTTTGAATCTAAGGGCCTCGTCTTATGACTCATTTGAACTTCTTGAGCATCTGAAGATCTGAAAAATGCCTTCACTGGATTTATCTGGTGTTGGTCAAATGATGAAAAAGATTGCTTGCTATGCATACTTTGATAAGAAGTCTCCAAACCCATCACATCGTAAGAATCAAAAATAGGACCATCCAAAGCAAGTTGAGTATATATTTCCTCACCACGGGTGAGACTAAGAGCTTCTAGCTCATCAGCAGTATCAACCTGAGAATTCACGGTAAACAAATCTGATTGAACTGAACCACCATCAGCTGAAAATGTGGAGTCTTGTGGAAGTATGAAGTCGTCTACTGTAATCAAACTGTCCTCATCTGGTAAACAAACTTCATCCATTGAATCAGCACTTTCATCAAAGTCATTGACAGGACTGAGCTTGGACTCTGACTCACTTCCAAGGTTATATCCTATATTGGTCTGGCTATCATCAGAGATCGATATACTCTCCCCAATTTTACTCACTGCAGTTTGCTTACAACAGCTTTTTGAAATAATACCTTCGCAATTCATCTCAATGGATCTAGATTCACTGACTGCTGGACAAAATATATTATTATTACCACTAGCTGGAAATGGAAATTCACGAGGCTTCAACATATCATTTCTTGTAACCATGCCAACAGAGTGTGCCTGAATACCTGCAAATTCTGTTGTTTGCGAATCCTTTGCAAAACCTGTTCAGAATTTGGTTAATGAGTCAGATTTTTTCAAAATACCAAGTATTTCTTTGAATGTTAAGCATGTACCATTATCCCCAATTTCAGGAATGAGGAATTTACCTAAGGACCCCATGCTTAGCTTTGAAAATGTTTCCATATCTGTTTGGTATGGCTCCTCTAGAAAAGATAGAAGATGCTGAGATGCACCATGCTCAGCAGCAGAATTTGGTTGCCTGTCCTTTCTATTATGAGGTTGCCAGCCTTTAACAGAGTGATGCTGAGTTAAATAATATTCATTGAGCTTGGACAGCATGGATACTTCAAGATCTTCACCAGTAAGATCTCCTGGAGTCACATTTGGTGTATGACAATTGTACAGTTGCTCAGAGATTACATTGGTACCAGGAGTGGAGGTAGATGCAATAAGCTTTGGAGCAAGTTCATTTCTTCCAGAAGATAGATTCGTGGAGTTGTGCCCCGCAAGTTTCTCATTCCACACTGTACCCCCTTTCATTTCGTTGGCTGATATGCTACCAGTAGGTTTGTTCTCTAGGGACAATAGAGAAAACATTAATTTTAGCTTCTCTATATAACTGACCTAAATTGATACTGAAGTTTTTTTTTTGCATAAAATACATTGTTTGGAACTTAAAACTTTCAAACTCAGATATATGGTACAAGCATACCTTCAAGAAACTTATGAGCAGGATCAGAAGAATGAAAACTGTAGCCCTCCATATGATCTCTTCTAACATCACAGGGCTGATGAGGCAATAAGAAAAAGTACATCAAACATGTATTTATATCATCGACGTTTAGAAACTTTAGTGTTGTATTAATTAAAAGTTTCACTTTCAGGGAGAGGAGAGAATGATGAATAAGCTGGTTAGCATGCATTCAACAAAGTAATAATTTGAAGTTAGTAAGTAAAGATTATAAGATTTACAGCTAACTGTGTGCCTCGGATTTCCAACCAGCGTAGTAACCAATTACCTCTGATATTGAGGAATTGATAAAGGACTTTGTCCCAAAATTCACGCTTTTATTAACCAGGGGAAGTAGATTTTCAGCAGAAGTTTGTGCATTAAAATCAAACCCAGCAGGATCATTAGCTGGAGATAGGGATGTTGCAAATTCTTCTGGTTCATTGTGTTTGCTCACAGGACTTTTATAGTTTCCAGAAGCCTCAAGGGGTTCAGCAACCTCTGGATCCAAGTTCTCTTTATACTCATCACACGTTTTATTTTGCTTCTCTTGAAAAGTTTTATGCTGTTCCTTTCTCATCAGCTCAAACAAATCTAATTGAAGAATCCATATTAGCATCAGAAGATCAGTTTACCGTTAAACCTTTACTGACTGGCTGGGTTACTGCAACCATTAAGGCAAGAACGCAAGTCTGTAACTACAATGGGAAATTAAAGGAGATTTTACCTTTTCTCCTTTCATCCTCAGCTCTATCCCAAGTCAGAAGCTCAGAAGAACCAAATGTTTCATTATTATTAAGGTCTTCACTCTCTGTCCTAGAAGGAACTTTGGCCTGAAAAGAAAAAAAATTCTGATAATGAACCATACTTCTTCGGTATAATCTTTCAAATATAGTTTTCCTTATATTCTGGACCAAAAAGGACAACGAGCATTATCCAACATTATTTGTAATCACACCATCTGAGGCTGTCAATATACTACTACATCGGCACTAGACAAAAGATAATTTTCTATTCTCAATACCTTACAGCGATGTGGAGGCTGATATGCTGCATTACTCCTGTTAAGTAGATGATAATCTTTGCCTTGAACCAGTGAAGCAGAATCTCCAGAAATACTAGATACCCTAGGAAAAGCACCACTTCCTAAAAGTCCTTGTTCAGGATTTGGGCTTGAATGTTGAGATAGGTGTCCGTGAAATCTTCTAGAATCTGCATTGAGCTTTGAATGTTTCAACATACCACAATCTTTCAAGCAATTTTACCTTCCATTATGAAACTATCCACAAGGTTATAAGCATGAGATTTATAACATGCTAACTTAGTAACTTTGAACCTCCTAAAGGCATATTTTCACCTAAAAGTTACTGAATGCCCTACTAAGTGGATTGGGTACATTTCATGGTGACACATGGTGTTTAACACTACACGACCACCAGTAGTACAATCTAAATCTGATGGCCAGTTGTAAAAGCACGGGCTCCAATTAAATGAAGGATGTATTGCATTATTGCAAACATTAGAAATTTGAGCCTTTTACCAATGCCTTCTTCAAACGCAAAATCAATCCTAAGCATTTGGTCAGGCTCCAAAAAGACGGAATGATCATGGCAAAGAGTCTATTCAGGTACATCAATTTTGTCACTATCAAGCAGAAGCTCTCTTTAGAAACTAGTGATTAAGGTTAAATAAAAAGTTAAAACAAATCTTCCCATCCCTCTTCTTTAGGGCTTGGTTACAAGAGAGAGAGATATAATGTCAGAAGAATGATAAAGATTAATGCGGACCAATGTGCATTTCCTTTTTGAACTTTTTTTAACAGCCGGATACAGCGTGAAAGGACATCTTTAATGACAGAGCTCCTTCAATTAAACTAAATCTAGACATTCAACACAAATTACTAAATTAGTGTTGCCTTAATGACTTCTCACCACTATAACCTTTGTTAGTCAGCTAATTTCAACTTCATTGTTGTTCCAACCATATAGAACACCATATTCATTTAGATAGTGAAATTACTCCAAATGTTCTTTATTATCCAACTTACTGGGAGGTATGTACTGTGATTTATTCAAATTCAATATAAAGCCATGATATACTATTGAACTATTGATATTACTAACACATTCTTCTCAAACAGAATTCATGATGCCATGGTATCAGCATCAAAAGAAAACTAATAAATCCATACAAACTTGAGAGGTTGAAGTCAGTATAAATAATTAAGTGAATAGATTAACTACATACCTGAACCATGGCAAGGATGCAATAATCCAGTCCTAGAATCAGGAATTTCCCTGTAATAAAATTTTTTAAAGAAGATCAAAACAAGGATTATTAATTTCAGCACAAATGTCAATCCTGGCTATTGTTAATTTGTTACCACTTTCTTACCCTAAAATTGATTGGTCAAGCCCACAAGGTAAACTTTTGCAAGTATCCAGTTCAGATAAAGAAAGGAGAAAGTTTCTGGTATATGATTTTTTTGATTCTCTGAACAACAAAACAAGACAGATTCAAACATTAAAAAAATAATAATAATAATAATAATAAAAACAAAAACAAAAACCAGGGATAATCTGTTTTGATGGCTCATATGCATTAATTTACTACAACAATTTCAGTTTCTAACTATTTTTTGTTTACTAGTTAAACTCTTAGAAGTAAAAACCTTTCTCCAATTTAACCTGGTACAACTATTTGATAGTTAATAAGGTGAATTTTCACCAACTTTTTATAAGCCATAACACACATAATTAATTTTTTTTCCTCCCCTACCATTTTCTTAGCAACCAAACACATAACTATAAATTAAAAATATATAAAATTCAACAGAACTGAGTAACAACCAGAAAACATCAACCACCAGAATAGATTACAAATACATGTTTCTAAACATTTGCTCATGAAACTTTGCAGTATCATGATTTCGTGTAACTGTGCCAGTGAACATTGATCCTGACTCTCTGATAATCATTCTTTCATTGCTATACAAGCAAAGCTATAGTGTCTAACTTTGCTTACAAGTAAAAAAATTAGCATATCAAAATTGATTCACCTAAAACATGCCGTACTTTCTGCGTGAATAAAAATTCTAATCATCACGATCTTTACGCTGAGGATTAAACTCGTTTTTGTGATCAAACAAGAAGCACAGACAAAGTGGAGAATCAAACTCTTACAACTAAACTAAAAATTTCGCCAGAAAGTCGGTGACTGAAGTGTAAGGATCTTAATAATTTTCACCAAAATTTTTTAATGCGAAAACAAACACATAATTTCATTTCAATCCTTTTCTATAACTTTCTCGGCAACCAAACAGGTAACTATAAAAATAATTTCAATAAATTGTCTCGAACTTAAAACATAAACTATCATAATAGACTTTGAGTATTTACTTATGAAACTGTGGAAGGTCATCATCTGACTTTGACAGTTCCAGTAAAATGTGATCCTCACTTGCCGATCTCATTTTCTGCGGAAAAATAAACGCCATGAAAACAAGGCGACTTTGCTTACAAGTCCAAAATTTTAACACATTAAAGTTTCAAATCACCAAACAAATGCGGTATAGTATGTTGTGTGAGTCTAAACCCTAACGGTGTCGATCTTTTCACCGAGTGTAAGACATTAACTTCCTTTTGTATAATGAAAGCTACAACAAAAGACAAAATGGAGAATGTAAAACTTAAGTAGAAGAATTTTCTCGCAAAGTTGGTGAGAAAAAGTGTAGGATATTTATGATCTTAACTGGCTAAATGAGAGTTAAATGAAGTGAAGAAAGAGGTCAAGGTGATTTGCAGAGAAGGACCACCTCGTGTTGTGCGTGAACTGGTCACTGTGCCAGAGTGGCAATTGGAGTTGGAGTCTACATGTAGGAAGAAGTAGGACCTGCAGTTTGGGTTGAGTATCTCTCAAGCTATTTAGTTTAA
>WYDK02000020.1:959851-971087 GCA_009867345.2 Toxicodendron radicans
TTGGAGTTGGAGTCTACATGTAGGAAGAAGTAGGACCTGCAGTTTGGGTTGAGTATCTCTCAAGCTATTTAGTTTAAATGGTAGAAAATTAATTTTGTAAAAGAAAAAAAAATATTTTTATACGCTAATTTTGACACCAATAATACAATGGACACCGAATAATCTCACTGAACTATTATATCGTCTTAAATGATATTCGAGTCAGATGAGACATATTAGACATATAACATGTCTTATGTACATGAACAATCATTCAATGATTATGGACGTTTATCCATATTTGATAAACGACCGTCTACCAATTTGGACGAAATTTTGAACAAAAATAATAATGGACTCTCGTCCATATTATATGGACGGGAGTCCATTTCCTATGGATATACGTCCACCTCGAATTGGCACCCGTCCGTATCATATGGAAGAGCATACATTTTTTATATTAGTTGAGTCGGGGTTAAATTGTGTGATATTATCTTCCAAGTTTCAGCAAAAAAAGCCAGGGTTATTTGCCTCGTTGTTCAATGGACGGTCGTCCATCTAATACGGATGATCGCCCATTGAAATGGCTATTAATCCATATTATATGGATGGGCGTCCATTCATTATGGACGGGCATGCTTTTAATGAGTTTGAGATCCAACTTTTCTAATTAATTGAAATTGATGTCACATACATGTTAATTGGTAATGTAAGACAAAAGGGATGCATATAGCAATACTAGAATTAAATTATGGTTAGCCCATTGAGATTCTCTAATATCAATTGATCTCAAAAAATAAATTCAAGTCATTATGGACGGACGTTCATTCGAGGTGGACGTCCATATAATATGAACGAGAGTCCATTATTATTTTTGTTCAAAATTTCATCCAGATTGGTGGACAGTCATCCATCAAATCATAATTATTAGACGGTCGTTTATTCATGGAAGACATGTTATAGTGTCCAACGTTTCGCATCTAATTCAGATGCCACCTAAGTCGATACAATAATTCGGCGAGATTATTCAGTGTTCGTAATATTATTGTTTTGCCATTTATATGTAATAATAAATTATTTAGATATTATTTTTGGTCACACAATAGTAACAATAAATGAGTAATACTACACATACAACATTTTTATACAACATTTCTCATACAACATTATGTGGTAAAAGATGATTGGGTGAAAGTTTATTTTTAATTTAAAATCAATCAATCATTTTTTGTCACATGATGTTGTATGAGAAATGTTGTATAAGAATATTGTATGTGTAATATTATTGATAATAAATTAATAATGTCATTAATCAGAATAGCTTTTATGATAATATAAATACGAGTAAACGACTTTTTCTCACCCAAATAATGGCCTAATGACACTTTCTCACCCAAGCTTTGAAACAATACAACTTTATTACCCAAAGCATAATCCCCGATTCCCCGTTAGTAAATTTTGTTGTGAAGAATGGTAGAATGATTAAAAGTCCATTATAAGTAAGAGCACGATGGTACTCACCTCCCACCATTCGCTGGCCGTCACACAATTAGGATCTTTCATTGTTTTTGGTGCTTATTTTGGGTTTGTTTTCTCCCAATCCTTTGCTTTTCAGTGTTAATCTGTGTATTGTTATGTAAAGTGTAGTGTTGTATTTTTTTGGTCGCCGATCATCCCTTATCTCTCCAACCTTGCTACTTCATCCACGCACATCACATGCTTGACAGTTTGCCCCTAAAGTGGCATTGACAATTAAGGAGTGATTGTGGGTGGGGGTGAGAAGACTTTTGGCAGGGGATGTCATAGAGTTGAATGGTGGTGTCGGAATTTGGGCTAAGGCGAGCGAAACTTTGATTTGAGGTGGCCGCCGATTGGGGGTTGATCTTTTGTGAGGGTATTTTTTATTTTCACAATGAATACCATTATATTGAACAGAAATTATTAACAAAATATAACGTTTGAGTAGTAAAGTTGTATTGTTTCAAAACTTGGGTGGGAAAGGGTCATTAGGCCATTTTTTGGGTGGGAAAAAGTCATTTACTCTATAAAAACAGATATTGTATTATTATACTTAGATGACTAATGCTTTGGAAAATGATAGGTCTACAACCCAATTTAACAAACTTTATCTCACAATCGTGACGTGACAATTTGCAATTAGTTTCTGATAAATTTTGTAGCTTGACTAATTATGAGCTACCATGTCACGGTTCTAAAAAAAAATTTGTGAAATTGAATTATGAGCTTAGTATTGTCTCTAATGCTTTTATCTTTCAAGAGTAAGTTTCTGGTTGTGGTACGACTTCTTGTGCAAACCTTATAATTAAACAAATTCTACTTATTTGAGTTTAATTATAACATCCTTGTATATGATAATTGAAATACTTTATAAAGAGATTCTCTATACAATTAAATTATTTTAAAAAATCTATACGTGAATTTGGGTGTTATATCTTTTAGTTGTCTTTAACCTTTTTCTCTAATTTCTTTTTAATCCCCTTACACTAATGTTTGATTAAGAAAATTAAAAATAAAAGAGTATCATTTTATTTACATAATATAAAATAATATACAATTCCTTACAATAAGATATGCTCATTGCATAAATAAATAACTTTTTTAATTTATTTGATATTTTATAGAGACAAAACTTAGGTGGGTTTTGGAGGCCCATTAAAATATCTTTAGCCCGATAAAATTATAGTAGCCCAATTTAGCGGGTCCGAAGTGACTTATATAAATACATAATCGGTTTACTAGGGTTTACCTTCTGTCCTGAAAGTAGCTCTACATTTCTCTTGCTCCTGCAGCTGCCGCGAGAAACCGGCCAGACAGAAAGGGCGTATCGTATTTTCGCTTCGCAGCCATGGTGACTATTTCTGTCTTTCAGCTGTGTTGGTGCAGTCTAACTAATGGTTAATATATTTAACGATGTTCTTCGTTTTATGTTCAGATTATTCCAGAGAAGAACCGGAAAGAAATATGCAAATACCTCTTCCAAGGTCTGTCTTTTATGATTTACTTATACTCAATCATGGGTTCGTTTTTTGACTTGTTCATTTGTTTGATTACTGTTCGCTTCACATTTTAGTATTATAGATGTTTCCAGATCTTATGCTTTCTGTAATAGCACATTGGGTTAAATGATCATGTGTGTTCTTTACAAATAAATAATGAGGATGCTAACTGTGGTTGGTTTCCGAGAAGACTACTTAAAGTTTTGCTTCTGTGTTTTTAACTGTTTTTTGAATAGTAGAAAACTTGAGCCAACCTAGTATTATAATTAAGCTTAACTAAGTTGCTTTTATTGGAATTTCTTGTTACTGCTGGATTAACGTATTGCAACTGCAATCTAGCACTTTTAATGTATAATATCATATAAGTAACTTTCGGCCTTAATTAGTGTAAATAATGTTATTTATAATGGCATTTTATGTCAAACGTATGACATTCTCCTTGTAATGTGGTCTGATAACATAGTATGCCTATTGAGATTCTAAGATTCAATTTTGGCATGCTTTCCTGCATTTTTTTTTTTGCGATTGATCAATGGAAATGAGGTTTCCTTTTGTTTTATTCAATGTTGTAAAACTCCTTTGGATCGACAGAGGGAGTCTGTTACGCAAAGAAGGATTATAATCTCGCAAAGCATCCAGAGATTGATGTTCCCAATCTGCAAGTGATTAAGCTGATGCAGAGCTTCAAATCCAGGGAGTATGTTCGTGAGACATTCGCTTGGATGCATTACTACTGGTATCTTACCAATGATGGAATTGAGTTTTTGAGGACTTACCTCAATCTTCCATCAGAAATTGTGCCTGCCACCTTGAAGAAATCCGCAAAGCCTACTGGTCGACCTATGGGTGGCCCTCCTGGTGATCGTCCCAGGTATTTTATTTTTATTAATCATTCCTTTTTCTGGGTTTTAATTATGTTTCTGTTGAAGTGGTTTTACATTTTTCAGTTATAATGTGATTGAAAATGTTCTAATTATTTGACCTTTAGGGGCCCACCTCGCTTTGAGGGAGACCGTCCAAGGTTTGGTGACCGTGAAGGATACCGTGGAGGCCCCCGTGGTGGTGATTTTGGTGGTGAGAAGGGAGGAGCCCCTGCAGATTTCCAGCCATCCTTTAGGGTAATTTCTCTTTCTTTGAATACCTCACATTTTAATTAGTTTGTATTTGGTTAATGAATGAGAGCCTTGCATTTTCTTATTTAATCATTCTCCGTAATATATGCTTGAGTGGGTGAACAATCAAAATTTTCGAAAAACCCACTTAAGCAAGTACCTAAATGGCTGTTTTCTTGTTCCATTTTCCAACTGGTATTCTTCTAGGACTACAGACACACCCACTTTATAAATTCAAGAGGATTGTGTTTTTGGATGATTATGTGGTACCTCAAGAAAAGGAATTGAAGTAGTGATTAGGATGAATTTTAGGGACTGGTTACTGATTTTGCTTCTGATTATGTTTGCTATTCAATATTGCATTCCATTGAGCAGTCACTGGATGGATTTTGAGCAATATAAGATGAAGATCAATGACATACTTGAATTCTATTTGGTATGCATGAGAAAATTATATAAATGATTAAATGATAAGAGGAGTCTGGTTGTAGAAAAGATTGCTTTAGTTACACGGTTGCTTGCTTATTTGTGGAGAAAGAATTATGAAGAATCTGGAGTACATTGTTGACTGTGTGACATGTCTCATACGTGAAACAAATTGCTGTTTTGGCCCTGCAGGGTACTGGTGGAAGGCCTGGCTTTGGTCGTGGAGGTGGAGGTGGAGGTGGAGGTGGAGGATATGGTGCAGCTCCATCAGGTTCAGGATTTCCTTGAAATGAAGCCCGTTCTCTTAGTTTATGTTTGTCTCAATATTAGTGTTTCATGTCTAAGAACAGATCTGATGCCATTTTTGAATTTTCTATAGTGTTTTGTAATCTTTAAATTAGAATATTAAGAGCTTATCATGAGATCTTTAATTTTGTCCAACCTTGGTTTTTGATGGAAATGGAACTCTCATCATTATTTGCATCATGTTATTTCGGGGTTAATTTGATGTTTTGTACGTGAATTAAAAACATGGCTGCGATCTAATACATGAAATATTCATTTGTTGTCTCCCCCCCACCAGGGTTTGAGTTGGAAAAAATGTTTATATAAGCTCAACTTTTACTCCATGTCACATCCTTGGGCATATCTTGATTTTCCCCGAGGCAAGAGGACTTTGGATATTAGTTAAAAACATTGGGAGAATAAGAAATTAAAATTAAGGAGTTTGTTGTAGATTATGCACTATCCCATCTCATCATCTCTCGTAGGCTTTAGCGAGTTTTTGCGGATTTATATGCTACAACCCTTCTCGCATAAAGTAACTGTTGAAAAAACAGAGAAAAGAATTTTAATCATCAAAAGATTCGGGAAAACGGTCTAAAGCATTTTCTCGTTGCCGCTTGTGCTTTTCGGTTGGAGAAATATGCTTCTTTAACTAGTGAATTGACCACTCTGGGATTATTACTGTAACAATATGCTTCTTTCAACTAGTCAATCGATATTCTGGGATTGTTACTGTAAGATTTTAATGCCCACAGAGTATCAAATAGATACAGTATAGCCTTATATTGACACCTTTGGCAAGGTAGAAATAGGACAAAATAGTTACTAACACCACTTAAGACCTTACAAAACAAAAAACAGTACACGAGACACAGACAAAAGACACGAAGGGACGGCTTATGCTCTTAACCACACACATCTCTAATTACTCGTCATACCCAAATGCCAAAGAATATAACACTATTTGCAGTTTTGCACATCCCAAAACTTAGTCAACCTCCTCCATCTTGCTCTCCTCAGCACCGTCTTCCTCCAAAGCAGGCATGTCAGTGTCATCCTCGGCAGTCTCTTCCTCATCAATGCTAAGACCCAATTTCAACATCCTATGAATCCTTGATGCAAATGTGTTTGGGTCATCAAGGCTGAATCCAGAGGTCAAAAGAGCAGTTTCGAATAGCAGCATCACTAGATCCTTGACGGACTTGTCATTCTTGTCAGCCTCAGCTCTCTTTCTGAGTTCCTCCATGATTCCGTTGTCAGGGTTAATCTCCATTGTCTTCTTGCTTGACATGTATGAACCCATGCTGTTGTCCCTCAAGGCTTGAGCCTTCATGATCCTCTCCATGTTAGCACTCCAACCATATTCTCCAGTCACCAAACAGCAAGGAGAGTCCACAATTCTGTCAGAAACAACCACCTTCTCAACTTTATCGCCCAAGATATCCTTCATTGTCTTGCAAAGGTTTTCAAAAGACTTTTTCTTTTCCTCTTTCTTCTTTTTCTCTTCCTCGGTCTCGTCGTCAAGTTTCAATCCTTCCTTTGTGGCGGAAACCAGCTTCTTGCCGTCATATTCCTTCAACTGACCAACGACATATTCATCAATAGCATCAACCATGAAGAGGACTTCATAGCCCTTCTTCTTGAGTCGCTCCAAGAAAGGAGAGTTCTCCACAGCCTTCTTGCTTTCACCAGTAATGTAGTAGATGTCCTTCTGACCCTCCTTCATCCTGGTGACATAATCCTTCAAGCTTGTCAACTCATCACCACTCTTGGTTGAGTAGTACCTGAGCAGATCTGCCAACTTGGCTCTGTTCTGGCTGTCTTCATGGATACCCAACTTCAAATTCTTTGAGAAAGCATCGTAGAACTTGTTATAATCTTCCTTATTCTCAGCAATCTCATTGAACATTTCAATGCATTTCTTCACAAGGTTCTTCCTGATAACCTTCAGAATTTTGTTCTGTTGCAACATCTCACGAGAGATGTTGAGTGGCAAGTCATCAGAATCAACAACACCCTTGACAAATCCAAGGTACTCAGGGATAAGCTCCTCACAGTTGTCCATAATGAACACCCTCCTGACATAGAGCTTGATGTTGTTCATTTTCTTGCGGGTGTCAAAGAGATCAAATGGTGCCCTTTTAGGGACAAAGAGAATGGCCTTAAATTCAAGCTGACCCTCGACAGAGAAATGCTTGACAGCAAGGTGTTCTTCCCAGTCATTTGTCAGGCTCTTGTAAAAAGCAGCATATTCCTCCTTGGTGATCTCTTCTGGCTTGCGCAACCAGATGGGTTTCTGCTTGTTAATCAGCTGCCACTCATGAGAAACCTCCTTAATCTTCTTCTTCTTTGATTTGGTCTCTTTCTCCTCATCAACGTCTTCAACTGCACCTTCCTCTTCCTTCTTGGGTTCATCGTCATCATCGTCACTTATTTCTTTCTCGCTTGTTTTCTCAGTCCAGAGGTAGATGGGGTAGCTAATGAATTCAGAGTGTTTCTTTACAAGGTCCTTAATTCTCCGCTCTTCCAAATATTCAAGCTGCAAAAACATATTTGTAAGAAATTTCATCAGCAACCAATCACATAATAGACATCACGAAGTATAACTTAGATATTGAAATGATGTTTTTACCTGATCCTCCTTGAGGTAGAGAGTCAACTTGGTACCCCTGCCAAGCGGCTCTCCACTAACGTCTCTTGTAATAGTGAAGGAACCACCAGCTTGTGATTCCCAGATATACTGCTCATCGTCATTGTGCTTTGTGGTGACTACCACCTTCTCTGCAACAAGGTAAGCAGAGTAGAAACCGACTCCAAATTGACCAATCATGGACACGTCAGCTCCAGCCTGCAAAGCTTCCATAAACTCCTTGGTTCCAGATCTTGCAATTGTACCCAAATTATTCACCAGGTCTACAAAAAGTCAAATAATAACAATCAACATAATTTCAAAAGCCCGATCGATAATTTATCTTTCTCTGCAAAATATATTCCAATTCTAAAGCTTCAATCACAATCTATCAAGCATAATAGTATCTACTGAATTCTAAACATTCATATATTAAAATTTTCAACTGTTATTCTAATATTCATAAACAGAGCAAGCATATAATTGAGTTTTGTTACGCTGCTTCTAATTACTGTTTACGAAAATAAGTAAAAACAAAGCACTTATATGAGAAACAAATAAAATCAGTTCCACCTCTAAAGTTATTTGATGCCACCAATCACAGTGATTATACTGCACTGCACTCTACGTTTCCATATCATTCATTCACCAGAAATCTTGAAACTAAATTGAACTGCTTTTTCGTAATGGTCATAAATATAATAACACCACAATCGAGTTCGGATAAACTGCTTCTTAAGGTAAAAGAATAAAAAACGCATGGAAGAAATGTAGGAAAGTTTAACTACCTGCTTTGGTCATGCCGACACCGCTATCAATGATAGTGAGAGTCTTGTTAGCCTTGTCAGGCACGATTCGAATGAACAACTCCGGCTGAGCATCAAGCTTGCTCTTGTCTGTCAAGCTCTCAAATCTGATCTTGTCCAAGGCCTATACCATACACCAAATGAACAATGTCATTAGCCTCAAAAGTCAAAACCACTAATCAACAAAAATCGAAAAACCAAAACATAAATATTTAGAACTCAGCAGAGAAATCAAACACGTACATCAGAAGAATTACTGATGAGTTCACGAAGGAAGATCTCCTTGTTGCTGTAGAAAGTATTGATGATCAAACTCAACAGCTGGTTGATCTCTGCCTGGAAGGCGAAGGTCTCAGCGTCCGCCATTGCTCCTCACGAAAAAAAATAATAATAATAAAAAAGAAAGGAAGTTGTTTGATTGATTGAAGCGAGATTGCTTGCACTAAGAGAGATTATAGAGCTACGTTGTGAAGAGTTGAAGACTTGGATGTATTTATACTTGAGAGCTGCGGAGACTGTGCTCTCTGAGATCAGCGAGAAGAAAGGAACAAGAGAGTTCTGGATTGTTCCGATAAACGATGCCGTTTTTATTTGAATTTGCTGGTTTTCTGTTGTTACGGTGTCGTTTTAAGGTCGTTTTAGCGGGAAGGTTCTATAGTTTAATTGGTTAAAGCCTAAAAGGTAGTTTAATTAATTTATGAGGGTAGGAATAGGAATTCCAGAGAGTTCGTCCAGCTGTGCAAGTCTCGAATGTTGTCGTTTTTATTTGAATTTGCTGGTTCTCTGTTGTTACGGTGTCGTTTTAAGGTCGTTTTAGCGGGAGGTTCTATAGTTTTTGGTTAAAGCCTAAAAGGTAGTTTAATTAATTTATAAGGGTAGGAATAGAAATTCCAGAGAGTTCGTCCAGCTGTGCAAGTCTCGAATGTTCTTTTCTTGAGTGACCGTTTCTTTGTTGACGAAGACTCCGCACGTGTTTCGACTTGTGCACTTGTGCTAACAGTGAATGTTACATTACATCCCAAATAACATAGAACAAGAGAAAAAAAAAATGAAAAAACTATATTACTAATCTTTAAATAATTTTATATTTTATGAATTTCATATAAAAAAGTTATATGATTAATGAATTATTAATAAATGATAATTATACAATATTATGCCAAATTGTATATCGAGTTTAACACTTAAATGGTACATATACCTTTTATTCAAAAGTAATTGTATTTTGGTTTCTACTTATTATCATAATTGTATATCCGTAAAGAGTGAAGTTATTGGTCCATAATTTATTTTAATATATCTCATTTATTTTTTTACACTCTTAGATTTTTTTTATTATACTCTATCGCTTTAAAGGCGATTGTACATAAATCAAGTGTGATTGTATAAGTATATTGGTAAGTCCGAAATTACATAAGTTTAGTTTAATTAATAAATATGACTCATTTGTTTCATATAATATTTTATTATCTTGGTAATAAAATTATCGAAAAAATAAGTTATTTTAGTATAAAAATATTGTATTACTGGAAATGTGTTTGATTAAGAGTGAGTATGTTATATTTATATGTTTGGTTTAGAGGGTAAATTGATGGATAAGTTATTTATATTACTAAATTGCCGTCCCTTTTAAATACTTATATAATATTATTTTAATTATTATTTTTTAATATTTTCTTATTAATAATATTATATTAGTATTTTAAAATATACTTTCTTTTTAAATAATAATAATATATTTATTAGTATTATTTAATTAATAATATAATATTAGGCTTGAGGTGGGTGGGGGTGATTTTGTTACAAATTAAAGTTTTTGGTGGTGGTGATTTTGTTAAAATTTAAAGTTTAGGTTGGCTGGGCGTTTTGTAATTATTAATAAAGGAAAGACTAATTTTGTCCAAATATTTTACTGTTTAAGGGTATAATGAGAATAAAATGGGTAAGGGGAGGGGTAAGTTTTAATAACACCTCCCCCCAAGGGTATAAGATTACCCCCAACTTACCCCCTAAAAACACTATTGGTAATTTTTTTTCCGGTAATATTTTTTTACTTGTTAACCAAACATTGTCATCTGAGCAATTTAAGTTTTATTACCCCTGTTATCTAATATTATCCCGAACCAAATACACCCTAAGTATTAACATAATAACATTACTAAATTATTAATCTTTACATTTTATTAGTATTAACATAGGAACATTACAAAATTGTTAATGTTTACCTTTTATTTGTATTAACATTAACATTACCAAATTATTAATCTTTACATTTTATTAGTATTAACATATGAATATTACCATATTATCAAATTATCATATATATTAGTATTAACATAGTAACATTACCAAATTATCAAATTGTTATATATATTAGTATTAACATAAGAACATTACAAAATTATTAAAATTTCATATATATAATACATTAGTATTAACATTATTAAGTGGGGTGGGGACGGGGTGGGGACAATGGGGAGAGCATAACCAGGGAAGGGCGGGGTGGGGGTAAGGTCAACTTCATACCCGCCCCTTCCCTTGGGGCGGAGATTTTAATCTCCCCCATCCCTAACCCTATTGTCCCGAATGGGGCTAGACGGGGCGGGGCCCTACAGAGATAAGTAAAAGACTCATCTCTATTTAATACAAACCTTGGGTGGGAAAAAGTCATTTACTCTTTAAATTATAATATTGTGTAATGTATTAATAATAATTAAACAATGATTAACCTTGTACAATATTTTAATGCTACTTAGTGTTGAATTAGAATTATAATATGTTGTAAATTGTCATTTTAATTTCACAAATTGCAGGTTAAATACAAATACCTAGTGGGTAGGGTTGTATTTGAATAATTTTTAATATAAATAATATTAGATAATTAAAATATATGTTTTAATTCTGATTCTGATTTGGCCTCAGATTCTCCTAATCCAGTCTAGTCCAAATTCAACCTCACCACACTTTGCAGTGAAGTGATGC
>WYDK02000020.1:978199-990865 GCA_009867345.2 Toxicodendron radicans
TAACATCGAGTTTTGTATCCATGACCACATATACAATCTATAAAGCAAACTTGTAACACCAACTTGCAAGCAAACAATAACAAGAGTTTGACCTACAAAGTCTCCTCAATTGAGCAATATGTCTTGCCATTCCGAATAATTGATGTTGTTGTCCACATCTTACCCTTCTTTTCCACAACCTCAGCCATCCCTAATTCATCGTTCCAACAAGCCTTAGAAATATCTTTCCTAGAAACAAATTGCATAAAAGCAATCAGATTGATATAAAACTAATTTTGTAATAAAGAGTTAATTTACGTACCTGAATTGTAACTTGGATATAGAACCCATACAATAATCTTCTTCATCATCATTTTGGTCAACATCATCACTGATTTCTTCTGAACAAGTTTCATAGACGTTTTCTTGCATTGTACCAATCATATGAACACTAAACACAAAATTTGATTTTGTAACAACAGAGATTTCTAATTGGAGAAATGTCTCATGAACTAGCAACAGAGCGAGAATTGACTCAAAGTTTTCTTTATGAATTTTTGGCCCAAAATGTAAAACTTATGGCTTTTTGATCATTAGATGAAGTTACTAGGCTAAGCATTTGAATTCATTGGAGTTTTCAACTACTTGACGAAATTCTAAAAAATAAAATTTCAAATTAAAAAACAGATGATCAGATAATATGCTTAATGTATTCAAATTAGCAATTGCATATTTCTAATGATTCAATTTACGTAAAAAAAAGTAAGAAAATAAATTTTAATCTAATTCTAACACCCTTAAATTTATAGCAGAATCTGATTTCTCAAAGACCTAAAATGAATTTAATCAAATTTTTTCTTTAGAGAAATACCTATAAGGCTGACGGCTAGCAATTGAAAATGTCAGAGAAGGGTATCGGCAGGAACAATATCTTAACAGGAGTAACAATGGCGGCAACAACCAAGTGAAGATTGGTTGGTTATGAACTTATGTTAACAACCCTCTAAGTTGGAATACGGCCAGTAGCAAGTGAGGAAAAAAAATAAATTAATAAAAAATTAAAAACCCTTGTGTTGTTTACACATGCAATATTAAAGTGGCTAGAGAACGCCTATGGCCTTGAGCTTGACAAACTTTTCGACAAAACTGGGAGGTGCTTTGGGGAGCACTTGGGTGTGAATGCTTCAAGGACGGCTAAAAGGATTAGCTTTTTCCGACTGCGGTGGTGGTGTGAAAATTACCGAGAGAAATGGTGGCGGAAATTTGTGGAATTTGGTTGTTTTGGTGGAAAAATAAAGAATGAGAGGTTTTAAAGTTGTGGGGAGGGAATGATTGAAGGTTGAGAAAGGAAGGAGAGGGATTTGGGGGGAAAGATAGAGGCTTCTGTTTAGGTTGTTCCGGAGGCGGTGACAAAGGAGAGGAAATTTAGGTGAGAATAAGCTATTAAATTGAGAAGAGGAAAGAAGGAGACCATTAGGTTTGGGCGGGGGTTACAACGAAAGGGATGTGCTATTGTGATTTGCATGGGAGAGGGGTGGAGTGAAGTGCCACTATGAGGATAGTGGTGGGGCTGCTGGTGGCCAAGAAGGAATTTTAAGTTGTTTATAGCTTTTTTTGAGTTGTCTATAGCTTTTTTTTAGTTGTAAAACTTTTTTGTATGGTCCTTTAGATGAATTTTTACTTTTGTGGAGAATTTCTTCAAGTAATGATATTATTTGAGTTAATTTAGAATGTTAGGTCAAAGAGTTGTGTGCTCTTTTTTTTTTCCAAACATTGGACATATTGCAAACTACTTTTCCTCCATCAAGTGGAAAATTTCGGTCTGATATTTCAAATTCAGTGATGCTTCCATTGCTACAATTCCTGAACTAGACAAAATCTTTTGTCTTCATTGATGTGTACCTTTATTTTCGCTGGTCCACAAACTCAGTCAACAGCAGCCTTGATTTCGCTCTTTTTAAATAGACAAAAAACTACACTGACCTAAAATCTGGCCTAGTTTATACAAACCTTCTAGACCAAATGCTTGATTAAGTTGTTTTCACAGTCAAAAGACTCGGCTACTCAAATATCCCAATAGCTATTTCGAAAACTGGGTATACCAGCCTAACCCTAATCCATCTAGAAATTGACCTACAACCCCCTAAACCACCACCCTAACCCCACCACTAGTACCTTAACACCACCACACTGCCACCATCTCCACCATACCACCACCCTACCACCACACTACCACCACCCTACCACCGCCACCAAACACAAACCACCCTAACATGACCCCAACACCACTCAAACACCGCCAAACAACCACCAAACAACAACCAAACACCACTAAAAGCCACCAAACACAACCAAACAGTAACCAAACAACACAAATACATGCAATCTTTAAAACAAAAAAATTAGGTTGTGCGATATACCTCGCTATAGATCAGGTTGCCATAGCCTCTTTCTATTAGACTCGTTGTCTTCCTCCACCCGCAGACCTTCTCGTCGATCCCTCGTCCCCCTCTACACATTCCCGTTGATCGTTCTCGTCGTCTTCCTCCACTTATGAATGACAAACGAATATGGTAGTTTTTGAAGGTTTAGGGTTCTCTGCGTTTTTTCGGATGAAACGAAGATGGTGGTCTGGTCTCTGGTTTGGTTTTTTTGGAGGTTTAGATTTCTCTTTTAGAATTTAGAAAGGGAGAGAAGTTCGACGATTTTGCCTCGAAATCTGAAATCCCTTCAACCGCCAAAAGTTAACCTCTGTACAAGTTTCGCTACACTTCTCAAGACAAATAGTTTCAATTTCAAATGACAGAACCATTTTAGCCTTTTCCTGTTAAAAAAACTAAATGACATTAGTTTAAAGGTAGGAATTTGACATAAACAATAGTAAGGGTGAAAACTTGGAATATTTTGATAATCTGGGTGGAAATAAGTTATTTCCTCTTATGATTTTGTGCATACATTCTGGCCACGCCAACTCAGACCAATGAGTTTTGTCCATTGATTGATTGATATGGGTCATGCTATGTGTGGTTAATATGGCTACAATCTGGCCATGCCAGGCCAAATTGAGGCCAATGACGCTGGCCTTTGTTGTTTGCACCACTGGCCTATGTCGGCTATATGGTTTTTTTTTCCTATCATTTTTCATAAGTGCAAAATAGAACTTTTACAACTTATGAAAATGTGGAAGGAAGTCATAGTTGATTTTCACTACTAGACTACACGTGTAACTAAGATTTTTATGAAACCTCAAGGTAGGGTAGGTAAGTGATAAAACTCGTTAGGAAAAAGGGGGCAAAAGATTAAAACACCATTTTGGACTTGAATTTAATTAAAAAGTCATCAAGTTTCAAAGTGTTAACTAAATGGCCTTATTTTTTATTAAGAGTAATTAACCACTAATCATGTTTTAATTAGGATTAATGAAGCATTGACTCATTTTTAATAAATTATACTTTGTCCCCAAAACCCAAAATTATTGCAAAGAAACCCAAACCCAAACCCAAACCTAAACCTAAAACAAAGAATTTGCCCCCTCTCCCTCCCTCCCTCCTGCCATTAACGTTGGGCATTCCCCTCCCAGTTGCTATTTGTTCTTAGCAAAACCGAAGCCCACCACCTCTTCCTCATGCTATTCATCTAAATCTTCTTCTTTCTTTACATTTTGTTCTTCATTGTTACACAAAGAAAGAGACATTATAAAGGGGCTAGAAGTTTTGTCTTCTCCTCCTCCTCACATTTGTCCAGGTTTGTGTTACTCTTCTTTGTATTTTAGATTTATATCCACAAAGATTGAATGGATTGGGGTTTGGGTTATGATTTTGATTTAGTGGTTTAGGTTTTTGGGTTGTGTTTGATATAATGCAAGTTGAAAGGAGTGAAATTTGTTGATGATTTTCTTGCATTGTGGGTAGCTAGGGATGGTAGCAATTGCAAGAACCGATTATAGGTGTAGATTATGAAAAATGGATTACAGACCTCCTGATCGCTTAAGCGATCTAGTATATTTCTTAAGCTATCTAGTGCGGTGAGTCTGATCGCTTAAGCGATTTGGTATATGTAATGTTCTTTCTAGCTAGGTAAATATATGGGAAATGATGTAATTATGTAACTTAAATTATATATGTATAAAATAACTCATGATATAAAATATGCTCGCGCGTCTTTTTTTACTTATAAAATGTAAATACTTAAAATATTTACATAAATTTTTCTTTATTATACATATAACAAAATAATATAAGTGTCAACAGTGGCCTACGTCTCTCTCTCCCGTCGACTCCTTGCCCAGTTGCGCTTTACCTAGTACCTGCAAAAACATTAAAGATAATTGAGTGAGCACTAGTTGCTTAGTAAGTAAATCATATTTTCCTACTTCTTTTCTCCGATAATCAATACTGGTTGTCCACCATATCTCTATTGTTTCTCTTATATCACTACTTTTTCTCAACTTGTACGACCTTTCTCAACATATAAGCAACATATGAATAATAAGCTTACAAGTAATCACATGACTTTCTAATAATGTATGCAATATGTTATATGTTTTCTAACAATGCACATACTTATGCACATGAATAAGATAGAAAACATTTCTTTTATTTTTATTCTTTTTCTATTTCTTTTCTTTTTTGTTCTTTCTTTTCTTCTCTTATTCTTTCCTTTCTTTCTTTTCTTTTCTAGTTCTTTCTTTTCTTTTCTTTTACTTTTTCTTTTCTTATTCTCATTCTTTCTTTCTTATTCTTATTCTTTCTTTTCTAGTTTTTTCCTTTCTTTTCTAGTTTTTTTCTTTTCTTTTCTTATTCTTTTTCTTTTCTTATACTTTCTTTCTTATTCTTATTCTTTCTTTCTTTTCTTTTCTTTTCTTTTCTTTTCTTTTCTTTTCTCGATCGGACTAGTTGAGGCATGGATTTGGAACCTCAACATTGTGAGCTTTTCTTAATTCTTTCTTACTACAGTTCTCATCCACATACACTCTTACGAACTATACAATTTTCTTTCTTTCTTACATATCGCTCAATTAAGGCGGCGTGCATGTAGGTTATTCTTTCTCTAGGTCGTCACTAGACTAACGCAACGACGCTCACAGGTTATCCATTGCAACAACCTTCTCTTTTAACTTTTAATAACATTTACAAGTTATTAGAGTATTATAAATTCTTTAATTCTTATCTTGTCTTATTCATGCATGAATACACATGAATATGCATTCTTTCTTTCTCATTTTCTTTTTCTTTTTCTTTATTCTTATTAATAATGCAATTTTTATGAGAATTAGGGTTACTTGCATGAAATATGTAACATGCAATGATTATGCATACCTAAACCCATTTCTTCATTTCTTACTTCTTTTCTCTACCTTAAAAGCATAGCAATTAGTGAAGCATAATATAAGTTAAAATCTCATTCTCCCATTATTTTGCTTACCACACATGCCATAACTTAAAGTCATATACTCAAGTATTCCAACCAATACTTACTAGTCATAAACATTATACTCTTAACATGGTTTACCATGCACAAAAATGGGCTTAAACTCACCCATACCAGCATCCAAGAATACACAAAATCATACCCTTATATTCTTTACACTTAGCATTTCATGTTTATGTCAATTCAAATGCCTTTCATCAATATGCATTAATCAACTTAACATAATAAATTCTCATGTCAATAACATTCTTTCTTACAAATCATCAATAATTCAACTTTCTCAATGGCATAAACATCATCACACAACCATGATATCATCATCTCCCATCAACCACAACATCAATTACATAATGGCCCAACCTTACTACTCTTGGCCGATTTTCAACACTTCATCAACATCACAAATTCTCATCATCTCATCACAATACTATGCAAATAATATCATATAACCAAATCAAACACAATAAGGGTCACAATAAGCCTTGGCCGAATTTCACCCTTCATATTTTCATGACAATTTTCAACTTCTTATCAAATAAAATTACATATTCATGTACTCCACATCAAGTTTAACACTTTTATATCATTCTTAAACAATCAAACATCTAATATTCAATACTTTATCATAACACAACTTGATGTAAATATTGAACCAACTCAAACATGATTTACTTACCTTGATTAGGAACACTTTTAACTTCAAATCTCCTTTGAATTCTTCTTCCTTTTCTTCAATCTATACACATCACAAAACATGAGAAATCAAGCATTAAAACATGTAAAAATACAACAAAACCCTAGATCCTTACCTTAAATATGCTAGGGAATGAAAATCCTATTGAAATTCTTTAATTTCCCTTTGATTTATATTTGATTTAATGGAGAAATTTGAGAGAATTGGGTGAGGCGTAAGTCGGCAAAGAAGAGGAAGAATGCTAGGATTTATAAGTTTTGCAATTGTGTGGATCGCTTAAGCGAGCCTTGACATCGCTTAAGTAATCGTGTATTTGAGAAGAATTATTCTAAGTTCTGCAAATTAACCTTGATCGCTTAAGCAACGTCAGTTATCGCTTAAGCGATCAAGGGTTATATGTACTGATTGCTTAAGCGAGCGTTGACATCACTTAAGCAATCATGTATAGTCTAACATGATTATTCTAAGTTTTACAAATTACAATTGATCACTTAAAACGACATCGGTTATCACTTAAACGATCAAGGCTTATATATATTGGATCGCTTAAGCGAGCCTTGACATCGTTTAAGCAATCGTGTATTTAAGAAGGATTACTCTAAGTTTTGCAAATTAGCGTTGATCGCTTAAGCAACGTCAGTTATCGCTTAAGCGATCAAGGGTTATATGTACTAATCGCTTAAGCGATCGTGTATAGTCTGACATGATTATTCTAAGCTTTGCAAATTAGCCTTGATCGTTTAAGCGATGTCGGTTATCACTTAAGCGATCAAGGCTTATATGTATTGGATCGCTTAAACGAGACTTGACATCGTTTAAGTGATCGTGTATTTGAGAAAGATTATTCTAAGTTTTGCAAATTAGTCTTGATCGTTTAAGCGACGTCGGTTATCACTTACGCAATGGCTTATCTGTGCTTGGATTGCTTAAGTGAACGTTGACATCGCTTAAGCAATCGTGTATAGTCTAACTTGATTATTCTAATTAAAATGCAAGTGTACTGGATCAATTAAGCGACAACTTCTATCGCTTAAGCTATCAAGGCAAATTTATACTGGATCACTTAAGCAAGCGTTGACATCGCTTAAGCGATCATGTATTTTAGAAAGATTATTTGACAACCTAATGACATCAACACATATTAAGGTCATTTAAGAAGATTATTAACGTTAATTTAAACCTTGGACAATCACGACCTTAAAATAAAATATCTACGATATATGCCACTAACAAGCCTATGATACATGGAGGAATATCATAGCACACTATTGTGACACATTAGAAGAAACCTATCTCTTTGTACCAAAATGGATGGTTATGTATGTATGTACAAACAAATGACCCACATTAAGGAATATAATTTATCACGCAAATGTTCACAACATCACAAGATTCGGGAGGAAAAACGCAAAGTGTACTAGATCGCTTAAGCGACAACTTCTATCGCTTAAGCGATAAAGGCAAATTTGTACTGGATTGCTTAAACGAGGGTTGACATTGCTTAAGCGATCGTGCATTGGAGAGGGATTAGTCCAAGTTAAATTTAAATTAGCCTTGATAGCTTAAGCAACGTTGATTATCGCTTAAGCGATCAAGGCAAATTTTACTAGATCGCTTAAGCGAGCGTTGAAATCGCTTAAGTGATCGTGTATGGGAGAAGGATTATTCCAAGTTAAATTTAAATTAGTCATGATCACTTAAGCGATCAAGGCAAATTTTATTGGATCGCTTAAGCGAGCGGTTACATCGCTTAAGCGATTGTGTATAGTTTGGCATGATTATTCTAAGTTTTGCAAATTAGTCTTGATCGCTTAAGCGACGTCGATTATCGCTTAAGTGATCAAGGCTAATTTGTACTGGATCACTTAAGCGAGCGATGACATCGCTTAAGCGATCATTTATTTGAGAATGATAATTATAAGTTTTGTAAATTACAATTCTAAGACTACTAATTAAACTCAAAGTAAAAAAGGAAAACAAATACTTAACTACTCTTTCATAAATCTCATTTAAATGAAAATACAACATTCAACTCTTTTATAGTAAAAGATAATTAAACTAAGAAAGTGTATTCCTAATTAAACTCAAAGTAAAAATGAAAATAAATCATTATACACAAGAAATAAAAGTACTAAAACTACTCAAAATAATAGGAAAATGGTTTATTCCCAAACTTAAACTCTAACACAGAGAGTTTTCCTAAAAAAATCATATCATGAAGCATGCCACATTTTCACCTTCATCTTCTTCAACTCTGCAACCCTTTATCTTTGCAACATGAGCCAAGTTTGAATGCACCAAAATGGGTTCAATCCATAACAAAAAAAAGTGCACAAAAAGCCATCCAAACACACATCCTAGCAGTGCCCAACCAACACACCCCCCATCAGTACCCAAATCTCACACTAGCACACAATCAACCGCGGTTTTTTGTTGATTAATATATTAAATGATTTTTTAAATTTGATTGATTTTTTTTCTTATTGCAGGGAGTGGTCCATCTATTCATCACTTCTACTAGGGGTGAATTGGGTTTAGATTATGTTATATCGTTTGTACCATTGGATGCTGTTTTTGATGAGAGGATAGACCGCCTAACGCAGGACCTGGAAGGAGTCACACATTTGAGTGCAGGTGTAGGGCCGCTTGTCGAGCATGTAACTGAGCATGTAGGTGGACAGATGACAAATCCTTTAATCTTACCTGAGCCACTTGAATTTCTATTTCAATTTTTTCGTAGTCCCAATGGGCGCTCTTCTCAGTGTGTCACCGCAACATCCTAGGAAATTACGGTGCCTCATCCAACTTCTCCTTTCGCCCCCTGCCTTACCTAGGATAGGGACAATCTTATACAACCAAGCCTACATTGTAAAAAAAAATAACAAAAACCTATTAATATTTACCTGCATTGCCCATGGAAAGCCAAACAAATTGTAAGTGCTCATTTTATCCTTCTCGACATATTGGCGGTGTTTAATCGCCATATTTTTTCCTTGCAAGGAATCAATGGTTAACTGGAATGATAACCTTCCCCATGGATAAGAATTAAAGAACGCCTTGTTAGTTGCAAATCGCACCCAGTCGAGATTAACGGCTTTCGTTGAGTCACAAGCCATAAGGATGGAATGCACAAACCATATCAGCAAATTCTGAAATTCTATGAAGAGGTAAACTTATTGCCTTCCGAATCTAACATCTCTTCTAAATCACGAGTCGAAACAGATTGTTGCTCCCCCATAACCTTTCTCACAAAAGTATCAGTTGCCTTGCTCTTCTTTACTCTCTTTACCACTTCTGTTTCTGGAAATGGCCCACAATTTAGGCCTGTAATCAAGCAAAATTCCATCATCCCAAAACGCACAGGCTTTCCATCCACCACAAACCACATTTCATTTCTTTTGTTGCATCTAACAGAGTGCAGCAAAAGATAATGTGCAGCCTGCCCCCAGAAGCCCCTATTCCAATTTTCGCTTAACTCCACAAAATGATCAAAACAACTACTTCTGAATTGGTCTATACCTCTTTTTTTCCCACCTAGAGTCTTCTTAATTCTGGTAAACACTTGCCAACTTGACCTTACAATAACCCTTGCAGGGAAGTATGATATAGCATCCATAACAACCTCAAGCCCATACTCCTTAAAATTTATGCTCCTATAACACTGCAGAATCGATATAAAATAAATATCAGCACAAAAAGAAGTCAAAACAAGCAATAGGCTGCCAATCTAGGGATATGGGCTTTGACAACAATAGGAGAGTGGGTGTTTTTTGCTTCGCGATGACCGGGGAAGCCAAGGCAGGCCCTACAGGGGCTATTGTGGCAGGTTGGATGGCAAGAGTTGGAAGAAGGGTGCAGAATAGAAGGGACTGTGGGCTTGCCTGCATATTGCAGGGCTGCCCACACACATAGGGTGTTGGGTTTTGTGCGCATAGGCCCCATGCTTGCACAAAACCCTACACCCCTATGTGTTTTCGCCAACTCTAGCCAACCAACCTACCACGAACAGCCTCCCTTGGGCCTGCCTTCTCTTCACTGGTCCTCTGGAAGCCAAAGACACCCACTCCCCGCATGCCCTCCAAGTGCTCGACAAAATGCACCAATAACCTGAACGACCAACAATAAGCAAATCTCCCCACATTGTCACCCACAATCAACAACAAGCATTATATTAAAGAATGTGTACATGTTCTTCCTCTACTTCCACCTCCTTGTCCGAATTTTGGTCGGCGTCATCGTTTTCACCTTCATTGCAGGTGACTAAAGTCTCTTCATTTGCCGGCAAGTTGTCCTCTAATGATGGAGCAACTTCAGTCGTCGGAAGTTGCTCCATCGCAACCTCTTCTTCATTTTTGGTTGAACTCCTACCGCCAACATTTTCCGGAGTGGCTGGGTTTTTTCCGATTTCTCTATTAGTCTCGGCCATTGTATTTGAGAGAGGAATGACAAAAATTCATAGGGCAAAAAAAATGACTAATGGAGGAAAATTATAAGAAAAATGCAAGAGAGGAAGAGCGTTCGTTGTAGTCGTGTTTTGCGATTTGAATGTGGGGAGTTTGTTTTGCTTTTCAAAATTTAAAGTAATTTTAGTTTATTGTTCTAGTACCCATATATGTTTAAATCCTTGAACTTTCCCTCTTTTTGCTGCTGTAATGATAGTTAAGTGTGTCACGTCACTATTTCAAATGAAAAAAAAACAAATCGAAAACAATTTCAAAGGTCACATTCTTGATTGCAAACTTCAGTTAGAATTAAATTTCCTCTAGTAAAAATAAAAAATCTCGAAGGCAGGGAACCGTGAAGTTGGAAAAGAGGAGCTTAGTAAGCTTGAAAATGGGAAGAGCGACAAGAATATTGAGTAAAGGACGCAAAGCTCTTAAGGATCTAAGTTTGCTCACAGCCTTGCAATCTGAGATTACCCATTAGCTCTCCTCCAAACGCTTTCAGGTTTTTTTTTCTTTTTTCTTTTTTTAATTCAAAATCATTTACCAATTTATAATTTCAAAGATGGGTTCATTCTTTATCTTGCAATGATAATTGTAACTATCTTACTTGACAAATGAAATGGAACTTGTTTGCTTCATGTGGGAATTGGGATAAGTGAGAGGGCAATTTTTTTTTTTTTATTATGTTGCTAAAAGCTTATGTTCAAAATGGAGCATAAATATCCAGTGTACCCATAATAAAAATTATCGAAATTTGTTTCCTATATTTTAATGTCAAATATTCAGGTATCTGACAAGTAATGGAGGAAGTTCTTTGAAACAAATCTCAATATTTTGAGTGGAGTTTTATTATGAAGGTTAATGATAATTACCCTAGTTACATGTTCTCAGTTACTTAATTGGGAAAGACTTCCTTTTGATGGTTAGAATTATAAGTGATATGGAATTAATTATATATGAAGGAAAATGAATTCATATGCAAGATTCTTTTATGGATGTCTTGGTAGTAATTTTGTCATACTCAACTTGGCTAGGCCATCTACATTTTAACCTTGAACTATCTAGCCACTACATAGAGTGTGAAACTGGTCTGTCTTTTGTAAATAATTCAAGAATTCTTGATCTGTTTCTTATTTATATATTTGTCAATGTATTTGCAGGATATTCAAAACGGTCCCATGGGGGTTTTTTCGCTGGAATATGATGCATCACAGTCCCAAGATGTGGTTTTGCGAAGGAAATGTGAGTCGGGAGAGGAAATTGCGGTTTCAGCTATGCTGGGGCCGGAGACCTTTGCAAGAGAGGGTATTTTTCCGAGGGAAGTTTTGATGAAAGTATGTGTAAAAAAGCCAGGGTTGAGCTCGATGTTGCAGTTTGATTGTGGTGTTAATGAGATGGGTAGTGGCAGATCCGAGTTTGACATCCATAATGCATGTTATCTCCAATCAGCAACTTGTCCTGGTCCTTCAGTCTACAAAGGTCTTCTGTTCAGGTAATATTTTGTAGTATTATGAACAGAACTTCTTGTCAATTTCCATGACCTGAAGAAAACTTATTTTGCTTGTTTATCAGTAGTGTCAACTGGTGTGCTTATTCACTAAGGCGAAATAATGAATAAATTATATAATGTGATTTAAAGAAAAAGTGTTTAAGATGAAAACACTGCTAAATATTCTTTGTTTGTTTTGTTCTCATGTTTGGTCATGCTTCACTCCAGACTCACTCCACTATCCTTCATTGCTCATTTCAAGAGGCCTTGCTAGGATACGATTGGGATTCTCTTTAGCTTAGTGTTATACATTGTCTTAGAAAATTAGTCAGTGAGATGGTTCTGGTGTGTTTTTGCTCCTCTTCTACCATTGCCAATTCTAAGGAAACCTCTTAGGTAAGAATTAAAGAGTTTTTCTTCCGATGTTGGTCACATGGAGAAGGCACAAGTTTGGTTTAGCTATTGTGTTGAATGAAGAACTTTTCTAAGGGATGGTTTAGTGGTTTTCTTTTTTTCCCTACCCCTGTCAATAGCTTCCTTTTTATTTATTTGTTTCTCTATGAATGTAATTTTCCCAGCTAGATTAAGTAGGTGTGCTTGGATTCTGTCAACTCTGCCTCTTCTTTGCT
>WYDK02000020.1:1278378-1290312 GCA_009867345.2 Toxicodendron radicans
TGTATCCAGTTTAATATAGGATTCTTTTTCAAGTTCGGTCTTTATTAATTAATTAATTAAAAATCTTAATTAATATTTTTATAATTTATTTTCCTTATTTTGTAAATAGTAAGAAAAAAATCTATATTTCAAAGTATTTGATAATATTTTTTTTTAAATAACATATATTATTAATTGGGTTGGTTTGTTATCCTTGATTTTTCTCAAAATTATATTCAACCATTAATTGTAACCTAATATTTTAAAATTATTAATTTTCAATAGATTTACAGCTAAAAAGTTGTATCCAATCTGTTTAATTATACTATTTTTGAATACATGCATATAACTAGAAATTTAGAATATTTATTTATTTATTTTGGGAATTTTTTTTTAATATTTTACATATATATATTATATACCATTTATAAAGAGACATATGATTTGTTTATTTTAATTGTCTTCTTACTTATGATTTTGGAATTACATGACTGTCCCTATTTGGTGGACCATCTTAATTTGTTTATTTGGCCTCTTGAGGACAAATTTATGTGATAGCGAGAGGGTTAATTAGGTTATTTGAGTTTATTAAAGAAGTAGGTAGGAGGTGGATGATAATGTCAAGGTGATGCAAGGAGTAGAAAATATTAAAACTTAATTAACAATGTGAAGATAGCTTGTCAATTTGAGTAGGATCCTAAATTGTTTTTCTTTTTTTGACGAATTAGATGTTTGAACCAACTTACGTACACCTTAACTAACCCTTTGATATCTTCAATTAATCTTTCGAAACCCTAAAATTAACGATCAGGTAAACCTTGATCCTACATTATTAAGACCGCCCTTGCTGTTAATCCCATCAATGACCAATAAATACACTTACCAAAGTGGATGAGACACAAACCAAGCCCAATAAATTTGATAGATACTAATATTATTTTTTACAACCCAAATGGGCTCTAACATTTTAGTTTCAAAATCAAGATTCTAACAGTTATTACACCTACTTATGTGCTATAAACACCACAATAATAGATTTAGTTTAGCTGTATATTTTACACAAGAATCATTCAATGATATTTTCAAGAGATAGATGTGTAACATTTAGAAATAAAGACAATATTTTAATGAGATCAATCTAACTTGAAACCTTTCTACAGTTGAAAGTTTTTGACTTTCACTGATCTACAACAGTATCAATGAACTCAACTCATTTCGAAAATACATTAATTGACAACAAAAGATCAGCTTGAAGCAACAGAAACTGATATTTTACCATATGTACATAATGATACAGTCATCGGGCAAGCGTTAGGAGGTTGACGACCTAAAACGCAAGCGATAGGAGGATGACGACCTTAAACACAACAGACCCATTCTATATGTGCTTATTCAACAACATATTATGTAGATATTTCATACAAGCAAAACAATACCTAAAGAAGAGGTACATAGGTTATAGGTTCTGACCACTAAATTACAGTCTCTGCAGTGTTCTAATCAAAGAGCAAGAGACCTCGCCTCATCCATTTTCCATAGGCCTTCCTCGTACTTGTACCACCTCATAAGCCCTTCATCACTTCGGGTACGCTGGCACATGATGCACGAGTCCTCCATGCATGTTAAGAATTCACGTAATCGAGCAGCCTTGTGCAAGATAATTTTATCTAGCTTCTTAATAACTTTTTTGGGCGTCGGTGGAGGAAGCAGTGGACCTTCTATAAGAACACAATGTGATATGTTGAGGACTTCAAGGTTTGGTAGGTCATCCAATATAAGTATCAGGGCATCCTTAACTATCATTGAGCATCTGAGGCTCAAAACCTTCAAGTTTGGAAGAAAGGTGGCTATTGTAGAAGCAAAGAGAACGTCAAAAGGACCCATGACCTTGAGTTCACAGAAGTTCTTGCAATTTTGGGCTATTTCCTCTATAAGATAAGGGGGATTTGCTATGCTAGGCATCGTCAGGGATTCAAGACATTTCCATATACGAATAGCCTTGCAAATTCCAGTCTTCTTTATTCTGTTCCAAGCTGGCATAACAAGTCGCCTGAGCTGGGGGCACCTGAAGACAACGATATAGTGGGTTACTTCCCGATTCACTGTGCAAAAAGGAAAATTAACGATGATAATCACTGGTATCAAAGGCAATGCCAAATACTCAGTCAATGAGCAGTGGCAGTAAAAAAGAAAAAGAAAGAACTTCAAGAATGCAATCAATTCTTCTATCATAATCATTTTAGATAACAAATGTCTGAGCAACCAAAGGTTAAAACTATTTTGTGTTGGTTTTAAATGTCAATTGATTGCAATAATTATAGTATAATCAAGTCAAAACGAATGATTGATGATGTTGCATCTCCTTACATTTAGCAAATAAAACACAGATGTGGTTCGAATCAACCAAACAACATAATGTAGAAAATATTTTCATCTTTCATGCAGGCTAACCAGAAGTGACAAATTACCACTTCCCACATATAGAATTGAAGTGCAACTTAATAAAAATAAAACAGCTAGCATATCTCCCCATATAAACTAAATTAACAAATGGGTAGCTAAACAGGCTGCAAAGGCATCAACATCCCTTTCCTCCTCCCATCCCTTGATAATATACATATATAATTCAATTCCACATTTATCAACCATCTTAAACCAAGTCAAAATGATAGTTAGCAAAATGAAGATACCCATACTACTAGAACAAGGTTTTAAATAGAAACATAAGAAAAACTACCTTTCAGCAGTATAAGTCAACTGTTCGTCGCTTACATACAAATTGAAGTGAAAAACCAAGGTTCTTATGTATCCCCGGCTGAGACTCAAGGAAATCTTCAACACACGTGTCAATGTCTTATCAGAACGCCCATCCACATAAACATATGGCTCTAATGGGATTTTGATGAAATTTGATCTCAACATTGACAAATCAAGAGTTTTCCAGAGCAGAGGATCACAGCAAGCCAAGCGCCATGAACTGCAAACGTGAGCAATGCCTGAAGTCAACTGGAAGACATCGAAAGACATGAAGATTTTCACCAATATATCAGTATCCAGGTCCTCCCATCTCCTTACAGCAGAGGCACCCTCTTCCATTTGATCAGATGCCCAAATATCTCATAGAAGTTTCAAAGCATCAGCACACCTGCATAATATGTCCACATAATCCATATAGAATGCTTAAAATCCAACTATTTGACATCACAATGTATGATTCGTATCATCGATAATAAGACACAATCAAAGAAACAGCTAAGTTCTGTAAATAATTCAAGAACTTCTTAAGAAGCAGGCAATCCTTAAGTACCATTGAGAGTCCTTTGATAACTCTTTAAAATAAAAAGAAAACTGTAAGATTAGCAATGTGACAATTAAAAAAAAAATTGATCAATTTTCTAGTCATCGATTTGATTGATGCATGACACAAGGAATTTAAAGTGGGGTAGCATAATCTTAGAAAGGGTAGGCAAAGATCGAGGAGGAGAAAGAGGAAAAAGGACAATATAATTAACACAGAATTACGGATAACTAGACGGGAGAGAAACAGGTTGCTGAGCCATAGGGCTGTCAAAATAATGATTGGTGAGAACAAGCCACACACCATGTTGTATACTTCATCAAACTAGCCAAACCAGAAAAAATATACAACCCTATGCCATGAATTTATATATAATGCCACTAGCTGGATTGACACATTTGATTTTTGAAAAATGGCACCTTACTTATCATTTACATCCCAGAAATGTTTTCAGCATATCAAATTTCAACCAATCTGATAGCAGAAATATTTGTAAAGAAAAAGAACTGTAAATAGTATGAGGTTTGTGCAACAGATAGCTATCCTCAAACTCTTATCATCCTGAAACAAGCTTCTAAAAAATCACATTTATTCTCTCCATTGCAGTTTTTACAACAACTTTTTGGGTCTTTAGGAGATGTGAATTCCCACTAACACTTCTAGCTATGAACAAAGCACAACCATTCCATATTTCAACAGTGCATGTACAAAGTTCTTGAAACTTAAAAACTAAATTAAAATCTTGACTGCTATAGCATTGGTTCAGTTATTATTTGAAAAACTAAACTACTCTGCACTTGCTGACAAGACAGCTCATTAAGGTTAACAAGATCACTAGATGATTTTCAAATATCTGCACAGCAAACAAAGAAACATCATCATCGTATATCTTATACTGCTTCATAACAAGAAGTTGGACTGGCAGAATCAAATGATTCCGAATAACTTTAGACCTTGCTGAGTGTCTTATAGTGCAACTAATCAAGATAAAGCCATTACAATTTACAAATCTTATCGGTACATATATAAAACAATTTGTTCACAGCTTCTTCATTATTTCACTAAATAGATGCTCTGACTTCTGGTCATTTCAACACTCATATTTGTTATGAACACTGTTTATAAAATTTCTATATCCTAGCAGAAAAATTTAGCTTCTTCCACAATCATTAATAGATATTTATTATTTCACAGTATCGCTACATAAAACCATAAACCCATGTCAAAATTATAACCCACTTATAAGTAACATCCTCTTCAATTTCACCTCAACCATGAATATTAAGCAAACTTATCGCAAACTATTAAAAGGAAAATGTCATAGTAATATATCTCCACTTCCAACAGTTATAATCCCCACCCAGCATTATAAGATACAGACACCTAACAAAATCACCTTCTCCTGCTTTGGTTCAACTTCAAACCTCGCATGAAGGGGCATTCCAGAAAGAGATTTTGCCTCTTAACCCCACTTCTAGTCCTCAATCAACAAGTCCTAACCTAACACAGAGCGATGTAGAATTCATACTACATCAATCTACTAAAGCTAAATTCTTTTAACACATATACAACGTAACCAACCAGTTAACGACTTATACAGGGATCATACAGATCGTAGTTAAATTCTTCTTCTCTTTCTTTATCAAATATTGGTTGTGATGAGTAACTGTCACTTTTTCAAAAACAAGGGCCTAGAAACTGTCAATTTTAAGATTATAGCTACCAACTACCAAGCATCGAAATCTCAACAAAAAACACGAACATGTAAAGAAAAATAGTGGAAATGATAAACTGAAAAAGGGTAAGCCACCAGCAAGCTCACCAACTCTCTCAATACAAATTAAAAGAAAAATAATAATAACTAAAAGTAAAAGAAGCTAATTAAATAGAAAAAAAATTCATGACAGCGTGAGCACCAAACTTCACAAAAAAGAAATATCTTAAAGAAATCTAAAAACTAAAATCAGAACCCAAAAATCAAGCTTTAACCTTTAAAAAAAAATACAAGATTTATAAATGAGAGATGTAAGATAGAGCAGAACACGTAGATCGAGGTTAAGATTTTATAGTAAATTAAAAAAAAAGTACATCAACACACTCATGTAGCAGAAAATAGTAACAGGAATAAATTAGGAAGAGAGAATTGCCTGGTGGCTTCGTTGAAGCAGGGGAATTGTCAATTGTGTCTGGATTTTAGTCCGAAATGAAAGAAGAGAAAGGAGTGAAAGAGAATGAGATTCGAAGAAGAAGAAGAGAGGCGGGGCAATTACAGAAAGAGGCTTGCTTTTTTAACAAAAACAAAAACGATTTCAGTTCGAGGCCTGTAGGTAAACTAGTTGCTGCTCCTCTGACAAAACCACTTTTATCTGACACCATCATCTTACATTATTAGAAGCGTTACGACTTGTGAGTCAACACTAGTTTACATTTACTGTTTACGTTACAATCTTGGGGCTTTTGTCTTGCTTGCCTGTTGGGCTTTACTGCTAAACGGTTAGACTGTTCCCAAGCCCAAAATGGATTTTTTTTTGTTTCATAATACTATCAACATTTTTATACAACACGATGTAACAAAACATGATTGACTGATTTTAAATTAAAAATATTTTTTTACCTAATCATCTTTTGTCATATCATGTTGTATGAAAAATTTTGTATATATTACTCTTTTTTTTAGGGTTCATTCACCCGATCAAAGGGCCGATCCCTAGGTCAGACGGTCCTACCATTAGGACGGGACAGTGGTGTCATGCTTGTGTCATCATAACTTAATAAAATTTTAAAACTCTAATAATTAATAAATTTATAAATTTTTGAATTCTGGATCCTAAAATGGGTGTTCCACTTGTTGGTAACGGGTATTCATTGCACATAAACGATCGTTTCTTATCCTGAAACAGATGTTCCTATGCAATCTGGTTCTCTGACCCGACGGTTAAACTGCGGTTCAACACTACTCACCCGTTTCAACCCCTGTTCAATTCAATTCAATGGCTAAAACAACTAGTTTTTAGTCATTCAATGAGTTCGATTAGAGATTGATTATCGGTTAAACCGGTCAGACAAGCCGATGTGGTCCGGATTTTAAAACATGGATATTAAATACAAAAATCTCTCTATCCAATAATTTGATAAAAATAAGTTTAATAAGAGTTTTAACATCTCACTATTGATAGAGATATTTACTATTTCAGAAACCTTAAAAGAGGATCTTTGCTATTACATTAATCCTCATGAAAGTGATGCAAGTCTTTGTAGGGGCATCATCACTTAGAGGACACTTGTTTTAGAAATGCACATTAGAGGATACCATTTTAAGAAATTGACAACTAGAGGACTTTTTTTTTTTTTTAAATGAATGTTACAATTAGAGGATACTTAACAATATAGCACATATAACTACATCCAAAACACATGTATTCGTGTTCTTTTTGCTCTTTTTGTTCAGTGTCGTCCCTTGATTGTCTAGGGTCATGCTGTCTCAGGTTTTTCCTGCTTAGATATAATTTTTTATTTTTTTATAAAATTACCGGTTTAAAAAACAAAGCTTTTAAATCAACCAATAACTTGGATCTATAGACTTTTTACATGAACCAAAAACCTTGATAGAAATCTCAATGCTAGTTAGATGTTACTTAGGAGGATACTAAGAAACAAAAGCTATAAAGTTGTAGCAATAATGCAAATGGCATCAAACAAACTCAAATTTTTTTTTTATGTAAAAAGCCATTTGTGAGGTCTTTTTAGTGTCAAAACTCAAAAGGCATGAAATAAACTGAAATTTGATGGTTTAAAGATATTAATTTATGATCATCTTATCAATTTGTTAAATAAATTATTCTGTCAATAATTAGTTTTAAATTAATATCATATTATTCAGAAATTATAATTAAAAAATCTGGGAACCTAACGTTAAAACTGTACTGTTTACTATTATTATTATATTAGATATGACCCAGCTGATTATTTTATAATGCTTTAAACAGTGGGGCATGTTGACTCGTTTGACCGTTTTAATTAGACGGTATAATAAGTCGATTAATTAATTTAATTAATATGAACAAGCACGTTAGGTGTTCGTTGAGAGATTATAAATTAAATATAAAATAGAATAAAAGTCAAGTAACCGATAATACATTAAACTTTGAGTTTGTATGATATTTAATGGACGTTGAAATTAGCAGAAGTATGCATAAACGATCCGACACCTTGATTAAAAAACATACATAAACCCAGTTAAATCCTATGACATGTTTGTGTGTAATAAATACACAGACCGAAATCACAAACTGGTATTAACTTAACCCACCCCAGTTTTACAGCATCCTAGAGTCATGTGTTTGCATTGCAATTGACAAGAATGAGGCCTCAATTGAATCTGGAAAAACTTCAATTAATTTTCATGTTTCAATTGTCCTGCATCAGTCTTCCCTCAGATATCTGCAGAAGTCTTCAAGGCAAGGGCGGTGATAAATATGATTGGACCACCAACGAGAGGGACAGCTCTCAGAGCTGTACATTTGCTTGTTGAGACTGGCAGTTGATTATGCAGTGAGCTTTCTAATCAAAATGTGTATTTTCTTTAATGCGATTGGCCCATTTTGAGCAACTGCATTTTTTCTGAATTTGTTCTGAAATTATGACCCTTACAAATAAAATTTCACTGATTCGCCAACTAACCTTCCAAGGAAACTGTTGGTGTCGTATCAAGAGCCTTATCAGAAAGCGATTGGATTCACATTTTAAACCAACAATTCCAGAGCCTCTCAGCATTTTGTGACACAGTTATGGAGATTAAAGGATAATGTTTATGTTAATTAGTAGCATATTTTTATATCCCAACAAATGCCTGGCAGTTATCAATAAAATAAGGCAGGACTAGTAATGATTAGAAAATGGCATTCATGAACTTCTTAATAATGTATTTGATTGAGTTTTGGCTCTTTCTTCTATACCAGAAGTCACTTGATTCCCCTTATAAATAGACTTGAAACTAACCAAAAGAGAGGCCATGCATTTTCTCTCTGTTTCAGTCTTAGTTTTCAGTTTTTCTGTCTCCTTTTGCTATCATTTTAAACCATGAGAATTCATAGTCCTTGGCTTCCATTCCTGATTTTCTCAATGTTAGCAATGGTCCATCTCTGTTGCTGTCGGCATGTCAGCTGGGCGGCTAATGAAGAAACAAAACTACCAATAAAAACCAAGTCTCCTCTTCCACTTACACATCGTTTTCTCGCTGTTTCTCGTTATGTGGAACTTGCAGCCACCAAGGTCAAGCCAGTTCATGATGTATCACATAAAGTTGTGCCTGCTGGACCAAACCCTCTTCACAACTAATTGGATTGGCTTCTCTCAGAATGTCTTTCTGAGAAACAAATACTCTATTGTCAGTTGAAAAGGCAGATATATTCAATAGGTCCCTTATTTTCCAGATTTTTTCCGGAAACCAAATGGTTTGGATTGTTCAGTTAAGCATGCTGTAATGTTCTACATGCAATATTTATGCAAAATAATCACAATAGGAAATGTATGATCACTCAGTTTTCCATGTCCAATTTGGTGTTTGATTTCAATGTATACTGCAACAATTACAGCATCAGTAGGTAGAATTTAGTAGATTTAGACAAGCATATCAACAGGAGCAATTTGTTTTGCCTGTAAAGTTCTGCTGGAATTATGTAATGAAACCCAGGATTTTCTGCTACACGTTCACTTTTAAATGTTTCTAAAGAAAACAAGTCGTTCAAGACTAGCTATCATGTTTGCAAGTCCGGACCTTCATATTAATTAAGCAAACAAAAGCCCTCCTAAGAAAGATAATTATGAAGCTAACTTTATTGTTCAAGGACTTGTAACCTATTCTTCAGGCTCCATACGTTCAGATTTTTCAATGAAAAGCTTGCAAGCCATTAGAAAACTTTTGTACAAAGAGATGATTTAGATAAATGCAATAAGACCATGAGTATTTTGATTTTTGATTGGTGAGGAAAACCAGGTGAAAAACAATGTCAAGTACCAACAATGGAATTGAAGATAAGATATGGTATAAATGGAGCTGAATGGGAATAATTAATATTCAGCAATCTCAGAAAGGATTCTTCAATGTTGAATTGAGTTGTCCTATTCATGGCAGAAGATATTAAATTTACTGCAAAACTTGAATCCATACCAGCTTGTATTATTCTGCAATTCTATAATAACATTTCCCTATCTCCTCCCCCTTAGAGATTCGGGACTCTTCCCAGCGTCTAATGAGTCCAAATCCTCAAACTTGTAGCAAGGTCAACTTGTAGAGAAGATGAGGAGTTTCCTTCAAATTTTATTTTCTATTGTGTTAATCTATGCTAGAAGATAACATCACCAAGCAGGCTGGTTTAAGTCAATCTCAAATAAAGCCAGACAAAGATAGAATAATGGGAGAGGTCAAATTCAGAAACAGCAAAAAAAAAAAATATGAATTGATTCTGTTCATTGATGAAATGTCCGTCATTCCCAAGTTATTTTAATTGAAGAGCCTGCGGTGGCACTCTAATAGACTCAAATGGTTAGGAACAGACCTGGTTTATTCTCTATGGTTGTATTTTGGAAGGCAACGACAGAAATGCAAACAATTTTATATTCTGCAGAACCAAATCATTCTCCATAACTGGTTTCAATGTTTAGATAAAGCATTAATTAATTGCAATCCTCTAAGTGGGTTCACCGATTAAACCCATTTTTCAAATCTAATTTTTATTAGAAAAGTGTATATAGAAATAGGTAGCTGACATAGTACAATGTACTTGATGCAGATCCGGTAATGTATCCTCAAAACATTGCATAAACTCCTTTGACAAATTTAACAAAAGAAATGCATACAGTTTCCGCACAATAATAAAGAAATCACGAGTCGTTTCTGTTACAGGAACTTTTAATATCCTAAACCTCCTGCAAGTTCATATCATATTTTCTGTTCAGAAAATATGAAACCATTATGCAGAAAGTCAATGATTAAATATATTGCATATTTTGAAACTAAGTTACAAATGGCTGAAAAGTCACATGCCTCTTTCTGTAGCTTGATATTCAACTAAGTGCATTGATGTAGGACAGATTCAAGCCTGAAAAAAACCACTTGGGCATGCATGTAGGGATCCTATTTTAACCTGAAAATAACTCTATCAAAAAGTCAATCCCCTGAAAAGGTCAACCTTTGGCATTTTAGAGACACGTAATTTACTCAGATCAGATGTGCTAACAACGAAGATTTTTTATTTTATTTTTCTCAGAATTCAAAGTTGATTGCATAATTAATTCAATTAGACTTCTCTTTGTGCTCACCACAGATTGTTCTTGGCCCCTTATTTATACAGCAACCTGCTAAAACTTACCAGCAACAACTTAAAACCCCGAGCTTCTTCTTCTTTTAAGTCTCATTTTCTCAGCTCCAACTTCTCAACCATATTCTTCAGAATGAGAACTCACAGCTCTCTCAATCTATATCTTACTCTGATTATTCTGCTAGCAGTACTTCAGATTACTAGTTGCCGGAATATAAAGCATGTGATCAAGACTCAAGAAACGGGACAAAATTCAAGAACCAACTATACTTCTATGTTTCAAAGGAGCTTCTCCGCCATGCTCAGCTCTATGGAATCAGGCAACAAGAAGGTCCAACATTTTCACACAGTTTCACACAGACTTGTCCCTGGTGGACCAAACCTTCTTCACAATTGACTATTTGTGGAAAACTGCTATCTATATATATATATTATTCAGTTCTGTGGTTTTGCAGAAGATTAATCTATGCTGTTGATTTATTTATAGTAGGTACAGTTTGAACTTTGAAGAGATCAATAAGTTTTATATTCTTAGTTCAAATTTATAGGTGTTTTCTTTTTGGAATTTTGTGTATATGTTTTTTTTTTTCTTTGATTTTTGAAAACTATTAAAAGTGATTGAAAAAAAATGAAAAAAGAAAACTTATAAAGTTTATATTAAACATGGACCGACGTTGCTCTCTCTCAGCAATCCTTTTCTCATCTAAAACTCAACGAAAAGATAACCAAATAAGTTTTCCTATATATATATATATATATATATATATAAAAGCTTGAGAATGAAAGAATAAAATGGTGCACACACGCTTAATCTAAAAGAAGACAATATCATAACGTTAAAAAGGTTTTGAAGAACCCAATAAACTAAATTATTAAATTCGACCAAACCCCACGAACAGAAAAAAAAGGGTAAATCTACAAGAGGCACGTGAGACGGCCCACGTGACAAACCATGAGTGTGAATTTTGAAAGTTAGGAGAGTCCTTCTCACCCCCCAAGGGTTAGCCTAGCAACAAGTTCTTATCTGAAAAGTTTCAAAACATCAGTTTGTTATTCATCGTTAATATTTATCTATTAACTTTAACTGAAGAAAGATAAGATGATAAATTCCAAAATAATTAAAGAGTAATTATGTCATATTAATAATGAATGAGAAACTGTCGTTTTGAAACTTTTAGAATGAAAACTCATTGTTGTGCCAAACCTTGGTTGGGGAGTTGTCGTTCGCCGAGGGTAATGTATTAAAGAGGCACGTGAGACAAGCCACGTGAGAAACAATGAGTGTGAATAATGAAAGTTAGGAGTCCTTTTTTATTTTGAAAGAATTCCCTAGCAAAT
>WYDK02000020.1:1290412-1300539 GCA_009867345.2 Toxicodendron radicans
AGCCACGTGAGAAACAATGAGTGTGAATAATGAAAGTTAGGAGTCCTTTTTTATTTTGAAAGAATTCCCTAGCAAATAATGATTTTTCTATAAAGAGGGATTCACATTGTAAACTGAAAGTCCTACGAACACACTGATTCGCCCCAATTGGGCCATATCGTTAAGTTGGGCCCAATTAGTCCTAGTTGGCCCGAAGGCCCATTCAAAGCCATGGCATGATGGCTCAGACCAGATATAGCGTCAGAATCAGAATCTACGCATCGACAGTCCTTGTTCAAAAATAAGCATCAACGGTCCGCAAGCATCATGCCAAAAAAAATCTTCTACAGTACGAAGTCCCAGTGAAGCTATTTACATGTCAGCAAAAATTTATTTTATTTAAAGAAAAGTATTTTCAAATTAAGTTACGACTTACGTGTATAAAAATGGTCAAAGCCCAAAGTATTTGTCGGCCACCGGCCCACCAGCAGTGGGCACTGTACAGTAACTTCCCTGCACCTTCCTTCAGCATATCTTTGCTTCCTAGTTGTCTCTAGACTCGTTGTTGCAGCAACACTGCAACAGTGGAATCTCCATAAACTCGAGAGAGAATAAAAAAAAAAAAATGAATATTTTAAAATTTTACATGTGTGGTCCCGTTATCCACAAACTTTAATTCAAGCATTGGACATTAGGGCAAATAAGGAATTAATGGACTTTTTTGTCCATAAGATACAAGTTTTAACAGCACAATTTGAAGAACTGTGTAATGGAGAACCGCAGAGGATACACTTATAACAAATAGCAATGGTGCACGTTTTGATGGCACCAATAGCAACCGCGGAAACTTGGCAACACGTGGTTTCTGAAGAGAACCCCACTTTTGTTTTGTCCGAACACTCCATCTTCAAGGCCTTGACTCTTCATAGAGGAAAGAAACAGTTTCTCTTGTTAATTTTTTTAATTTCTGGGAAAGTCTTGTTGTTAATCGGAGAGCTTCAGATTTACGTGAATGGAAGACCTGGAAAAGGGTGTTTTACCTGATGGGTGGAGGGTGGAGATGAGAGTCAGAAAGAATGGTACAAAAGATAAGGTAATTTAATTTGTTTGGTAATTTTTCAGGTATTGTGTATTTTGTTATTTGCTAATTTTTTTTTTATGAAAAAGCTAGCTGTAGCTTCATGAATGTTACAAAGATCTTTACTTAATTTCTGTTGATGGGTTGTGTTTAATTTTACTGCTGGAACCGTTTTTGCTATTTTTTTTTTCTTTTATTTTTATGGTTTGTGATTCTGCTATTGGTGGGTTATCGTAAGGTTATAGCTTTAGAAAGGTGAGATCTTTGTGAAAGTTTTCATTTTACTTGTGTTTTTACTGTTGGAATTGACTCTTTAACTTGGATTTTTCGGTGTGTCGTAGACTGTAGTGCAGTTGTAACAAGATTTGATAGTAAATTGATTTTTTTTTTTTTGCTTTTGGAATTCATGTATGTTAATTTGAATTAACTATTCTGTACAATTAGAGCATGGTTACAGTGTGAGAAAAATATGGTTGCATGTAATTACCTAGGCTGTTTTTCAATATTTTGATTATTGAAATATTAGAGATTAAGATTGTCTTTGCGTTGCTGATAAATTAAATCTGTTGGGTGCTGTTTCTTGTGATTGTAATCCTTTAGATTAGCAGAGTAATTTCCAAAAACAGTACTGTTGATCTAGAAGATGCATGGAAGGAAAGTTTTTACTTTTCAGTAATAGTTCTAATAAAAGAATATGTTTTCTTCCCAAATGCTACCTTGAGGGGTTTTGAGGAGGGGTTGTTCTGAGAAAATGTTTGGAGAGTTTTCAAATGTTTCTTTTGTTTTCCTTTTCTCTTGATCTCAAATTGAAATTCATCTTTGAACTTGGAGAATATCTTATATTGTTTAGTCTTTTTGGCAACCAAGATTTAGATCATTTTACTTAAAAGATTGATAAGTTAAGGAGCTTTTTGAGATTAATGTAAGCCATTATTTGGATAGCTTTCGTGACCATGGTTTTAAAAGCTATTAAGTTTTATGCTTAATCCTTTGATTGTGGAGGGAGGGGGTGAACAAGTTTAGATCATTTATGACCATTGAACTCATTGCAGTATTACTTTGCTCCCTCAAATGGACTAAACTTCAATTCTAAGGTAGGGATGTTTTGTTATCTGAATATTAGATCTGAAGAGATCGGTAACGGTACCTAGCAAGCAATTGGAAAACAAAAGTGTCTTTACATAATCTGCCCAGTATGCTTTCATTTTTATCTTTCTTATCCTTTTTCTCTTTCAAGGAGAAAGTTTTGATAATTTGAGCAATCTAGGTCTATATTGAGAAGGTTGAAGCAGAAGGGCTACCTCCAGGATGGATCAAGGAAATTAGGGTAACGAAAACAGCAAATAAAGTCAGAAAAGATCCGGTAATCAACCACCACTTCCCACTTTTAGCATTTTTTGATTTGTTGTGCTTTCTAGTAGTTTCAGTCTCTTGGTCCTTTTTCTATCTGTAGTTCATCCTTCGTCTTTCTTGTCGATCCTCTCAACATTATAGTTTTGCTTGGCTGTTTTAGAGTTAATGAGTTGATATGGCAGCTCAGCCACTCTTACATTTGGTAATTGATAATTAACTTCTGCAGGTTTACATTGATCCTGTAAGTGGATATTTTTTCCGCTCTATGAGGGATGCATCTCGCTATCTTGAAACTGGTAAGATAGGAAGGTTAGCTTACAAACCGAAAGACAAAGACAGCAACGATGGCCGGCATGGTCAGGAATTGGAAAATGATAAATGCGATGTAAGTCTGCTCATGATTGGATTCACTAATTTGATATCTTTTTTTCTTCAAGTAAATAAATGTGCCAGAGCATCAATTTTGGATTCCCCAGTCTCTGTTGTTTCTTGTCATAAATTATCAAAATCTATTCATTAACTGCACTTATCTCTTATCTCTTTCCTTTTTTTATTAATATGTTATTAGAAAAAAAAATGTAAATTAATGAACACCATAAGAGGTGAAAGTGGAGCCCTTAATACACTAGCATCATAGAAGACAAGTACCTAATAATAAAGAGAATTAATGCTTCTTGTAAATGTAGAACATCAATAAATTCCTAAAAGGAAAAAGAATTTGAAAATATAGATGGGAACAAAAGCCTTGAGAAAAATGTCCCAAGAGCAGTACTAAAAGCACCTTAAGGATATCTCCACTTTCACAAAAGGGAAAATGCCATCTTGTTATACTCCATCCAAATACAACCTTTGTGAATTTGAAAATGTTGATGGTAACAAAAGCCTTGAGAAAAATGTCCCCAAGAGCAGTACTAAAAGCACCTTAAGGATATCTCCACCTTCACAAAAGGTCAAACGCCATCTTGTTATACTCCATCCAAATACAACCTTTGTGTGGCGTCACTCAACATAACCCAAACTGAGATAGAATTAAATACTGAGGCTCTCTAGCCTTTGAGGAATGCAAGAGCCTATGATCTACTGTCTGTCCTTCTCTTTTACACAGGTAGCACCAATTAACACCCCGTGTTCATTTGAACTAAATTTTTTGTTGTGAGAATTGGGCCCCCTACATCTAGCCCTATAAAGAAGGCTGAAGGAACTTAATCTTATTCGGGTGTATAGAATTTAAAGTAGACTAGAATATAGAAGATAGAAAATTTTACTAATGTTTTGAAAAAATACGAGCTAATTTACTCCTTTACAATAGTTAGACTTCTTAATTGCTTAAGTCTTTGTATGGTATAAAGCCTGTTTATAATTGTACAAAGGCGGTTTATACAATATATATTAAAAAAAATATTTTTAAAAGTCAGTTTGCATGACATTTCAATTTTGATTGGTTGAATGAGTTGGCCAAAGGTGTTTCATTGGCTGAACCACCTGGCATTTACATAGCTATTGTAGCTATAAAAAGGGTGTACACCTAACTCAATATTTGCTTCTTATTGGCTGAAGTGTTGGTTGCACTTGTTTAGTTAACATGTAGCTGGAAGTGTGACTGTGTCTTGAAACAACATTTGCCGTGCAAGTTGTAGATTTGATAACTTAGCCAACTTAGTATTTGTATCATGTGTTATAAATTTATGTAGTGGTAATGGAAAAAATACAACTCTAGACAATTTGCAATTTTCGAAGATGGAGTTGAACACCAACTAATAATTGGGTATGCTTCAGAAGAAAAGGTGAATCAGAAAGAAAGAATAAAATAGTGAAGGAGATTATAAGGACAGTGCTAAAAGAAAAGGGTATAGCAAACACATTTTGGGTAGAAGCATTCTACATTGTAATCTACTTGCTAAATAGGTGTCCAAAAAAAGCAACAATTTCAAATCAAGACCAAGAGGTAGTTGAAGAATCAAAACCTGATCCAAGGACTCCATATGACACTCTTGCTTCTCGACATGAAGATCCATCTCAACATGAGGTCTCCTTTCTGAGACACTAAAGGAAAGTGTGACCTGTAATTGATATATAAGAGAAGGCTTCACAATATTAGGACCTAAAAGTCATAAAACAACTTCAAAGCAAGAGGTATGGCTAAAGGCTATGCAATAAGAGACTAAATGATTGAGAAAAAATGATACCTGGTAGTTGGTGGATTATCCAAAATATATAAAGAGCTAAATAGATTCAAATATGTCTTTAAAAATAACTTCAATTCCGACCACTCAATGCAAAAGTCCAAGGCAAGGCTAATCTCAAAAGGATATGCACAACAATATGGAGTTGACTGGAATGATGCGTTCACTCTTGTTGCTCACCTAGACATGATTAGAATTCTTATTGTATAAACCATCTTTGTATGACCATTAAAAGACTCTATGTCTTCATTCGTGATATATTGGGATACTAAGAAAGAAACCTTGTATTCTCTCAAGATCTTTTTTAAGATTTTCTATTTGCCATATTCTAGTCTATTTTAAAATCTACCATAGCTCCCAAGCAATCTCATCTTCAACCATACCCTTGCAGCTTGTGCAAAGTGCCTAATAATGTCCCACTAATTTTTCCAAACTCTAAGTGCCCAAATCAAATTGGACTCTATTTGCATCATTTAGGACCAACATTTATTTATTTATTTATTTATTTTGAGGATTGGGAGGTTTTGTGTTTGTTGTTAGAGAGATTTTGGATTGCTACTAAGTTATAATTTGTTAAAAGAGTGGCATATTTGGTTGGCAGCTCCGATGTTTACTATTTTGAAGGATTTCTAAGAGCACCTGGATCTGCCCTCTACTAGGGCGAAAGTGATTTTAACTATGAGCTTTATTTTTACTTGTTTATCATGAATGCTTATTTGGGTATTTCATTTCATCCAGAATGCTTCATTTAAGTTTGCAAGTTGTAAACTGATATGTTTCGGGCTTGAGAAGATTGATTTACTATATGCAGCTAAATGCTATTCTTACAACTGCATGAATAAGAAGAGAATTGATTCTTTTATGATGTTTTAATAGAATACATGGCTGATTTTCAACAATGTTGACAAAACTACTAACTTTAGATGCCTTTATGGCACCGAGTATCTGTGTGACTGTAACTGTTAGACATTTATTTCATACAAGTTTGAAGTTTGTTTTTTATTTATTTATTTATTTATTTTCCTTGCTAAGATTGAAGTATTTCATACAAGTTTGAAGTATTAAATGTTGATAGACTGTGAGCTTCATCATTAGATGCTTTGTATCTTTTGGCCCTTAAGTTTGTCCGCACTTAAATAAGTAAATTCTTAAGAAAGTGTAGCTTATTCATTTTCTACCTCCTATCTATATAAATGGCTCGAACATTACTTGTGTCAGCATGTAAATGGCTTGATCATTCAGAACATTGCTACTTGTGTCAGCATCACATTACTTACTGCCTTGAGATAATTCCCCTTGTTCTATGTCATACTAGGAGAAATAATTGTTTGGTTAAAAATTTATTAATCGTTGTCTTTTCATTTTTTGTATTTTTTCTTCGTGTCTTCTACTAGTCACCTACTGTGGCCAAGAAACAGAAGTTAGAAGTCCCTGGAGAAGAAACACCGGTTGTAGATCGGAGCACAACGTCGCCTACTGTGGCCAAGAAACCGAAGTTAGAAACCCCTGGAACAAAAACACCGGTTGTAGATCGGAGCACAAAGGCGAGTGAGATGGCAGAGAATGAAGATGCGCTCAATTCGGCCAATACAGGAGAACACACTGAGAATGAAGATGCACTCAATTCAGCCAGTACCGGAGAACGCATATGCCTCGCTGAACGTGCTTCTGATCAGGGTAAAGTCCTTAATTTTCATCTCAGCTTTAAACAGTCATTTATTGTTATATATACAGTTAATTAATTTTTTTCTTATCCTTTTATCTCTTCTACTTTCCCATTTGTTGTTGGGAAAGTAGTGAGACTTCGGAAATTTTTGCTATTATAGGAATGACATGTGACGCTGCTAATTACCAATTAACATTTATGGAACTTATAAAGGATAGAAAATTAAAAAGGAAAAAAAGTCATTCAATTTTTCTGAATATCCAAACACTTCCTGATTCTTGCTTCCCAAAAGATTATAGGATTCAGCATGGGCTCTAGTTTCAAACTCAAGTTCGCTAATTTCTTGTTTCTCAATGCTTTTGTTTCCTATCTCAAGATTTTCTTGCAAGGAGAAAAACTCATCACCTTCCCGCTTCTTTGTCTATGTGATCTTATATTCTTTTTTTATTTTCAATAACTATCGAGTTAAACCAAAACATAAATAACAGAACTCAAGATAGCTAAATATGTTTAGAGTCTTAGGTTATAATAAATAATAAAAGCAAATAAATAAATAAAAGAAAATAACTTTGGTTAATATACAGAAACTACTATATTAGGATACAAAATTTTAATTCTATTGGTTCTCCAAATTCTGGACCAAAATGAGATTTTGTGTTTGATGTGAATTTACTGGATACTGCAGATGGGGCGGGAATTGCATTGAGCAGTTCAAACGTTGCAGAAGCTAAGGATTCCAATAAAGTGGATGAGGAGAAGGATTCTGATAAAAGTGCATCTCTTTCCACCTCTGCAGTTGAGGTACTCCCAGATAGGCAGTCATCTGAAGGTAGGGACACAAGGGATGAAAATAAGAAGACTGGACCTGGAAAGTGCGGATCCAGGCAAAAAAAAGCGCTTAACTTGCCGCGTCGGGCATCAAAACGACTTGCTGGAGTTGCACTTGATCCAACACCAGAACTAAAACCTTTTTCCAGAGGCCGTCGAGCTGTAAATAAACAGTCAGATGAGATAGTAGCCTCTACAGTTGAGGGTTCTTGCTCTGATAGTTTGGCTCCTCAGGTATCCCAACAACCTAATGAACTCGAGGACAAGCCTAAATCAAATCATGTCTCTGATACTACTAAAAGCTCAGATGATTCACTCAAATCCAGTCAGAGCAGGCATCTGTCTCAGGATTCAAATGAACATACTGGGAAGACAGAAACAGACTATAACAGTGACAAGAAGCTGGGATGCGATGTTGTTTTGCCTCAGAGGAACCAAGATAAGGCTGAAACTGACAGTAAGGCTGATGTGAAGCCAGGTCCCCTTCTTGACCTGCCTTTTGGGGAATTATTATCAGACCCTTGCATTGCTTTTGCAATTAAAACTCTCACAGGAGCAACTTTTGACACTTCTAACATCACTGAAGTGTCACTGGGATCAAACAATAGCATATTTGAGGGCATTAATACTTCAGAAGAGCATTCTGGAAAGATAAAGATGGAGAATGAGGGAGTTGAGAAGCAAAACAACCTCGCAACTCCAAAAGAACAAGCAGTAAAGGTTGAAAGCAGCTGTGAAACTGATGAGAAGCCAGGACTTCCCCTTGATTTGCCTTTTGCAGATATCTGGAGAGACCCATGCATTGAATTTGCCATAAAAACTCTCACCAGTTCAAACCCAGTTGGGAGTGATCTGGATATTCAGGATTACTTCCAGCAGCAACTTAACACATCACAAACCCAAGCAAGCAATAACTTCTGCCAAACCGACTTCTTATGCCAGCAATACGACGTCCTAGAGAAGCACGTGTCAAGAGAACAAACTCGTACTGGAAACGTAAGGATACAAAGCTCAGGTGAAAAAGGTCTTCGCCAACATGGTAAAAAGCGTTATAATGAATGCCACTGATAGACCATCTTCCTGTACTAACTTCAATTGTATAGCTATAAGGCTTCTGTAGAACAGTGCTTCTAACCTTTTGTGCTGTTTCCCTCGGTTGTGTATCAAAAATTTTCATATTGGACCTTGGCACTTTTCAGAACGAGCTTCCGTAGTGAGCTCAGTAGTTGTAGCTTGGCAGTCCAATTTGTAATCAATCAGATAGTTTGAGGCTGGTAGTGCACTAGTGCTGCTCCTCACCTAACTAAACTTGTGCTTTAGAAATTTTATTCTGCTCCTATTTACTAAATTATTTGTTTTGACTCTGTTGTTGATTTTTGTTAGAAAACACAAATCATAGATTCGTTGATGATGATGACATTAGTTTAGTGGGTTAATCCAATAAATTTGCTATATCTAGCACTAGGGTTGGACAGGGTTTGGGTACTTGTCTAAATTCAAAGGAATCGAAACCAGTTGGTTCCTTAGATTAAGAATCGAAATTAGAGCTGGCTGGTTTTTAGAAGTCAAGAATCGGAATCTAAAACATAGATTTTAGTTTTAGTTCTGGGTCTCATGGTTAATTTCAATTACCCCTATTTTTCAATCACCCCTATTTTTTTTTAAATGACAAATATTACAAATACACTCCCATCACCTAACACTATGGTTGTGAGATAGGTAGGATTTAAATAAATAAAATAATTAAATATAAATTTAATATTAAGAATATGAAGAATGATTAGTAAGTTAATATTGGTGGGTTGGTAATTATCCTAATACAGAAAATTAAAATTAATTAATTAATCAACTCCATTAGAAAGACCCACAACAGCAAAGGCGCCAAAGCCATAAACTTTGCCGCCATATTCACAAATCAACATCTCCTCTTAGTCAGGTGACTGTTTGTGTCAAAATTCCTTTAATCTTAAAAACAATCTTAATCAATTTGTTTTAGTTTACCCTTCTCTAGTTTTCGATTTTGTTTTTCGCTGTTGATTTTTTCTCAAGAATAAAAGGAGAAAGTTGATCCATTCGCCGAGAAAACAAGAAAATGCAGATTCAAATCAAGTGTGGCTGTGGAGAAGGAAACTGTCCAGAATGGGCGATTGTTGAAGTGCAAGGCGTGGTTGAAGTCCAACCCTCCTTTCAGGATCGTCTTCAAAACCTCGAAATTGGTCAACTCTGCCGACCTTCTCAGGTTTGAGATTGTAATGGATTGAATTTTTTTGTTCATAAATGCAAGCTATGAACAAAGTTTCTAAGACATTTGTTTCTGGGTTTTCTTCTTCTTTTGTTTGTTTAGGAGAATTATACTTTTACAATTGGGTACCACGAACTAACAGGGTCAAAAGTGGCCTTGAAGAAGCCAATGTTGGTGTTAAAAAAAGTGAAGTGTATGGATATTGACCAAAGCAGTGACAATCAATCACCTGGAACTGAATTAGAGGTTGTTGGAATCATTCGGCATCGAATTTTGTTCAAAACCAGACCGAAGGCCCTAATATCCAGTAAGCTGTACTTCATTTAACTTGAATTATATCTATCTAATTTCACTTTTGCTAACAGTAACCTTAAAACGCGACAAGATTGCCAAAATAAATATCGAAACTTTAATGGATTTTGCTTTTGAATAGGACATGTAGAGTATACAATGTCCAGTTTACATTGGTAGCATAAAAGAATGGGTTAGTGCTTGTTTAGTAATTTTCTGGGTTCATCGAAAAACAAGGTCCATGACAAGGTAAAGTCTTTATGTAAAATGATTACAGTTGAATGTTCATGCCATGTGAGGTTGTGAGTTATTGAAGATGAAAATTGGGGAAGGTGAAAAGATGGCATCCATAATCAACCATTGCAGGTTTCCTTTGTGTATGTGATATGAGAACATCTGTTTCAGGGATAAACAGAGCTTATAGAGGCACCCTTCTAATTATATTAATCTTTTCTGGACTGCTGGGGCTCTAATACACATTCTTGTAGGCTGCATTGTGTCTACTTG
>WYDK02000020.1:1340266-1350790 GCA_009867345.2 Toxicodendron radicans
TGTAATTTACATTCCCTTATATAGTGGAGGGTATATTAGTAATTGAATTTGTTGACATGATATAAAATAATAAAAAACTATTAAGTCAAGTAATAAAGATATTTTTGTCATTACGGTCAAATAGTAACAGAATTTCCTAACAGAACATAACGGTGAGTGCGAAAGTGTCATTTTAAAACTTATCGGATGGGAAAGGGTCATTTCACCAAACCTTGGGTGGGAAAATGTCATTCTCCCTATTCTATTTTTTTTTTTTTGGGTCATGTCATATAGGGTCCAGAGAGGATATCAGGCCCATTACATTTCCACACAGGGAACTGCTGGGGACATTACTCAGCTGAACCAACCCTCATTGGCCCTATTCTTATATGATGAAAAAGAAAAATCAAAAATAAAAAGTGGTGACTTGCCAGCTTGGAAGCCTTATCCAAGAAAATGAGAGCAAACAAAAAAGAAATTATAATATAAGGAGAATTATGGAGAGCTAGGGCCCGGCTTTGTAATTCGGCACTAGTATTTGACTAGAGAAAAGAAGAAGAACAGGCCCGTACCTGTTACAAAAGTATATGAATCATTGATACTGGCGGCATTAGCATTCTACAGTTATAATGATCTATTTAAATCTTGATAGACAAGAGGAATTCGAACCTGCAATTTATTAAATTCATTGTGTAGCAGCTACCATATTGAAGTTATTGGATGGCCATTCTTGATCTTACAGGAAATGGAAAGGGGTTCAATTGCAAACATTTACACTGGACAATTTCAAGTGATTCTTTATTTTTTTGGGTTTAATTTGGGTAAAGAAAATGAGCTTTTATTTCAAATGTCTAGTCATTACCTCATTATGATTTATGAAACGTAAAAGGTGTTAATTTCTCACCTTCTTGGCCTACTATGACCATATAATTTTTGTACACTTTGAACAAAAGCATCCAAAGATTCTTAATATAATAAAATTTAAAGGCAACCCTTAATGTTTCGAAAACCTTTTTTTTGATAAAAAGCTATGTCCTAGATATTCATCCTGACTGGATGTGGATGAGAGCTAATAAATTCATTTACATGATAAATAAATGTAAAAATTTCTCATCAAAAGCAATTAAGGAATAGGGGAGACAGTGGGAGTCAGAAGCTGTTCTTACCATTTGTCCAATAGATTACACTTGCAAAGACTTGGGAGACAGGAAAGCCTTAATGAAAGGAAGGAAAGAAGAAAAAGAAAATCACTAAATAACCTAATGGAGTACAAGTGCATGATGTCACAACAAATTCGATAATCAGAAAAGCCAAAAAAGCAGCTATTTCCAAGTATTCTGTACAAACTACAACGATATATGCCCAACACTCACTCGACAGAAGCCAATAATTGAGCTAGGCTTTAGTTTGGTCATGCCTTCCACCCATATCCCATAGTATCGTCAAGGTCACTGTTAAAAAACCCATTTTCTGTGAATTCATGAGCTATATCCTGAACTATATCATCCTGCAAATGAAGATTCTGAGGCAAATCTTGTGCTCTCTGGTTAAATCCGTTATTCCCACCACCACCAGCTGCTGATGACTCACTGTTGGAAGCACCTTTGAAACTGTTGCTCCGGCTCGGTGGCCCGGCAACACCTCCTGACACATTGGAGGTGGCTGCAGTTGCTGCCGGAGAGTTGCCTCCAAAACCTAATCCACTCCTTCCCATAATCCCATTCGCCTGCCCACTATGAGATTGCTGTGGCACTCCTGTCCCACTGTTATTAGACATCTCCTGCAGCAATTGCTGGATCATCTGCTGCTGCAAGGCCGGGTTACCTTGAGAGGGCTGTGAATGGTTCTGTTGGAGCATGTTATTTGAGCTCAGTGAACGTTGCTGCAGCTGATGTGGCTGTTGTGGAGGTAGATGCGGACTAGAAAAACCACTAACAGGCAAATTCTGCAGGGAGCCCTGCATGTACGCAGAAGGCCCTTGGAAGCTTGATGATGGACTTTGGTTAGAATTATGAAACGAAGAAGATGCCTCCTGTTGATGCGAGTTAGAGTTTGAATTTATTGAGTTCTGCCTCATGAGCAGATTCTGGTAATTAGTAAGTGCCAAAGCAGCCTGTGCTGAACCACTTAAAGCTCCTCGACCAACCATGTGATGGTTATTGTTCATATTGTTGTTTATTCCAGGGTGCAATGCCATCAGCTTATTGAGGGTGTTCCTGTCAGTTGGCAAACCCTGAGCACTTGCCAGCTGCTCTACTTCCTGCATCTTTTGCATCTGAAGCTTAGACACAGATGCATGTCGAGGATAATTTTTCAAGCCCTCTGCAATTGAGGATTGGTATGAGATCAAAGCAAACATATAAATTTGGAAAAATAAATAACAATTATAATAACTGTGTTCTCTGGTCATATGAAAAAATAACATACAACTGAAATTACTTAGCAAAATTGGACAACAGAGTTCAAAAATATAGGGGAGAAAAAACAATGACCCGGACAAGAATTATACTTTATCAAATAGGAGAAATAAAAAATTAAAAAAAAAAAAAAAGCTCCCTATGATGAAGAAACTAAATTTTAGTTGGTTGTACACTTCAAACTCAACCAAAAACTAAAGACTTAAACATGAACTAGTGATATAAATCTGCCACATGTTACAACGTACTTCCATAATAAACAATCCAACATCCATTTGCACTTAAGAGGAAATGGCAGCTATACAAGCAGAACAAACGTGGGGAAAGGCCATATTTCCCAGACAGATTGCTCCAATTCAGTATTAATTTAAGCTGATATAATCTACATGTCATAGAGAAGTGCATTCTATCAATATGATTTAAAAGATTGTGATCAGATACAAGTTCCATATTATCTTTTCCCTTTCAGCAGCAGATATACATATAGTATCACAAATTAACAGAGGTTACCAATGTACCTAGTATATTTCATACAATCCAGAAGACACAACACAAAGATAAACTATCTATCAAAGTTAATATAGAGGTATAAAATGAGATATGAAAACAAGTAACAGAAAGTTACCAATTGGCCCAACTTTTTGCTCCCGACAGAAATCTATCAAATCTTTCATGCTGTTGACAACCTCAGAGATCTGAAATAATTGATGTCAGTTACTATAAGAAAACTCAGAAATCATAAACACGCATTACATTACTTAATACTAGAACTGAAACCCTGAAACAGCTAAACTTTTACCTGCAAACACCTCACATATCTTTTAGAAAATCCCAAATCATTCAACGACTGGAGCTCCAAGCTCTTTGCAAGCTGACGTCCAGCTGTCAGGACCCTGAATTAGAACAAAGGACAAGCGTAAGCACATTCTCTGCATTAGGTGTTGCATTCATTTCAAATCACTACAAGCTAAGCATGATTCACACTATCTTTTTATATACAATAAAACCAGGATCAAATCAGAGAATTAACATGCAGTATTAAATGGCAAATGGTAACTAAACACGTCTCCTAATTATCGCACAACCAGCTCAACAGCAACCCCACTAAGAACTTGCACAACATTTAAGCCATTAACCATTGTAATAGATAACTTTACCGATGCACCTCAATATTAGAGGATAAAAAATCACAAGGAAAAGGAAACAAATGGCGTCTATAAAATGTCACTTGAGGCTCAATTAACTCACATATTGCTGTTCGTTTGCAAGTCCTGCTGAGAGACCCCATCAGCTCCCCCTTCAGAAATTGTGCTCTGACATTTTTGGGCAACTTGAACCAACTGGCTGACCTGCAGAAAGACGTATGATAAGGAGTAGTACATGTTACAAATACATACAGAAATGTGTATATCCTGACCTTCAGAATGTGAAGAAATAAAATATGTTTACATTTAAGAAGACTGTCCAAAATTACACACATTCAGCAAGGCAAAAGATTGTACTTATAGACAAAAGAATCAAGATAAAATAAAGCACATATTCAAGGCAGAGACTTACATGGGTTAGAGTAAATTAAAATAAATGAATTACTTTTGCCCCAGCAATAAATGTGTTATTGAACTAAGAATCTCGTTGTAATGAAAACACTACCATTTCACGAAAAAAAATTAATTAATAAAACCCCCCACCCCTAACCCAATCTCTTATTTAGCAGACTTTCTCTCCTTAAATGTGCGTCCCATGTAAAAAGTCACTTCTGCCAGTTTTCAATCACAGGACCAACAATCTCAAAGGCCAACCTTTGAAATATGAGGACCAACTTAAATGAAATAAAAGAAGCAAAACATGCCACAAACATAGGACAAATGGAGACTTTCTCAGTTTAACATACTCATTATTTAGCATTAACATACAAGAACTGCTTGCCAGTTGAATTGAAACATCTCCTTCTCCTGTTTCTCAACTGCCAATAGCCCCGTCATGTCAGTTTCCAGATTCCAACATGAGAAACAACAGGAGATGCTGTTTCTTTCCTTCTACTTGCATTTCCTCTTTTCATTTCTTCTCCTCTCTCTTTTAACTTTTAATTTACTAAACTCATATTTTCCCCAGTGCCCACAATTGTCAGTATATCAGTCCCTGGATAAAGCCCATATATCGGGAGTTCAATTAAATAAAACAATGAAAACTTCTCTCCAGAATAAAGGAAAACATCACTTTGTTATTCCGAATTTCTATTAATCTCATAAAGTTAAAATAAAAAATAAAAATAAAAACACCGATGTCTGAATCCCCAATTCCTTTTGCCAATGCCTTGTATTCATGATTATTTGTTTCTGTTGATAACTGAAATATTTTTTAATCTTGATGAAGTTACAAGCTAGCACTCCCATGCCAGCTTTAAACTGTTTCAGTGACAAATTCCATATTGTTTACCGGTATATATCCCATCCATCTGAGTTTTTCCCAATTCTTTTAAGGGGATGGGAGGAGAGGGAAAGTGGCAAACAATAAATATTAACAGCAAGATCGAGATTTTTAGTTGTTTATGCATGAGTACATCATAGAAACTTAAGATCAACTAAAATAAAGAAATTGATAAAAGGGTATGAAAAATATGTACCTGTGGTGCAACCAATCTTCGAGGAAGAAGCTCTTCATGACGACGAGCACAAAATTCCCATGACAATATCTAAAAAAGCATAGAGGTCCCTACAGGTTAGTCAGTCCACATAAACCAATAATTCTAAAAGTGAAACAGCATCGTTTTGTTTTTTTCACCTTTAGGTCATGGGTGAATATGATACGAAGCTGACCCTCACGAACAACACGAAGCTGCTCATACACACTCTCTTGAACTGCTTTTCCATACTCCAACATCATTATACCAGAAGGAAATCGACATTCACGAGGCAAGTCCAAAAACATAAGCTCATCAATGACACCACTACCAAATTTGATTTCATTCAGCCTAGGGAGCACTTCAAAAGTTGCCTCTGCAAGCAAGCCCCATAGAAACTATAGTTATGTCTCATTTGAATCAACATATCATAACATAGTAACTGACAAAAAGAATAAGAAAGTTTTGCGTTGAACATTAATATTTTGCAGTCTTAACTCCTTTATTACAACTAATAAGAAGAATTTAATCGTGCAAAACACATGCTCGGGGTATAAACAATGTGGTCAGTTTCTCTTCCATTCTAGTGGTGACCAGATACGCAGATTCAACAATGATCTACAACTAGATTGTTAAGAAAGGGATAATAAGCTGAGTAGAGAATAATCTGACTCATATAAATTAGAGAACCTTTTCTCTCTTTGGCATACAATTGTTTGCAAACTCAACTTGACAAATTTTGAAGTCTGATTTTTATGTAAAGCATTACCAAAATCCTAGTTTAAGAGTAAAATATTCAAATACAGCCGGTAAAACTTCTCAAATCCCTTACCAAATCCCCTCCCAGATTTTGATCCACAAATGTCACACTGCCATGCATCCTGGAAAAGAAAATAAAACACCCACATAAGATATAAAAAGAAAAAATAAAGAGATATGTTAAGACGATAATTATCTATAAGATATAAAATTAATGCATTTTTTTTTCTATTTTCTACTCCTTGGTGATAGAAGCTTGCTCAAGAGATCATCATAGAGTAATGGAAAATCTTTTTATATTACATGAAATTTTCACTTATTAACTTTAGCAAACATGCAAAAATCTTAAGGTTCCTAATCAGAAAAATCACAAAAACTGACCATAGCTGCTTGGGGGAAGACACCAAGTGCATGATGTCCAACATTATCATATAATGACAAGCACCACCTTTTCTTTGCGCGAGGCGAATAGTACTCAGTCACAAACTTCCTCCAATACGCAATAGTATTTTCCTATCAAGATTGATGTAAAACTAATGAGCTTCAGAAATTTAAGTAAATTGCAAGACAAACGTTATATTATGCATGTAACAACATGATGACTAAAAAGGCATGGGCTAAATGACATTAATTGAAAGAATGAGAAGTTGCATGAGGGTAATATTTGCAATATATTGCATCGAGGGAGTGTAAAAAAAAAAAAGTTCAAACAAATAGGTGGTACCACAACCAATCAACTAATTCGTGAACTCACAGAAGGTCGTTGTCGCTGATGATATAAGTATTGCATCAGCCGACGAGCACATACACCACTATCATAAGGGCGCTTCATTGCATTTAAGGGTTGCATTCCTTGTTGCTGTATTTGCTGCCTATACTGCATCTGCTGCTGCTGCTGCAACTGGGCCCTTTGCAAAGGTGGCATAGACTGTAGAATCTGCTGTTGTTGCCTCAGCCTCTGCTGCTGCAGCAAAGCCTGTAACTGTTGGTTACGACCTTGTAACTGCATGGAGTCCTGTCTCTGCAGCAGCTGTTGAAACACCTGCTGCTGCAGAATGTCCTCCTGTTTGATATCCAATCGTGGTTTCTTCTGCACCTGGGATAAATTATTAGGGTCCTGAATGAAGGATCCAGGTACTCGAGGGCCCATGGAAAGAGAAACTTGGCCAGTTTGTGATGTAGGCAAGGATGTAGCACTTGACGCCCCTTGCTGCTGACTCTGCTGCACTTGCTGGGCACTCGGGTCTGGATGAGAGCCCTGCTGCACTACAGAGGACCCGTCAACAACTGATGAACCCGAAATACTAATATTATTAGATGAAAATGACATGGGCGATGCAGGTAAGCGCATATAGGATTCTGTATTGATGCTCGCACTTCTCTGCAAATGGGGGCCTCCTGAAAGAGCCGAGTTTGCATCTGTAACCAAAGAACTTGCCCCCACACTTGGTCCTGAGTTTGCCACACTGTTCAACATCGCATTATTCATATCCCCAGAAACCGGACCCAGATTGGGACGTCCGGTACCAGGAATTGAATTAGATGAGTTCCCATATGATGAGCTCAAGTGAGAGTTAACTACAGCCTGGGACTGCCCATCTCCTTGGAAGAAAATTCCGGAACTTGAGGAAGACTGGGTCAACCCTCCAGTCACCCGAGATGGTGCGATAGGGGGCACCACCTCCTGGTGGCTGGAGTCTAAATAGCTTTCCAGAGCCAGGCCTGACTATTACTTTCAATAATAATTACGTTCCTCAACTCCCTCAATATCATAAAAATACCAAAACCATGCAAACAAAAGAAAAAATCTCAAAAAACAGATCACAGACACAACAGAATTATTTAAGTTTTCCCACTCCACCAACCAATGCGAAACAAAATCTGAACCCCTGATTCCCTACTGTCATCAACTAACTCAATGTTATTAGAAATCTACAACCTCTTGCGTGACCAAATAGAGTGCAATGTTTATGATATCTTTGAGCTTTCGACAAATTTGTTGTAGGGATCTAAACAATGTTCAATAGAAAAAGCAAACAAGAAAATTAGCAATAGAATAAAATAAGTTAAACCAAAAGCAAAATTACAAAATCTGACAGCATCTCACCTAGATAAACTAATCAAAACTAAAAACTTTTAAGTTATTCCCAAATTAACTCCTTAATAAGGAAAACAGCTAATTTTTTTTACTATACTCAAAAACCCTAATTTTTACTCAGCTAGCTAAAAGAATACAACTGATACAGACTAAGACTCCAAATTAGTAGGATTCAGAACGCGTATTAGTAAGTTAATCCTACAACTTACAAAATTAAACTCCTACTGAATTTTAATTTTAAATCAATCACGCGTATCGAGAACCACGAACTGTGATCAAGCTCAAATCGACTACAATAAAGAAAAGTTCCCGAACTTCAAAGGTCGGTAAAATCAACCGATTAACCTTAATTGAACTCTTAAACAAGGAGATCAAGAAAAAGCAAAGCAATAAAAGTTGCAAACACTGATTTCAAAAGCAAACTTAGCTTTTACAGTTCCTGAGATCGATCAACGTATAAGAAGACAAATAAAACAACGAACTCTATTGCATAAAATTAAGCAAAATCTATAAACAAAAGAAAATATATAAACAAAAAAATTAAAAGAAAACACTAACCTGAAAATCACGAGCTGGAAAAAAGCAAACGTTACTTTTTGCTCGCTTAATTTAGAAACTGAAGAATTGTAGAGAGAGAGTGTTCGAGGACGCTGTTTATATACCTAGCGGGAATTGCAGAGAGGGAGTGACCGGCTGCACTGGTATGTCACCGGCAATATTAGGTGAATCGCTGGACACGTGTCTTAAAAAAGAATTGTACAACGTAGTCGGTGTTTGATCGCGCGGTGGGGACGCGAGTTTGTATAGCGTGGCGTGATATCATTCGTCGATCTATAGATTGCCTAGGGTTGGTCTCAAGAGCTAGTATCTGATACAGTCACACCTATGAAGCTGCTCTTTAACCAGAACATGACACGTTGCTATTTTCAGGATATAGGGAACCATTTGTTAATTAATAGGGGTAATTCTGGTACTGAAATAAAGGCAATTGGTTACCCGTATTTGTCAATAAAACATGCTTATGTATATGATTGTGTCTTGGAATTTACTAATTAGGGTTAAAGACTTGAAGGATAGGGATGGTCACATTGCCAGTTTCCCACCTGTGAATAACACGTTGGAATAGAAACAAGCGCTCGTGTGAGCTGCTGCCGGTGTAAAAAGCATAGAATATTAGATTAAAAATCAATTTTGTAATTTTCTATTGTATTTTAATTAACTGTAATGACTTTTAAAATCAAATTATAGACCTTTGTTTTGCAGCTTTTGCTTTCCTTTGTATTTTTTTTAGTCATCAATTGTTATTTTTAAATTGAGAGAGCTAATCAAATGACATGGCTGTTAGATAAGGAAGAGAAAGTGGTTTTTGATTGGAGGCAGAAGATTTTAAGAATTTATTGAGAATGAGTGTCAACATCGTTGATTAACGTCTGATTAAATAATAATGCTATGGGCTATGGGCAGCAGTTTTATTAATAAATTTTGATAATATTTTAAATAAAATGTACCTAACATATGAAGAATTTTGTGACATGATTATAATCCCAATTTATGGTTAAAGTATGTTTAATTGTTTATATTTTATTACAATCAATCCCAAGTTTGATATGTGTTTACCAAAAAGGTTTCAAAATGGTTAAAGTAAATACCTTTTCTTAATGTTTTATTATATGGTTTTATTTTTATATGAAGAACTTTTGATCATTAAAAAAATACTGATACTCATGAGTCATGATAATGAAATAACCAATGACCTTCCGGCTCAATTATTAAATTTGTGACCAAAAATTATAATTGTTCTGAGTATATATCTCAAATATATAAAATTATTTTAACTGTAAATGATCAATTTTAATCATATTAATATGATAATCTTATATTAATACTATGTTTAAAATAATAAAATTATTAAATAATTACAAGTGATTAAACATTACTTTCTTGTTATATATGAAAATTTGTAGAGTGTTTTTTTTTTTTTTGTAAACTCGATAATAGTCTTTTTCACAAGTTGAACACGATTCGTGGATATAACTAACCCCAGTGGTTAAAGAGTTTACCATCCGGTCACAAGTGGAGAGTGAAATTTGTAGAGTTTAACATTCGCATTTTTTTTTAAGTAGTTAACGACATGTTCCCATCCAAAAAATGATCTATTGATAAATTCATACTCCATTAACTTTTTAAATATTTTTTGACCACTCAAAACAAATATTTTATTAACTTATTTCGTTAAAAACAAATATTTTAATTGTGAAAACAAAAAATGCTCCTAATTGTTTGACTGAATTATTTTATTATTATATGTGAGTGAATTTTTTTTATTAAAATAATGATATATATGTATTTAACTCATATATAATAATAATAATAATTCGGTCAAACAATCAGGAATATTTTCGTCTTCACAATTAAAATATTTGTTTTTAACGGAATAAGTTAATAGAATATTTGTTTTAAGTGGTCAAATGATATTTAAAACGTTGATTGTTATGAATTTGTTAATGAACCATTTTTTTGGATGAAAACATGTCGTTAACTCTTTTTCGGAAATCAAATCCTCTTTCATTTGATAATACGAAAAAAAACTTGTCTAAACTACCATCAAGTATTAATATTAGACGGTAGTCATAACCCATTTATTATCACCA
>WYDK02000020.1:1363371-1390043 GCA_009867345.2 Toxicodendron radicans
GGCACTTTGAGACAAATGAGAATGTACTTTGAGAGTGTTTTTAATAATGTCCAACATGAGTTCAAATAGTCGAAAACTATTTCTTATTTGTTTTATGATGATGGGTTGAAACATATAAAACTGTTTAATGGTTGAAATATCAATAATGTTAAATATACAAAGAAATCTTGTAAAGTTTTTCGTACAAAGTGATGTGGCAGAAAATGAATGAAAGAGTTAATACAGAAAGTCAAAATCATCATATTCACTCTTCTATTCATTTTCCGTCACATCACTTTGTACATAAATTTTTGTAAGATTTCTTTGTACGTCTAGCATTACTCCTCAAATATTTTTACTTGAGAAAGAAAATGAAAAACCTTTCCAATATCTTCTCCTACAAAATGTGAATCAATAGCACCAGCCACCTCCATTCCTCTAGCTTTAGTGACTGCAATTATTGCAGCTCTTCCTATTTCCTTCGCGGCTCCATTTACAATCACCTATTCTTCCCATAAGAAAAGATTAGTTCCCTTTAAAGAAAAAAAAAAAAAATCAAGAGAAATCCAACTTTTACCTTGATATTACTTTGTGGGGGATTCACTGAGCAAGAAACATAATGCTTGGCTTTCACATTATGAGAAATGTGGAAGACTGTACGATGAAATTGGGAGCTGAAGGCTGTCATTGCTAGTCAAAACTCTAATGCTATTTCTCTGCTTAATTGGGTGGGTACTGGGTACTCCCTTTTGATAAGCTTTTGTTTTACCAGTATTGAAATTCCCGGAGATAAGGTTGTGCTGTGTTTCGATAGGGGCTTGTTTGGAGGTAATTCTGTGACAGTGATTTGCGTGTCAGTATGTGCATTAGGAGAAATGGGTGGCAAAATCAACAGAATAATAACATTTTTAGCCATGGCCCATTATCTTATCTCGTTTGTTAAAGCCTTGGATTCATTTGTGAAATTTATTGTTCATAACTTTTTGTCATGGCCATCGGAGTCCAATAATTAAAATAAAGCAACTTTAAGATCTAATGGTCCAAAAGTTAAAAATATTTTTGTGACGAAAATGTAGTATTGGCATTGAATGTGCTGCTACCAGTATTTCAACTATTTTGACAATTCTATGCTTGAAATTTAAAAGTCGGTTCAAGTATAACTATAACCAGTTATAAATGTTGTATCAATCATTTGAGTTGAAGGGTTATTATTCCTCAGTCTCACTATCTAATTACCTCAACCAGCCGCCCTCTTTAAAACACTGGATATTTCAGCCAATGAAATAGTGTACAGATCCCAATTAATTGACTTGACTTGATAACTAATAGACACACTGGAAAATCCCAATTAATGATGACCCCAATTAATGTAATTCCAGTTGATCATGAGCTGGTAAGCTACGTGTTGAATAGTGACCTTTAATTAGTCTTTTATATATATATATATAATATAATATAATATAACATAATAAAGAGAAATCATAAAAGTAACCAATTACGGCCAAAAAAAGTAGGCTAAAACCAAGTGTCACAATAAGAGACAGCACACCATCAAATCCCTCTGGAATTATAACATTTCCAACATCGCATTATGCCCACATGATTATCCTCAAGACTTCAACTTATGTACACAACCCAAGTTTCCATTATTTAAATCAAAATCTAGTATTATTTATTAATTTATCTAAATTAATTCTCTCTCTCTATATATATATACCTAATCTCGTCTCCTACCATCTCGACTTATTTACAAAACCCATTATAAAAATTCAATTAGATACCATCTCCTACCACATTATATACAAGTTTTAGATAGAATATAGTGGATGAAGTCGGCGTCAAAATGAAGATGGCAGTTAGAGAAATGGCCTAGTTTTGAGAGGGTGTGAAATTCTGTACAGAAGAGGCTGAATTTTCACTGAGTAATATTAAGTTCGTTGTGAGTTGTCAGCAATGGCATTCATTTTCCGTTCTGTTCCATCATTTTCATGGGCGTTGAATGCCAATTCAAATTGTTGCTTTATTATAGAAACATGTCAATTTATATGGGGTAGTCCGGTGGTAAGGGTGAAGTAAAGGGGTTGCACATATGTTCAATTCACAGTTTTCAGGTTTGATTTCATGTTGACCACAAATATATTATTTTTGTTCATGATTTACTTGGAAAATCGTAACGATAGATTGCTGTGAGATAACCTTCCTTGATGATTAGTCGAGAGTCAATATTTAAAGAGTTTCCTTAGAAATACAAATTAACGTTTTTCACTTTTTAGAGTTATATCTCTTATGTCAAATACGTGTTTCTATTAAAATTTAATTTTGTTATTAATTATTAATCTTTAAGGTAACATGTTTTAGAATGCCAAACTAACGTTGTCAACATATTGCTACGTTTATTTTGACGAGGGTAGGTGTACAAAAACACAAATATCAAAATTGATGTATTACATATTACGTAACTTTGGAATATGGTATGATTCATCTTTCAGTTTCCATAATCAAAATTTTTTTTTTTTAATATTTAGAATGTCCGAATAAGTTTACTTGTGGTTTGACTAATCCTCGAGACCCATTGAGTACTCTACAAATCTAATATTTTATTGTAAGTCACAATGTAGTAAATTGTCTTAAAGTGGTTCAAACTCAAGATAAAAAAAAAAAAAAAAAAAAAGAACATACCTTATAAACCCAGGATTTAATTTTTTTTGTTTGTTCTTCATTTGTCGATTTTGGTATTTCAGTGGTTGGATTCTCCTTTTCAAACTTTGATTAAGCAAGTAGCTATAATCGAGTTTGAAGAGACCTCCCACCCCACCAACAGTACTTAAATCTATTTTAACTAACTACTCTATCATAATTAATAAAATAAAAATAAAAATAAGATTAATGTGATAAAATAAAATTGAACCATTGAATATGAATTCTAACAACTTTTATGAATGAGACCAAATAGTACAATTTAACATATATATCCCTATCCACTATTATAAATGTGATTTAATAGTGTTATATAATACAAATAATTTATCTATGATAATTGTAATATTATTTAATAAGCAAAATTATCCATTACCTATCTTATTACATGTATTTATTTATTTATTTATTTTTAATTACTAATGGAAGTACATGTCCATGGCTTTAACTATTACAAGTATAATAACTAATTCATCCTCAATTATTTGATGATGGTACAATTGCTTCTTTATTCTTTAAATATCATATAATGGTCACGTGAGTTGCAGATGGCAGTCCCACAGTAATTCTATAAAGCCAGTGGCAGACAATCAAAGCACACTCTTTCTTGCAACCCAGAATTTTAATATCCCAATTGGTCGGTACCATGTCTCTAATCAAACATGCCCCAAATACCAACTTCTCTAAACCCTAAACTTTACTTAATTAATCACAATCTCAATTATTAATTACTTTTTATCAATTTTATAATAAAATTGTCTATTAGGCAATACAACGACTGAAAAAACATATATCGTCCTTGAGTTATGTCTTCCGTTTTATTTAGAACACATTAATATTTTACTAACAAAATGGTCCTTAAACCAAACAGACGTTAAGTGATATTAAGGAAATGTTCGACCGCTTTTGATCAGATCGTGGCCTGCCATAGCTAAGTCATGTCGCGTATGGCCAAATTGTGGCCTTGCAACCATTCTAGCTATTATCTTGCAGCAAAGGACGTTCTCCTCTATCTCTTTGGCCCCAATCTTTACTGTTTTGATTCTAATGTTTACATTTTTTTTCTCTTTCAGCTGTTTTGATTGTGTCTGTGAAACTAACTTGAAGATACTATTTTGATAATGGGTTTGAGAACTGGAAATTGTGTCATGTTGGGAAGTAATTAGATGGAGAATTTTAATTAATTTTTATTTATTTGGATATTAAATTGGATTTTTGCTATATTTTTTATTAATTGGATGACAGTATTGAAACGTCAGATGCCCTTCGTCCGTCAACTTGAAGGACTTTTTTGTTAGTAAAAGAACAATGTGTCCTTGATAGATTATTAGATTGACAAAAACCTGAGGGACTACATTTAAATTAACCCATACAACGACCGCCCGCCTTACAACTTGGTGCAGGTTGCACCGTCCCAATCCAACTGCGTTTGAAGTTTGAACAAAATCTTATCTCCCACACAACTCTCGCCTGGTGATGGACGGCTTAAACTGTGCCACGTGTTATTAAAACACCCCCTTGTTATTAGCACGTGTGAAAGTGTCGGTGGCTGGTAGTGAAGTGAGAGCCAACAAAGCAAAAAGCATAAAAAGCACTGAGCGGACCTAGATTTTGTTTTCCATCTTTGACGGTATCGATGTATGCCACGTGGCCTTTACAGTGTTATGACGTACATAAGGTGTGTTGCGTACTTGCGTTTCGCTTGGTTTTAACGGAGACTTTGACGTGGCTCTATTTGTATTTATTATAATTTTTTTTTCTTTTTTCTGTGTTTATGCATTTTCTTGTACTTTATTGAAGTGTAATGACTATTTTGTCCTTGACTGATTGAATTTTTGTGAAAGCAAAGTGTTAAAAGCTTTTTCAGGTTGAGTAGGTGAAGTTGAATACAAACTCCAAATAGAAATCAACTTTTAAAGCTTTAACACTTGTCTTCACAGCACTTGTTTTAATCCAAAACATTATCTTAAAATATATATATATTTTTTTAATTGTAATTTCTTCAAAGATTATTTTCAGTAAATTATAAACGAGTTTTTTTTTTGTAAATCTCTGAAGCATTGACTTCATAAAATCGTACCCTTTTTTAACGAAGGGACAAGGGTACAATCGTACTTTAGTTGGTAATAATTTTGTTAATCTGCACTTATTTCTAATGAAAGTAAGAAAGTGACACACGTGCCAACTTGGAGATAGGGTGAGAGAGGCGTGTGGGGAGTTGGACAACGAAACGTTACCGGATTTATGGTTTCTCAAAAAAGGTGCCGGCAAACTAAAACTACTGTTTAACTAACCTTAACTACACAATACGTGAATAGGAACCACTAGACAACGCCACGTGTTAATCTTAAGATCATTCTTATATATAAATAACCTTCATCATTAACAAGACAATGATTGGATTAGTATGTATTACCAAAAATAACCCTGTAGGCATGAACGTGTAAGTCAGCAATTCATTATCAAGTGTCTCTTAACATAGAACTACATGTACGGGATCCTGCCCACCAGTTTAGTGAAAGACCAGAGTTTCCTCTTTGGTTTTTTACCTTTGAACAAAAGCTTTGGCGGCTTTTGTCTTTCTTTTTTGTATTAAAATATATCAATATTTTAATATTAAAATAATTTGGAAATAATTTATATAAATCATATAAATGTATACTTCTCAGCTCTCAACAACAGACTCTGTTAGCTGTCCACTCGTTTTATATTTCATTTATTTCATTTTCTTCTCTTATTCTCTTCTTCCACGAGATTTCCAGAACTACAAGCTAAAGAAAGAGGGAAAGGAGAGAGGAAAAAAAAAATTGTACTTAGAGATTTTATTCCTTTTTTTTTTTTTTTTTTCATTTCTATTTCTCATTGATTTTTCCGTTACTTCTCTTGGGCAAAATCGCTGGTCCAACATTGTCTGGTTCAATTTTCTTGTGTTTTTATTACGTTGACCGCATTCATTGAAGAGATCTGAAACATTCTTTTGATCGTTTTTGGCTTTAGCAAGTTCAGTGGAGGCGATCTCTATCTGGGTTTTCTTGGTATATAAGATTCAAAGATTTTTTTTTCTTTCACAAGACGCCATTTGGTACCGCGAAGAAGGCAAAAGAAGAAAGTAAAGAAGGTTCTGTTTGGACAGGTTGTTTTTCTCTGTCTGTCTACGCGTGGCTTAAGGACTTGGACTCGTGTAATGCTGGGGTCTTACAACTCTAACGAGCTTTGTCTGAACTGGGTATCTATGATTTTTGTAACAGATCGCCTGGAATCACTGTTACAGAAGATCTAAAGACTCTTCTCTTCAAGTCAAACTCATTTCTGTAACGGAACAACAACAAATATAAAATATAAAAAAGTTGAGTTTTAAGATGATGAGGATGAAGACTAAAACCACAGGGCTGTCACCTTCCCCGATGATGAATGGTAGCTCAGCTGGTGGAGCACCTGAACCTCTCGTTCATGAGTGGGAACTAAGACCAGGTGGAATGCTTGTACAGAAACGAAATCCGGATTCTGATCGGACCTCCGCCCCACCACCGACAATTAGAGTTCGGGTCAAATACGGGTCTGTTTACCATGAAATGCATATCAGTTCCCAAGCTACATTTGGTAAATTCACAATCTTTTTTTATTTTTTTAAACAATTGGAGTTGAAAAAAAGTTGTGGATGAATGAAGAAAGTTTTTGTTTATAAATATATATGGTTTTGTTTTACTTTGATTGCAGGGGAGTTGAAGAAGATGTTGAGTGGACCAACGGGGCTGCACCATCAGGATCAAAAGCTGATATATAAAGATAAAGAGAGGGATTCAAAAGCGTTTCTTGACATGGCGGGTGTGAAGGACCGATCGAAAATTGTGCTTGTTGAGGACCCTATTAGTCAAGAGAAACGTTTGCTTGAGATGAGAAAGAATGCCAAGATGGAAAAGGCTTCAAAATCTATCTCCGAAATTAGCCTGGAAGTTGACCGGCTGGCAGGACAGGTGAATATTTCTAACTAAATTTTAGGCCTTTAAAGAGTTTGTAAATGAAGAGTTGTGTATGAGTTTGATGTTTTATTGAAATTTGGTAGGTGTCGGCTCTTGAATCGATAATTTCTAAAGGAGGGAAAGTGGCCGAAAAAGATGTTCTTGGTGTAATTGAGTTGTTGATGAATCAATTGCTTAAATTAGATGGTATTATGGCTGATGGAGATGTAAAATTGCAGAGAAAAATGCAGGTAATTCTGGTTTTAATTTATGTATTGGTTCTGTAGTGTTTGAAATTGTATAAAATTGTAAGAGTGTAATTACTTTAATTAAAATGTGGATGAAGGTGAAGAGAGTGCAAAAGTATGTTGAAACTCTGGATATGTTGAAGATAAAAATCTCTATGGCAAGTAGCAATGGAGTTCAAACATCAATTCAGACTCAACAAAGGCATTCAAATGGTCAAAGATCAACATCAATTCAGGAGCAGGCACCAAGACGTTCCAATGGGCATAGCCTAGCGCCAATTGAAGAACTGCAAGCTAGGCATTCTTTTGAAAATTTGTCAATAAATGAGCAACACCAGCATCACCAACATCAACAATCAAGGCAATCAAGGCATTCAACAACAGGACCGGTTGTCGTGACCACGAAATGGGAGACCTTCGATTCTAGCCCGGCATTGCTGCCGGTCCCCTCATCGTCCACATCTACTCCTGTCACCAACAATAATTCAGCCCAACCTAAGTTCCCTTGGGAATTCTTTGACTAAGGCCTATGCCACGTATTTGTTTTTTCGTGTGTGGATGTGCTTTGGGTTTGTCTCTCAAGTTGGTTTGCCATCTGTTCTTCATTCTTTTCTGTATTTAGATTCTGTTAGCACCCCCTTTAATCTGTCATTCAGTTCACCAGAAATAAATGGGGTTACTACAATAGTGATTAGTATGAGAAATATTATTACTCTGTTTCATTTTTTTTTTCGACTTCATTGTCTTTTGATTCATTTGTATTGTTCAATTGTCTTGCTGAAGATGTTTATTTGTAGATTTGTTACTTGAGAATATGTTAGGTATGAAACTTATTCAGATGAAGGAGAGGTGTAATTTGGAATCCAGTAATCCCAATCGTAAAATGTTGCAGCATCTTTCTTTCTCTCTCTCTATGAGTAAACAAGCTTCAATCAAGGTTTTAGGTTGTTCTATGATTCTTTATGATACATTCGTAGTTGTCTAGTTGATGAAAAATTATTAATCTTCAATACCTTGCTTCCTTTGGGGGCTACAAACTGACAAAAAGAGGTTTTAAAATGGAGCAGATTTTGGTAATCAAGTTACTAACCTATCCAATATTAAATTGACAAGTCTGAATCCTATGATTAAAGTAGAGGAGGATGAAATGATAAAAGTTGATTAGTTTAAGTATTTGTTAAACATTTGCAGTTTGTGTTCTTTGATATGATTGTTTTTTGTCTTTCCTAGTTAAAGAAAACCTTCCACTTTTAAACCTAGTAGCCAATGCCATTTCAGAAAAGAAAATAGTATAGGGTAAGCATTACCCAATTGAGAGATGAAGTGAAGAATAAGATTTGATTGTTCTTGCTTCCTCAAGTCACTTCCCTCTCATCCGAAGCTTCAACACGACATGTCCATGGCAGTTATGAGTAGGATGACTCAACTCCTTATCTATACCAACTCTGTGACTGATGGCAAGTTAAATCACTAGATGCTTCTTTTTCCAGGAAGCCCTTGTAGAACTGTCAAAATTTGGTAACTTCTTCAGCAGTTCAAATTAGTTTGTTAAGGCATCCATGGCTATGGGGCTAGATGATAAAAAATGGGACATTGCTGTTCTTTTACTCCAAACTTATTCTGCCATTCAAGGACCAAAATCATGCAGCCTAATTGCCAAACGTTCCATAGTGAAAAAGAAGATTGATTATTTTTTCTAAGCGAATAAAATAAGAGATGAGTGTAGAAAAGTTACCAAAAAGAAATATTGAGATGCAATAATTGCAAATGAGGTACACAACAACATTAATACCTCAAAAAATGCATCTAATTTACGTTAAACTAATCCTATATTAGCTGTTTGAAAAGGATGATAGGAGGGAGCAACTTTACCTATAGCAAATATCAGTGGAAGGGCAAAAGCACATGTTTTTATTTATTTATTTAATATTTTAACTTTATTTCAACCATACCCCAGTTAGATTTTAGGCATAACTTTAAAGAAAATACGAATCATGAAGCTTGCTAAAGGTCTAAAATGCTTCACCAAATGTGTCTTCAGGTATCTGATCTAAGAAAAAGTAAGAAGAACCGGTCAGAATTCACAAGCTCAAAACATTTGTGAACACACAAGCAAAGAAAGCATCATTCTGATTTCAGAAAACGTGTTTTGATAAAACTTGAAGCTGCAGCATATGATGCAATATATTCTCTAACATTGGCAACTTCTGCTGTCTATCTTTTAGCATTTAGCGGTTATCAATGAAACACAAGTTTGCTGAGTGAAGCAATTGATCAAACAGTTTGTACTTTCGGCCAGCCTCTGTAAAAAATCAAAACAATTAAATACACACATTTTAAACACAACCCACTTATCTTAAACATGTCAACATAAATTTGACTCAAAATTTACTAAATTTTAAGTCGTGTTGGAGACATCAATGATTAGTAACCCTTAAAAAGTAATAAGAAATATCAAAGAGAGTTGGAGATATTCTTATTGCTACTGACAAATGAAGAAAATTAGATTGTTGAAATATTTTAATCATGTAATTCGATTTTCAGAAAGGAAACAAGACGAGGGGTGGAGAGCAATAACAAAAAGTAGTGGTACCACCGTACTTTATCAAGAAATTTAATGTTGTAATATTGAAATTTCAAAGAGAATCTGTGACCCACTCCTGTGTTTTTTATAGCTGAAGCAGACAACACAACAGTTGTGAAACAGGTCCACTTCATAAACTCTCTGTCTTGCTCCAAGACAGATTAGAGAAGTGAGATTTTTTTTGCTCTATGGATCGAGGACTACCACAAATGTTTCACCCAATATACGGATAATCTTGTAATTTGTTCACATTTCCTATGTGTATTGTTCTTTGTTCATGATAATAAAGCATTATTCAAATATTACAATTTGGAGCACATTATGAATGTTACTTAGGGGATGGGTTTAATTGTGCCCCACGGCCCACAGCCCATGAGTATTGGAAATGATCATTGACTTTCTGACTGTTTTGGTTCTTATGAAATGGGCTCATAACCTGGAAGTGAAAGCCCACTGGTAAGTAGTGAAAATTAGAAGGTGGTGGGTCGGTGTGTGTGTGTGTATAGAGTTTGAGAATATTAGACGCTTGACTTATCTTCTTATTCTTCTTCTTCCTCCATTTGGTAAAATGTTGACGATATATAAGCGTGAATCTTGGGATAAATTAAATGGGGAGTAAAATACAAGAATATTGAAAGATTTGAGCCTCCAAACAAGATACTCGTGTCCCTCATATATGTTGACTACAACCCACTTTCTCAATTTTAGTAGCATCAAAATCTTCTTTTTGAATGGAATCATAGCATATTCTACTGTCAAGTCATTATTAAGTTTTATTTTCAAGAATTATGGATGAACAAAAACAAAAATCAAGAAGAACTTAGTTTTCAAAAGTTGTTAAAAAAACACAAGTTGGCATATTTCAAGACTTCCTTAGATTTTAGTTGACACGGAATCGTGGGCCGTGGCTGCTGCTGTCGTCCCTTAGGAGGTGGGCAAGTGGCATTTATTCGGCTGGGCCGGGCCTTCCCCGATGGCGTCATGTCTCCATTACAGGGCGCGCCACTAATCAGCTGTTGCCATCATTCCCCCCCACCCCCACCCCCACCTGCATTTTTATCTTCTTGGTCTTGAGTGTGACTACTCCACTCTCCCACCAAATGATTTTATCTTTATAGCACAAATCTCATTTGTGCTTCTGTGCAACCAGCAGATATAAAACTGGTTGCAGGATTCGTATTTATCAACTTATTGAGATGAAAATCATGACAGATTTTAATAATCTTTTTTCATTTCACATTTCCCACGTTACAAAAGGTAAGTGATGATATCACATAACACATAACTAATATGCTTTATTTCTATAATTTTGTAATTGAAAATACTGGCTTTAACCAAACCACTATTGGCGATGACTGAGTAGACAATTGTAAATTCGTTTTTTCATAAAAAAAGTAGAGTTTGAATTGAATGGTACACAAAGTCGGCGCATGGATTAGAACGTTCTGAAGAAAATCTGGGTGGATGAGGATGAGTCATATTTGTTTGAACCCTCGTCCTCCTCCTCCCCCTCCTTCTTCTTCATATTCTAACTTTGAAAATTGAAAGGGATTGTCCTCGTCCTCGTTCATGCACACACACCTTTACCGGCACGTTCCACGCTCTTTACCTGGCCCCCACCCTCGTAAATTCACTCATGACGTAATCTCAGTCTGCATGTGTTTAATACTTTAATACATGTTTTCACACTTTCTCTTCTTCTTAAATATATATTTCGGATATCTATTAAATCAAATAGTATTGTAAAGAAAATTTCCAGTAACTTGAAGATAAAGAATGTGACGTTAGGGTTGAGTAGGCCTGTCATGCATGAAAGATTCTGATAAAGCAATATGCATCGATCTCTATCTTAGCCTTGAAATCAAGAGAGATTGATCATTTGATTTTATGGCCTTTGCCTTTTCAGTGGCGGCAAGAGGCCCCAAATTAAGTTGATAATGATACGCAATCACGCCTATTCGACGGACCCAACTAAAACCCCACCATATATTAATATCAACATGTAATTTGTTTTCTTAATTTTGAATATTGTCTAGCGGTTAGGAGGTAAAAGCAGCCTCTTTCTTCACAAGTTCCAACCAGCGTTTCATGTGGTCTTTTATCATTCCTCCAAGCCTACAGGTTTTTGCCGTGCGCCGTCTGTCTCCTCCAGAGGGTGCCACCATTTTTTCTCTCTCTTGCTGTCCAGTCCACTCCTCACCGCGCCCAACTCTTTGACATTGACCCGTTTCTTCATTTGACTCTACTGCTTCATTTTATCATCAAATTCAAATACCATAAACGCAACGTAATTTATTTTCCGAAAGCACTTTGAAATCTACCCTACTATTTATATCACTTGGAAAATATAATAAAAAATCATTTTATAAGAGTATTATTACAGTTACCTTTAATTTTTACATCTTGAGTAGTTTTAATGGGTTTCGTCATATAACACTACATTTATATATATTACTTACTAATCATAGGTGTCATAAAAAAAGACACAACCAAGTTAGGATAAGACTAATTTCTTTAGCCGACTGATAAATAAATATTGGAAATTAAGATTCATTGTGATTCTATGATCAAGAGTGACATCAAACATATAGTAATACATATCGGATACTACTTAATTATTCTATTCTACTGATTAACAATATGATCAAAGGTTTTTCATTGGGCATAAAAAGAAGAAATCAATATATAATATTTATAATATAGTTTCACCACATATATCCCATATTTAGGGATGGGCATGGGACGGGTTGGGTGCGGGTGTATAGTTTTCCGCACTCGCATTCGCGCCTTTATACTCATCCTTACACCCACACCTGGGAATGAGTTTGACAAATAACCCCGCACCAGTCCCATGGGGAAGGGAAGACCCCCACACCCGCCCCACCTCGCCCTGCTCAACAGGATTTTATCGAAAAAAATTAATAAAAAAATGTAATAAAAAATGCATTATAATGTCATATTTAATCAGACATGGTTATTCAAATTAAATATGGATTAAATTGGGAAAACAACTTTTCAATTATTCACATTTTTTTGGATAAGATAAACAATTTGACTAGTGTAGTAATTACAAAAATATAAACAAATTTTACCATATGAATAGAATTTAATGAACAATTTCAAACAAATACACTTTTACATTGAAAAACTTAATTAAAATTATAGTATTATTAGTTTATTATATTTTGTGGAGGGTGCGGGTGCGGGTGCGGGTCTAATACTATTCCCGTACCCACCTCGCATCCGGTGACAAGTTTTCTTTTTAGGCCCTCGTCAGCACCCACACCTCCTGTCCTGAATGGGGCGGGGTAGGGCGAACCCCCACGAGTGCAGGTTCAACGTCCATCCCTACCATATTGACTGTAATTGGTATATCCCCTATGTCAGGCTATTGTCTATTGATTACCTAGACATACTATGTTCAATTACATGAATTAAAATTCTTATAAAATTCTAATAATATCGAAAGAATTTCATGGTTTAATGGGACAAGCTAAGCTGATTTTACTGCCTATTCTTCGGCTAAGGTAGACAGAAAGGATGAAAGTGACAACCGTGGAATTGGTCCAAAGCCAGTTGCATAGCATGTGGTGTTTTACTAGGAACATGTGAGAGTCTAGTTGATAGATGGCGACTTTCACTAAGCCAAACCCCGTGAGTTCAAACTAAACCACATGCAAATGGATAGCGATAACCATGGAAGCAAGGTTTATTGTCTTCAAAATCTCATCATCCTCATATATACATATATATATATATATATATACACACACACTATAGTAGGCCCCCCAAAGTATACGCATTTGGAATTATTAATTTTGGTATCAATTAACAACAAATTTTCAACTTAACAACTTATTGGAGAAATATATATTTCATAGCTCTAATATAATGTTGATGTCATCCTCGTCACAGAGTGACGAGTGAGTAAGCTTCAGGTTCCCGGACATGTCTTGTAATGTGAGGCCAAACAAATTAAGAACCATAAATATATACATCGATCTACTTATCTAAAAGCAAGTCAACTATTTCAAAGTTGTGGTCTCAGTTTTTTATTTCTCCTTAGCAACACACTCTTCATTTTCTTGAAAATTTCCTGATCCCACACCTCTGTTGCTCAGATAAACACCCAGTTGAAATATCCAGATTAAGACAATAAAATGAAAAGCACTCGTACAATTTTTCAGGATTCAGTCCAAAACACTTGTTCCATGTTCATTCGAAATTATATCCATTAAGAATGAGGCCAGCTCATGAATGATTTTGTTAAAGGTTAATATCGAGTGCTCAAAATTGCTATTGGACAGATGTAGGTTACTCCTACAAGCTCTTGCGTAGCTGATTTTATTCTATTGCATGTTATGCTAGCTTGTGCTTTGACTTAGGACTAGAATAATTTATAGGCCACCAACCCTTTACATTGAATTACCAATATTTGGCATTTCTTTTTTGCCAACATGATTTAAACAACAAGGTTTACATTGCAAATGTGAATACTTTGATTATAATTTCTGTTGCTTTGATGCTTTCAGATCTTGCGATTTCAAGGTTTAATTAATGCTTTCTTTCCCCCTTTTTAAGACAGGTTGATTGATTAGTGTCCTTTCATTTAGTTTTAAAGGCATTTTTAATGGTTTGTTTTACCGTTTCCAAAACAAGTTGAAATTTTGCCTTTTCCATTCAATTAATTAAATGGTTATGTGCGTGCACTAACTATCATGTTCTTTGCCTTAAGAAAGATAGTTAAATATATATAAGACTTCTAGTCCCTTTAGTTTCTTGGACGTCAATTCAAGTTTCTCTTCATCTGTGCATATGATATATATTTCGATCGCCGACTTCCTTGTTTATTTCTTAGTAAATTTTATCCCTTTTTTCTCTTGTTCAAATAAGTACGCATGATTCTTGTTAATTAGCAAGAGATTTAACATGCTAATTATAGGTGAGATGTTCTTGTTTGGAATGAAGAATGCTAAAATATGACGTTACCATCCTGCTGCATGCTTTACTAATGACATTATTCTAGCTAAAGGGGTCTGCATTATGTGTGTGCTAATTAGCATCTAATCGTTACCGACTAATCCCATCCATCAATCTTTATAAAGACAAAGATAAGTTTTCTATTCTTGCATACTTGTTCTTATTGTTGTATTATTACTTTTCATTGTCTTTATTTAATTTGTTTAAAATTGATCTTCAATTAGTTGATATATAATTCTATATTATTAAAGCATGAAAGCTTATGTATGTGTTTGTACGCATGTGCTTAATATCTTCATATATACCAACTTGATGCATGCTTAATTACCTAATTATTGTTAATGTATCAATCATACATGCTGCATGCGGGGTGTTAATTAATTATAAAATTAATGGATTCATATTAAGCAAAGTAATCAACCAAATTATTTTAAAAAAAAAGTTCTAATTGTTTTTCAATCCCGGGAAAATTATATTAAGCAAAGTAATCAACCAAATTATATAATTAATTAAACATTATTTGACTGCACATGATTATTAACGTAAGCTCTTAGCTAAGCACATCTATGAATCTTTAATTTCTGTCAAAATAGAATTAATTAGAGAAAATCTAATTATACAGTTTGTTTGTGTTAATGCCATTATTATTAAATTTGGAGAGGGTTTCAGAAATTTACTCATAGTTATTTCGAAAGGATATATACATGCTCGGTTGGCAATCCATATTTGTATATAATTAGCTGTAATTTTCTCATGCTTATAGTTATTAATATATAATTTGTTAGATTCTCTTACTGGCTGCAGTAAAAGCTCCGCATATCAAGCTTAATCTAAGCCATAATTTAATTACAGATTAATTATTGCACCGTAGACGACTTTGTAGCCATATTCATAGTTAGGTTGAAGTTAATTAAGTAGAAAGATTATGCCTTAATTAATTACTCTTAAATCCTAAGACATTAATTGCTGATTCACTTTCGCTGCTTTGTAGAGCCAAAATCTCCATAAATTTATACACTCTTATCGCATCTCTTAAGGTCTCATTGTCTCTTCCCATTTTCAAAAGAGATAAATTCCTCTTATAATAATTTAAGGTTACAAGTCTCTTATCTTTCTTATACAAATCCCTTTTTTTTAATTTAATGGGACTTTAATCAATATTATTTGTTATGATTAGACAGGTTCTAATCTAGTCTATTCAATGTTTTTATGTTTAGAGTCTCAAACTTTGAACAATTGAAGTCAAAGAAAAAGAATTGTATGAGATCATTTTTGCAATTTTCAAGTAATAATTTTGAACAAGACAAATATGACACCCACTTCTGTTTTTCTTCCCAAAATGATTAATTATAAGAGTTGAGTATATTATTGTATTTTATCTTTCTTTTGATGCTTCGCCACTCTAAAGAGTTAATGGTAAAGAACCCTATTTAAAGCCTTAGGGTTAGATTGTCCAACAAAATTTATTAATATTCATGAGTAAGATCCAATCCAATGCATTACACCCCCAATATTCTTATATAATTTTGTGAATTTTGATCACTTAAAAAAAAAAAAGGTCAACCATCTTGATCCATGAATGGCGCCAGCAGCAGGTTCCTCTACCACATCAGAGAAAAAAAATAAAATTGGTAGAATCTTTTATCCTTCATTATTTATTTGTCAATTTTTAAAAAATAAAAAATAAAAAATTTAAGTTGGTGATAAATAAAACAATTAAAATGGGAGACTAAACTATGGTCAACACACAGTACTAGCACCTGTGTCCCTGTCACTACGTTAAAGAATAATATTAGGGCAGCGGCAGTCCATTAGTATATATACATATTTATTACTTTTGTCCATTATGAGATCATGCTATGGTTAAGGTTCTCTATTTTCAATAAAAAAAAAATATTATTAAAATAAAAATAGTGTAAGTTACAAAACAATCTCTTGTTACATATACAAATTAATTATGTAAAGAAACAAATATGACATGTATTATTATTTACATAGTTTATTAAAGTTAAATTTTTTTTTATATATGCTCATCCATTTATTTTAAGCTACCTCATTTTGTAAGCATGAGTTTGCCTATAAAATTTATATGTTTAATATATTGTATTTAATCTTTAATTATTGAGATAAACTAATTAAATAGATTTATATTTTTAATTTATTAAAATTATGAAAATTTGTTTATATTATATATATATATACACAATTCAATCGTGGTGTCGCTTCCCAGTGTCATAATTTGAGGAACTTTTATTAATTTAATAAATTCGCACTAGCTATCCTCCCACAAGCACTAAAGTTTCTTCAACTTTTGATATTTTTAACATGACACATTTTTATATCATCTTATTTCTTAAACCTTTGTCCATTTATGCAAAAAATAAATAAATTCAAACTGATACTCCCTCCGTTGAAAATTAATAGTAGTTTTAAACTTTTTTATTTTTTTCATAATAAATGTCGTTTGACTTAAAAAACTACCTCTCTCTTTCTTTTTCTTTTTCTCTAGCTGTTAGTATGCTCTCTCTCTTCTGTTTAAGTTGAAAATTGAGTCAATAATTAACTTCTTAAAATTCGTGTTTTTTCTAAAACATTATTTAATTTGGAACAGAAGGAGTATTAGGCAACGACGTTATATTAATTCGACCAAAAGTCTTCTCATATTTTAGTTTTCATTCAACATAAAGTCAACCCCCTTTTTTTTTTGTTGGGATATATATGTAAGATAAATTTGTTAATTGTAGTAGTTGGATTATAATTGGACCGAATTTGTAATTAAAAAAAACAACATAAAAAAGTATTTAGTTGATCCTAATCTCTCTATTAATTAATTAATTAATTAATACTCTCTTATAAAAATTGTAGAGGGTTTGTCGCTGGTTACATAATAAACAAAAATGAAAAAGGACAAAAGGTAAATTGGTTTAAGTAAAAGCCAGCTATTTTGATTCAACTAGGGTTGACTAATGGGTAATTAAGATATTAAACCAAAATCAACCCAATGGTCAACTCTTATTCCTCTCCCAATGAAAATTTTAATTAAGTTATAATCGCATAAAAACTTGATTAAACTTTGAATCGAATAGGAATAGGAATAAGATTCCCATATCCAAAGATAAGAAGACACTCTCTCACTTTCTTTATAAAGGAGTCTTCAGTATTACATCATTTTAATTTATTTGACTTCCATTAATGGAGTTTTGCAACTTGTGTTACCACTTGCAATGATATTATTTGGTGACAAAGCGCATCTGCATATGTTCTTTTGGTTAAAAGCCACATCAATTCCCATTTTAATTTGTGCTTAATTTCGTTGGTTTAATGGGTTAATCATCTTTCAAACTTTAAATAATTATCTGTATGGGAACATAAATTAATGAGTTAATATGTGTACAGTAATGAGAACACAGAGAGAAAGATTGAAAGTGAAATATATATACATGGAGACGGAGACTAGGTCATTTTACCTAGCCGGCGGCCGGTGACACGTCATTTTGATTAGGGTCTAGACAGTCGACATACAAACTTAAAATTATGAACAACCTCAGATCATTAAACAACAAATTTTTATTTAATTATCTCTTTCTTTTTTATATGTAAGGGTTTAAAACTTATATAAAAACTTTAGTCTTTGTGTGTAGGCTATGCTATTACTATAGACACACACTTTGATTAGAGAAATTTAAATTAATAATTAACATAAATAAAAGTTCTTAATCCTATAATTTTGTTGTTTACCTTTGACTTTATTTAAAGTTAATGTTTTATATATCATTTCCTCGTACTTTTTTTATCAAGGAAGATTGTTTACTTAGCGGTACTTTAATAAAATGGTTAACTTTTGTCTTGTTATTTCAACGGGATTTAGAATTAATAATTAAGCAGTTGGAAATTAAATTAAATAATTACATGGTTAAGTTCTTAAATAAACAGTTTAATACACGCTTATTTTGAAATCATAGCATTTCAAATATTGAATTGGTCTAAAGCATGTATTTTCAATATTGGTGGAACTCCACCACGTTACATTGGCCACAATGAGATTTTCTCATATGTTAAAAAGAAATTAAATTATTTATTATTGATTTTTAGAGATTTATATTACTACTTTTTATCTGTGTCTATATTTATGATAGGATTATTTTGGTGATGTGGGTCGTTCTCAATTAGATGGGTATGAATGACATTTCAATCTTGATTTGACTATACATAAACACACAGTTTCGACAAAGATAAATTAAAGAATGAGGTGGGGTTCATTTAGATTTACTCAATTTACATCTTAATTTTGATCTATTTACAAAGACCAATTATGCTTTCATATTATACTTAACTAGGTTAAGAGTTTGGATTACTTTGTTAATTAATTATATGTATCCTCTAGTTATTAGAGAAATCCAGAAGTGTAAGAATTTCCCTCCTATTTGTAGTAGAAGATTACAGAAGGAAACAAGGATTATTGAGTGGAGTTGACGCTTCTCCAGAGTGTTGAAAGATTTTATGGAATTTGAAACTTAAACTTTACTAAAAACCACTGCAAATAAAATCTTTCAGTGTCTCTTAGTCAAATAACAAATCAAGATAGTTTTGAGTATGACAGCGTAACCTTCTCTTTTGTTTAAAATTTTTTTTTGGGTATATAAATCTAATAAGTTATTCAATTAATACATGTAAAACAAAAAAAAAAGGTGGTAAAAATAAAAAAAAAGGGTTTAGCTGCGTTTATACAATTATAAGAAAAAAAAAAAAAAAAAAAAAACTAAACAGGACAATAATGATTAGATTCATCATCCCGGAAAACCACCACATCTCCGGTCAGCTCTTTGGCTCTTTGTACCTCATCATCCCAATCAGTTCTAGTCAAAACAATCAACATGGTCACAACACATGAGACCTGTGCAACCAATAGACCTAACCATAGCCCCTGAAAATCAAACCCTGCATAAAATGCTAACCAGACTGCAACTGGAGTTCCAACCAGGTAAAAACAACCCAAGTTTATGTTTGCTCCAACTTTAGGCCGAGCCGTTCCTCTTAAAACTCCGCAACCTGTTGTTTGTGGGCAGTTTCCCAGTTCGCAAAGGCCAATTATGGGCAAAACAAGTGATGTTAATGCGATGATTTCTTTGTCTTGGGTGAACATACTAGCCCATATGTTTCGAACCGTTACGGCAAAAACAAGGGCCGAAAAGCCGAGCATGAAGCTGCCACAAAGGCCTACAATTGTGGCTAATCTTGCTTTGGCGGGCTGGTTTGCTCCTAGTTCATTACCAACTCTTGTTGATACGCTGAAGCTTAGAGATGAAGGGAAGATATAGATTAGGGATGTGGTTTGTATCAAAATGCCCATTGAAGCAACTGTTGCTCTTGGATTTACCAAAAGACCACATAGTAAAATCATGATCTCATACCACCACCATTCAAGGCACACTGAAATGCAGCTGGGAATGGCTAAATTCAAGAGAGATTTCCATTCTTTGAAGCAGTCCATGGAAAATCCTCCCCATGTTTTCTTGTGGACACCTGAGATAAGAATATAGATGATTAAAGAGGCTACAAGATTGAAGTTAGTCCATATCCCACTAAGAGCAACGCCTTTGATGCCGAAATTAAGGTGAACAACGAGAAGGTAATTTATGGGGATGTGTAAAAGAATTGCTAGGGTGGCACAAAACGTTAGAGGTAAAGTTATTGATTGAGTTCTAAGATAGGTTCTTAAAGGGTGTAAAAGAGACTGAGCTAAGAGGTCAGGGATAGAATAAAGAAGATATGCTTGTGCTTCTGTGGCTATATCGACATCTTGACCACAAAAGAGTAGAATACGTTTCATGTTTAGCCATAGAAGCGATATGGGAAGTGAAGTTAATATGAGCAGAAGTACAGTTCTTTGCAAGGTGAGGCCAAGAAGGGTGTGTTTTTTGGCACCAAAAGCTTGACCACAAATGGGTTCCATTCCCATAGCAAGACCAGAAAGAATAGAGTAACCAGTGATATTAGCAAAGCCAACGGCAAGTGAACCACCAGCTAAGGCAAGTTCACCGAGGCGACCAAGAAAAAGCATGGAGATCATTGAACGAGAGTAGAGCAAAAGGCCAGTTAGAATCATGGGTAAAGCTATTTTAGCAATGGATATGGCTTCTTGAATAGCAAAAGAAAGATGGGTCTCTTGTGGTTTTTTCTGGGTTTGATCATCATTTGGCTGAAGCTTAAAATTTTGTGGGCTTTTGTCGATCAATGAGGCACCCATGTTGGGCTCAACGGAGTCTTTGATGGAGTGAAGGTAAGGATGATGATTTGAGGCACATTTGGGAGAGAGAGGAGAAGTTGGAAGCTGGCACATTCTTTGTTGCTATGGGCGTAAAAATGTGCGTTTTAAGTTTTTTAATTTGAGTTGAGAGAAAAGAGAGAGAGTTGGAGAGGGAGTTTTGAAGGAGCTAGTGGAGGGGTTTTATAGAGGTTTTTCAAGACGGCCCTTTGGTTGAAAACTTTGCTTCACTCTATATTTTTTGGAACCACTTTCCTGTCTTTTATACCGTCCACAAAGCAACAAAGAAAGAAAATGAAAAATCCACTTTGTTCACTAAGATTCGAGATTGAACAGCTACTATTTCTTTTTCTTTTTCTTCTTTTCCTCTTATTTTTTCTCCTCTTCCAAACAAATCTTTATTTTCAACTTGAATAAATTTTTTATCTAGACGTTGATCAACTGTTGCATTATAATAAAACGAGTCAAAGTGGTTTAAAAACGTTTTGAATTAGGACCTCAGAAACAATTAGCAGAAACGACAAAAAACTGTATTTGGACTTGGTTACAATGAACCAAAAGGCCCATAATAAGGACCCATGAAAGCTGTCTTGTCACTTGGAATTTTAGATATATATAATTAAGTAAAGATCAAAATACGGCCATTGCCACCCTAAAATTGTCCGCTGTGTGGCTAGACAACTAAGCGATTGCAACACTTAGGAATTTTTTTTTAACATTAGTACACTCTTATATATCAAATATGATCGCTCCAAAGAACCTGTCTTAGGTTGTAGCACCTTCTATTTCATCGGCGGACAACCACAAGAACCCTAAATTTCATACCCATTTTCGTTTTATCATCTTAATTGATAATCTTTTAATGGTGGATTAATTCAAATGGGGAACAATTTTAAGGTCTTAAAGTGAAATGGGGTTATTGCTATAGTAGGTAGCAGTTTTTTGTCGGCATAGGGAAGAAAGGACAAAAAATGAAGGTTGAGTCCATTAGAGGACGATATACCATATATATGGATGTTCTTAATAGGGAAAGCAAAAGAGTAAGGCATCGTTGAAGAATTTAAAATCAAAATCCTTTAGTTTTACAATTGCATGCCCTTTCTGACAAATGGATGGCAATGGTTTTTCCACACAAAGCTTTAAGTGGGTTGGTCTTTCAATTGCATGCCTTCATGACAACGGCATCCCACTTAAGCCCACAGCATTGGGATCCTTCAGTTTGACTCAATTCAGATCAACACAAATCTCTATCTCATTTTGAAAATTATACCAACAAACACTCCCAACAGGGTGTTTAGTTTAACTGAGATACATGCATGGACAACTTTATTTTTGTTTTTTTTGAAATACCATTGTAAAAATTACCTTTATTTGTTAACTTTTTGCATAAAAAACAGGACCTTAGGGGAGATGGGGAACCAAAGTTTGCATGTTATAGGCACCGTCTTTCTAGTATTTTGCTTGACCCTAAAATATGAGCGTTCCCATTTAAGCTTTTTGAAATAATATTTGCTTTTAAAACAAGTTTGAAGAGATGACAAATAGGACTAGTCCCACCATATTTGTAGTTATATAAGGCTTTGTTTGTATGCTTATTTTAATCTAACTTTCGGTGATTCTTCTGGATACATGGGTGGGAAAACACAAAATTCTCTTAATTGATAACATTTATGATCAAGAAAAAGAAGTTAAACACATCATTCACGAATTGGGGATAGCCAACTAAAAAAAAAAAAAAAAAGAATGGCTGAGTCAATGCCCATAGACTCACTCGTTTAAAATAACTTCATTTTCATTTTTCGTCGAGGGAATCATGAATGTAATGAAACAATTATATGCTTTCATCTTATAATTAAATTGATAAGTGATATATTAATAAAAAAATAAGTTTTGTTAGAAAACAATGGGAGAAACAATGATGAAAATGGAATCCATTACCAGCCGACTGAATCTGAAGCATGAACTGAAATTTTGATGTCATGTTTGAAAGTTGAAACTATCATATCAATGGCACCGACAGTTATAAATCAACCCACTTTAAATTCATCGAGAATGGGATGTAAAATCAGTCAAAATATTGTAGCAAAAACACTGTGAGTGACACTTTTTACCGGTTATTATGTCGAAGATGGAGAGACTTTTGTGTTTTTCTGAATAATTGAAGTAAGAAAAAGTGTTATAAGCATGGCAACACTTTGTGACTGTTGCGTCAAGGAAGAAAATGGAAAATTAATGGTTTTGGGTTGATAGAATAGGCTCCTTCTCACCTCATAGTCATAGTGATGTCTCTTACCGTGGCTTGCGGGACAATTAAAGATGATAGCAACATGACACCTAAAAAAGAGGGTTCAAATTAACCTCAACATTAAGGTCTAAAGACAAAATGTTCTGTTTATATTACATCGTTTTTCATAATCTAATTAATTTATTTCATTCAAATTGATTAGTTGAATACCATCTAAAGATTCATTGTGTTTACATTATGGTGGATATATAGCTCTATCCAATTTAATTCATTCAAATTCAAATTGATTAGTTGGTAAAGGAATATTTGACCCATTTCATGAATTAAACAGAAAATTGAACCCTTTTTTTTTTTTTACCTCTAGAGGTAGTTGAGTTAATCTCACTAGAAGAAGATTAATACAACAAAAAGCCAAGAATGTGATGGTCTCAATCCTTATCGCCGAAAGCTAGAAAAAGGAAGAAACGAGGCCTTTGTGTAAACCGCTTTTAACTATAAGTTGATCTCCTTGTCCCAAATGAAGAAAAAGCCACCCAAAAAGTTGTTGAACAGACGATAAACTTAATGGAGAATAATCAGTCATACTCATATCATAATCTCTTCTTCATATATTCCTTTGTAGAAAGAAAGAGATCTCATCTAAATAATTATCCTAAGATAAGTCTTCTTGTAGTCAACAAATAAAAAAGATTTGGATTAATCTTATAAAAAAAAAAATTTAATCCATGTTACGTCAAACGATGAGGGATATTTTCTAGATAAAATTCTCTTAAAGTTTCAGCTTAACTATAAAAAACAACCTCTAATCTAAACCCACAAAATTAAAGCTTTGTTTTGTTTGAACAAAACCAATATTTTCTCAGACAAAAGCATCCTAAAAGTCCTCTGTTTTGTTTTGTTTTCTTCATTAAAGCCATTCTCGGTCTTCGTTTGTTTGTTGTAGAATTTGTCTTCTTTTCTCATTTGTTTGTTTGTATTAGTACAAGACTAGACGACAATTGGTTAAGTCGAGGAATTTCACACGTGCACATTCTATGCACCACGCCGTAACGTGTCTACCCATGCATGTACCACGTTTTCCTTACACATGTGTAAGGTAGCTAGAAATACAATATGAAATATTTCGCCCTGCCGCCCTCATGTTTTCGGAGCATAAATTTATTTATATAACAATTCAAAAAGATTTATTCATTTTACTACATGGGACCCTAGAGGTTTCAAAATACACACTTCTCCCCTATTGTTCCTTTAGGGATCATTGGATTTGGATGTTAAAATAAATGATTGATTGACTAATAATATTATACTTATTACCAACTTTTACTAACAATCATATTACTTGAAGTGGTAGATGTCATCTCATCTATTATTTCACCCACTTGTCAAGTCAATTACTCCTAAAATAAAAAAAAAAGTGGATGAAGTAGTAGATGAGGTGACATGTCACGTCGGCTGTCAGTAGTATAATGGTTAGTTTAGAATTGATAATAAGTATAATATTATTATTTAATAAAAAAATGAACATTAAAAAATAATAAAACAAACTAATATTTAAGAAAATTTTAAAATAAAACAATAATTTTTAAAAAAAATTCACTAAGTTTGATTGTACAATAAATAAATAAATAAATATATTTATTTATTTATTTATTTGTGAATTTCAGGTTTTTGTATTTATTTCTCTAAAATTTTGGTTCTAAAAATTTATTGTGAATTTAAGGGGTTCATTTGATTTGTCCATGAAGGTGTGGTTTTGAAATCTTAGGGGTTCTAGCAGTTTTTTTTTTTTTTTTACATAATGTTTGGGTCCGTTTATGCTTGCACACCTCAACTAATCTCGAGATCCATTTGGTTTTAATCTAGAAAGTCAATAAAGGAAATAAACATTTTCTACCACCAAACTAACCCTTTGGATTCTTGACAATTCATTTAATTTCAATCGTAATATCTCAATAATTAATTTTCAGAAAAAAATATATTTAAAAAGAATTTTATAAATTTCAATGTGCGTGAAATTTATTTATTAAAGAAATTTCATGTCTCTTGCGAATATTGGCAGCATATTTTGGTTTATCTAATCAAACGGTTAAACTGAATTAATATTAGACACACTAACGCGTCCCAAAATGGATATTTGGATGATGATTGAGGAGGTGACGCGTGTAGGTTTGATCCCATAACCTGGACATCGTAAGGCGGAAAACAAATTGTACCTGTGTTTCCTTTTACATGACAACTTTGGGTTTGATTGATGTACTAGGGGTTTGGTTACCTGATCATGTCATTATCTGTTTCCTGATTTTTTACTTTAAAAAGATGAAAAAGCATGTCACGCTCCTCTGTAGAATGTGATAAACACGCGCTTTAAGAACTTCTTATCACTTGGTATTTTGAAAAAGTAGTCAATTAAAATCGTATCGTAGGGGGCATGTAAAGTGTCTGAAAAAGCAAATGCAAATTGTGGGACTGGGGTTTGCTTTTCAGGTGTCGGATAAAATTAGGCATTAGAGCAATTGAGGTTAACTTCTAAGTTCTACTTCTACCATTAGATTTGGATATGGAATATCGTATAAATTATTAAATTATAATATCCCTATACGCCCATGCTATTTTAATATATAGTTAATTTTTTTTAGTATTTTTAAATTCAGCCTATAACTATACAAGATGAGGGAAGGTGAGCAGCACGTATGAAAGAATATTGGGAGTGGAGGATTTTGGGCGGTGGGGTGGGGGAAGAAAGATAAAAGGGGCTACGCAATTTTTATTTTATTTTTTTATTAATTAATAAAAACTGATTATTTATTAATTTATACTTTCTCTTTATAAAAAAGATTGACGTTTTAGATAAAACATAAATTTCAATGAATCAATACTGTAACAATACTGTAGCAACACTTTAACAGCGGTACTGTAATATTAAAACTTCAAATACTTTGATGAAAAAAAAATGTTTAAAACGTCAGTGTTTTTTTTTTGAAACGGTGGGATTACATTTTTTTCTTTTGTTTAACAAACTTAATATTTTCTTTTATTTAATAAACTGATTTTTAATAAAAATATAAATTATAATTGCTGCTTAGGGGGTAATTAATTTTTAATAGAAATCGAAGATAAGAGTTTAAGTTCAAGTGGGTGAAGGTCATTGTTATCTATTTGAATTTTAGGGGTGTATATGACATTGACCCTATAATAACATTTGTGTGGAGTGACGAGATTGCCCTTTTACTATTAAAACTAATGTCTGAATTTTAACGTGGGTTGAAAAATGTTTTTCTCAAAGATCGTGGGTGAGAAATGTTCATTCGTCAAATTTGGGTCAGAAAATGTCATTCACTCAATAATTAATCCTCAGAGGTAGGGATGGGCATGGGGCGGGTTGGGTGTGGGTGCATGGCCCCCCACACCCGCACCCGTCCTCTAAACTCACACCCGCATCCGACCCGCACCCGGGAACGGGTTTTACATAGAAGACCCACACCCGCCCCATGGGGGAGGGGAGACCCCCACACCCGACCTATCTTGTCCCGCTCAACAGAGTTTTATCAGAAAAAATCCCACACGGTTTATTAATGTCGTACTATAATGTTGTCAATTGTGATTTTTTTTTTAACTTTTGAGTATATATTAATCCTTAAAACTAATTATTTTATTTTTTTCCAATATATAAACTAAACTTCTTGTCTATTCTAAAAACTTTGCACCATAATAGTTA
>WYDK02000020.1:1566142-1580777 GCA_009867345.2 Toxicodendron radicans
CATTACCGAGAGGAAAAAGGGGAACGGAAACTCGAACTTCCCCTTTTTACCACGAAGATCCATACTGATGGTTATTTTGAGCGGAACGCCCCTTTAATATCAATGGGATTTTTTACAATGAAAAGTTGAAAAGTTGCCGACAACAACAATTTGTATGAATGGAGAGGTTGTTAATTGGTTTCCACGAGTGGAATCACAGGTTTCGGTGACTTCCTGGACAACCTTCAAATTGTATGAATGGAGAGGCTGTTAATTGGTTTCCACGGGTGGAATCACAAGTTTCGGTGACTTCCTGGACAACCTTCAAATTAGCCTTATTACAACAATTTAACAACTCTCAAGAAGGAGGACATTATGAAGCCTTGTTAAGTATTACCGTATTAGGCAGCTAGGCGTGGTGGAGGAAGATCAAAGAAAGTATGAGACTATCTCATACTCGTTAAGTGAAGAGAAAAAAAAAAAAAAGATAATTTAAAGGCTGTTTTTGTAAATGGGCTGAAGTAAGATTGGGTCAATCCAACTCATTAGTCCAATTAATTGAGTTGACTCAAAGAATAAAGAACAAGAACCAGGCCTTGGATGAAATTAACATTGGGCCTGGAAAACAAAGGGAAGTAAATAAGTTGGGGCGTACAAGTGGACAGGTCATACGACTTTAGCAAGACTCAATACACTCTTGATAACTTGAGACCTGCAATTATTTCTTCGATTGTGCGACGATCTTGGCAAGAAAAATCACATGGTGCTACGATGACCGTAGGTTACCAAAGCCTGAGTACCACATCGAACGATCGGCCAATTACAATTTCTACCCACAGTGAACACTTCTTTTTCGGCGAAGGACATAAATCAATGTACTTAGAGGGGAAATTTGCAAAAACTATTTGCTTCTGACATTGTAATCGATGTCATAGTGTGTTGCAGACAGGGATACAATGTACCTTGAGATGGTCTATTCATATTTGGTGAATCTGTTACAACCTGAGTTATGTAGATGGAGTTGGGACCGTGTGAAGGGGCGAGTTGGTGGTGGAGTGAGTATGGATTTCTTATTTGGTAATCCAATGGTGAATGAGTTAGTAATGGTAGAATTGTTAAAGGGATCCAATAACTGTTGTACATAGCTTTTTTTGGAGATAAACTTTTATGTCTTGCATTTATTCATTCTCCTTTTTTGTAGACTCTGGTACAACTGACTCAATTACTCCACTTTACCCATTACACAGTTATGGGATACTTGTTAAAGACTAGGATTTAAATTGGCTCAACTACACCCATTTTGCCTACTACACAAACGTGAGTTACTTACTAAAGATTAGGACTTGAATAAGGAAAATACAAAAGACTCGTGCATAAAATAAAGCACTATTATATAACCAACACCATCCTAATAGATTGGTTCATAACATCCTCCCTCTTTAACAAGAGCCCTTGTCCTCAAGGGCTATCTTTGGAAACATCATCGCCAGCTCTTGAGGACTTTCCCACGTGGTATCTGCAGGAGATAGTCCAACCTAATGCACCAATGCTTCAGCTTTTTGTTTTAGCACATGCATGTCTAGTATTGCTTGAGGAGTTGGAACCATACGAAACTCTTTATCCAGTTTTGGAATTTCTTCTATAACATGCGTAGAATCTCCAATCTTTGGTTTGAGCAATAAAACATGGAACACATGATATATCCTTGAATCCTTTGGCAAGTTAAGCTTATAAGCAAAACTCCAATCTTCTCTGTTATCTTGAATGGCCCATAATACTTGGGAGCAAGTTTCATATTCCGCCTAAGAGCAAGGGAAGCTTGCATGTATGGTTGAAGTTTAAGACATACCCAATCTCCAATAGAGAATTCCCTTTCTTAATGAGTCTCATCATAAACTCGTTTCATACTAGATTGAGCCTTCTTCAAGGTATCACGCAATTCTTTTAATGCCTTATCCTTTTGAAGCAGTTCATCTTCCACAGCTTGTACCTTTGCAGTTTCGGGAATATAGATAAAAGAGTTTGAGGGACCCTGCCATACACGGCCTCAAATGGTGTCTTCTTAATCGCAGAATGCCAGCTTGTATTGTAGCAATATTCTTCCCATGTCAGCCATTACATCCATTCTTTAGGTCTGGTTCCACTAAAACAACAGAGATACATCTTCATGGTACGATTGTTACCTTTGTTTGTTCGTCTGTTTGTTCGTCTGTGTGTGGGTGGTATGAGGAGCTAAAATTGAATTGAGTCTCATGCAGGTGGAAAAGCTATTTCCAAAACATACTCAAGATCTCGGTTACATACTATGGATTCAAGCATACCATGAAGCTTGAATATTTTATCAAAGAAAACACGAGCAACCCCTATAGTCGTATATGGATGCTTCAATGAAATAAAATGATTGTATTTAGATAAGCAATCAATGACCACCAAAATTGTTGACTTGCCTTGAGAGAGTGGAATTCCTTCCACTCTCTGTCATGCTAATAAGCGACCAAACTTGCGTAGGAATTGAAAGAGGTTGGAAAAGTCCAGCGGGTTGTCTGTGCTCAGCTTTGTTGTGCTGACAGATATCACAGTTCTTGATAAACTCCTTGAGTTGTTGTTTAAGATCAGTCCAATAAAATACCGCCTTCAAGCGCTAGAGTGTTTTGACAGATCCCTCATGTGTGCTATTATGGAACTGAGATAGTATATCATACAAGATGGGTAAGTCATCTGCAAGATAAATGCGATCTTTAAAAAAATTACATCTTCATGAAATCTCCATAGACCAATGCCATTGTCTGCTAAACATAATTGGACTAGTCGTTGAAGCTTGAGGCTAATTGTCACTTCTTCTTTGATGGACAAGATCCACTGTGGAACAGGAGAAGAAATGGTGGTAACCTCTCATCTATAAGTGTTGTGAGATAACACATCCGCAATTATATTTTCTCCTCCTCGTTTGTATTCTATGGTGAAATCGAACCCCATTAGTTTATATAGCCATTTTTGTTGTGCAAGAGTGGTGATCTTTTGCTCCCATAAATACTGAAGACTTCACTGATCAAAACAGACAAGAAAAGTCTTTCCCAACAAGTATGGCCTTCATTTTTGGACCGCGGAGACTAGTGCAAGCATCTATTGTCATAGGTTGACATGAGAAGGTTCTTTCCACTAAGAGCTTGGCTAAAGAATGTTAGTGGCATCTTGTCCTGCAGCAACACAACGCCAATTCTCAAGCCAGACGCATTGCATTTGACCACAAAGCTTTTAGAGAAATCAGGTAATGCTAGGACTGGTGCCTTCGCCATCACTTGTTTCAAATTCTGGAAAGCTTCCTCAGCGGCTTGGGACTAAACGAACCCATCTTTTTTTAGCATTTTTGTGAACAGTCCAGCTATTTTCCCATAGTCCTGAATAAACTTACCATAATAACCGGTAAGGCCAAGGAAACCTCGAAGCGCCTGAAGGGTAGTAGGCTTGGGCCAATTAAGCGTAGCTGCAACCTTCTTTGGATCTACCGCCACTCGCCATTGGCGAGTAATGATATGGCCCAAGTAGGCTACATCTATGTCACCAAAATGACATTTTTGCTTTTTTTCTCACAAATAACTTGTAAGTTCGTAAGATATCAAAAAACACCTTCAAATGTTGTAAATGGTCGTCCCTTGTCCTACTATAAGTCAATACATCATAAAAAAAAACAAGGATGAAGATGCTCGCAGAAGACATCATTCATGAGGGCTTGAAATGAGGAGGGACCGTTAGTCAGGCCAAATGGCATGACGAGAAATTCATAATGCCCACTATGCGTTCGAAAGGTTGTTTTGTAGATATCTTGAGGATGGACTCAAATTTTATAATAGCCAGAGCGTAAGTCTAGCTTTAAGAAGAAGATAGCACCATTTAATTCATCCAACAACTCATCTATCACCGGAATTGAAACTTATCTTTAATGGTGACTTTGTTGAGAGCTCTGTAGTTAATGCACATCATTCATGACCCGTCATGTTTCTTGACTAGCAACACAAATGAAGAATAAGGACTTGTGTTGGGTAGTATGAGTCTTGACTTTAGTAGATTGTCCACCAATCTTTCAATCTCAATTTTTTGAAAATGAGGATACCAATATAGGCGTATGTTAATAGGTTCGGTACTAGGAAGGAGCAGGATGTGATGATCATGCTGGCGGGGTGGTGGCAGGTTGATTGATTCAGAGAATATGTCTACATAATCCTCCAATATAAGAAGTAATGAATTGTTGAGAGGTTTGTCTTGTGGAGTAATTATAGCATTGAGCAATAAGACCACCCATTGGCACCATTTGTTTTAATACACATTCCAAACAAAAGTTCTCTACTATCTTATCTTGTGAAGATACTAAGCCTTGCAAGCATGCCTCTTTTTCCCGAAATTGTGAAACGCATTTGAAGTTTGGCAAAGTCCCAAATTATACGGCCAAGGTCATAAGCCATTAAATGCCCAGGACAATCGCATATTCATCCAAGGGTAGCAAATAGAAATCTAAAAGAAGTGGGATACATTGGATATAGAGTGAGACTTGGTTGCGTTGGCCTGGACTGGTCAATCGTTCTCCACTGACTACGGCCACCTCAAACGACCTCTCTTCTCCCGGTTGAAGCCCCATTTCAGCGGCTAGTGAGTTACTAATAAAATTATGTGTGCTCCCTAAGTCCACCAAAATGTTCACTGGCATTGAAAACAACTTACCTTTCAACCTCATAGTTTGGGGAGTATGAGCTCCAGAGATTGCATTGAAAGAGATTTCGGTCGTGTTTTCACTGTCTCTTTCTACTACTTACAACCCTTCTCCGTCATTGTCTTCTTCCTCCTCATGCCAACAAGCTTCAATGACAAATAAGCATTTACATTGGTGTCTATGAGAATATTTATTGCAGTAGAAACAAAGACCTTTGTCTCTCCGCTCTTTGTCTTCTACTGGAGAAGCCGGTGGGATGCGCTTTGGAGCTAGAGCTTGTTTGAAATTAGAGTTTGCTAGCAATAGAGGGCGGCGGATGGCTTGGTTTTGGGCTTCAAACAAGCACGCAAGGCCAATCGATGCTTCTAGTGTAATGGGATTCCTAGCTCTAACATCTGCTTGCAAGTTGTCTTAGAGTCCACTAATAAAGCAACTAACCTACTATTGTGAAGTGAATTGTCTCGCTAGTGATGAAAGGCATTCAAAATGTGTCTAGTACTCTTTCACACTCCCAAACTACTTCAATTTAATAAGATCAACAAAAAAATCTTGAATTTTGTAAGTTCATACCTTACATGTACTCCTTGTTTGAACTTCTCCCAATTCATGGTTTCATGCGTCTGCTTGTGAAGTTCAGCCACATTTGTGCATCTACTTCCATGTGAAAAGAAACAAGTGCCACCTTCTTTTATTCTCAAGTGCGATGGAATTCAAAAAATTGCTCCACTCGATAGAGCCAACTTGTTGGATCTTTACCACAGTTGAACCGGGGAAAATCAAGCTTGACTAACTTCAGAGCACCAGAATTCATGGAGGTTCCCGTGCTGGTTGAGGTGTTGTAAGGTCAATTGGCTCAGGTTTCCCATATCGACGACCAAGTTGCGAAGAGCTTGGTCATTTTTTCAATAATCTTATCTTGTCCAAAAACTAGGGATGAGCACGGGTAGCAAGTAAAATTGAAACCGACGGGTAGAACCAGAACTGGAACCTACCCTGAACCGGCTTTCACAAGGTAGGTTCCGGTTTCAATTCCAATTTTTCAAAACTGACACTTTATGGTTTCGATTTTGGTTTCGATTTTGGTTTCGATTCCTTCACCTCAAGAAACTGGAACTGAATCGGAACCGAGGCACAGGTACCGGGAGTGTATTTGTAATTTTTATAAATTGTTGGGGTGTATTTGTAATTTTTAGGGTATATTTACATTTTTTAGATTATTAATGGGCATATATAATTTTACAGCATACTAAAAACTGGAAATCGATCGGTTCCGGTTCTGGGTACCCAGGAATCGAAACCGATCAACTCTAATTCTGGTTCCAAATCTAAGGAACCGATCGGCCTTAGAATTTTGCCCAGTACTCAGACCCGCTCATCCCTACCAGAAACAAGTGTTCTAACTTTCTTCTCTAAACTTTCCATTCGATCATCTATTACCCCTGCCTCTGATACCATGATGTTACAACCTGAGTTATGGAGATGGAGTTAGGACCGTGTGAAGGGGCAAGTTGGTGGTGGAGTGAGTGTGGATTTCTTCTTTCGTCGGCCAATGGTGAATGAGTTAGTAATGGTAGGATTGTTAAAGGGATTCAATCCTTTCTATACACAGCTTTTTTTGGACATAAACTTATATGGCTTTCATTCATTCATTCTCTTTTTTATAGAGTTTGGTACAATTTACTCAACTGCTCCACTTTACCCACTACACAGTCGTGGGATACTTGCTAAAGACTAGGATTTAAATTGACTCAACTACACCCATTTTGCCTACTACACGAACGTGGGTTACTTGCTAAAGACTAAGACTTGAACAAGAAAGATACAAAACACTCATGCATAAAATAAGGCACTACTACGTAACCACCACCATTCTAATAGATTGGTTCGTAATAGAATCCTTGAAGTTGAGTGATGGTTTAGCAACCATTGATGAACAAAACATGTTCCTCTTTTATAGTGAAAAGGTGATTAAAAGGCATGGTCGCATGCTCGCAACGTCTGTGGGTATGACCAAAACATGTGGTGAGATGATGAGCTAGGTTACTAACACTCCCAACCATACCCCATTGCCTGTTAAACTCGACAAGGTGAGCATTGACACATAGATTATTGGGCTTTCAATCTCAATTCTTATTCCATTAGTGGTTTTCATACATTTTGAGCTGAGAAAGCAAAAGCATCATCATGGGATGTCAGACATCAAAGACAAACCAACTTCAAGCAAGGACTTAATGGAGGCTATCAAGAAGATTATCATCAGACCAAGTGGTAAGGAAGTTTGGATTGGCGAAGAACTCATCAATGAAGATTCGATAATAGATGAACATGTTATTGGCGCTCCATGCAATGGAATCAGCACGCCTTTTATGATGTCACAGGGTCTAGTAGCTCAACTAAGGATTGTCTTCTTTCCTGGGCTACATTGAAGTTAGAAGTAGAAAAAGAGACTTTTAAGCAAAGTTGCACCCTTGTTGATGTCAAAAACCTTAGCTTCACGGAAAAGGAAAGCAGAGTATTGATGAGGAACAATGGAGATAAGGAAAATCATATGTGGTTGCATTGCAGAGGACCTGCAAAAATGATATTACCTATGTGTTCTTGCTACGTTGATAGTAAAAGGACAATGAATAACATGGATGAACAAAAGAGGTCAAATTTTGAGCGAGTTGTTGAGTGCATGTCATCTAAACATGATCCAAACCCTCCAAAATGACAACTAACAACCAAGAACAATGAACAAAAACATCACACTTCAACCAAACCAAGAGATCTCAAAATCGGCCAAAACAACAAACAGATACACCACACGTATTCTACACTTAGTTAGGATCTAGATTCAAACTCAATCAAACCAATATAGAACCAAAATATTCAGATTCGAAATTAAGAGATTCAAGAACAAGAACACTTACTTGAAATAGAAAAAACAATGGCAAAATAAAGCTTCAAGGATAAATGAAAAAATCCACCAACTTGAAGTTGAATCACCACCAAATTTTGTCAAGATTTGGATAAAAAGTCACATAAACAAGAGAACTCGCTCTCTTTCTCACAAGGGTTTTTAATTTTCAAGCCTAAAAATGAAAATAAAAGATAAGTTGGCTTATATAGTAAGTACAAATAAAAGACTTAATTAAAATGGATCTAATTAAATCTCTTAATGATGTTGCATGATTTTGGGCGTTGCATATCCATGTGATGGATCCAAAATGATTGGGCTTGACTTGGATTGCTTGGACTTGAGTGATGCTCCACATGGGCCGAATTGGACTTGTATTGGGAATGGGCTTGAGTTGACTTGCATGGGCTAGGCTTCTATTCCACTTGGGCCGAACTTGGAATGTACTCCACTTGGGTCGAGTTGTGCTTGTATTGGAGATGGGCTTGACTTGATTGGCTTGGACTTGGGCTTGAATTAACTTGAGCCAAATTGTACAAGTGTGGAGGATGGGCTTGACTTGGGCTTGGGCTATGCTCCACTTTGGTTGAATTATGCTCATGGTTGGCTTGGCCAAAATGTTTTCATGTTTGAATTGGGCCAAATGGTCTTGGCTATTTGTAAATGTCACATTACCCTCTCCAAGTGTTTTAGGACTTGGAATTGGTTTATCAACAACAATTAAATTGCTAAGTGTTTTATGACTAGCAATTTGATGTTCACGCACGTTTACAAGTGTTTTAGGACTTGTAAACAGATCAAAACAACTCAAAATCATGGCATTTTCTTATAAGCAAGTTGATGATTCACCATTTGAAGATAACAACTTAACATTGATTGGGTTGCTTGGTCTGAAGCATATATACTGGACAGAGACAAGGAAAGCAATATAGGCTTGCAGAAAGGCAGGTATTCGTGACAATTTCAGAAGTTAAGGTGGTGAATATGGAAGGCATACGTCTTGAATTTGGATTGCTTCCCGACTCAGATAAATTGGTGTTTGAAGATGAAGACTTTCGAAAGTTAACCAACAAAAAGAGGCTGGAATTGGTAAATGATTTTTTTATGATTGGAAACTTCCCCCCTTTCTGACAAGCGCCTTCTCATTTAGTGTCTAAAGCAAAAAGACCACATGGTAGCAATGGTTGGAGTAAAAGCAAATGAGACTCCAGCACTAAAAGAAGCTAATGTGGGGATTGCTATGGACACTTGGAACAGTGAATTGGCCATAGAGTTCGAAAATTATCATTTAGTTTCACTTCATTGGTTAACATTTTTAGTTGTGGAAGATGTGCTTACGACAATATCCATAAGTATATTCAACTTGAAATCACCATTGTTATTGTAGAGCTATTGAAAATCACTATCACAACAATTGCCTTGGGGATACCTCAATTACAACAATGCTCATCCTTACTTAGAAAGGGTATTAATGAGACCCCTAATATGCTGATTTATGGTAGGAGACATAAGGGTGTGAAGTAGAGGAATTAGAATAGCTGGCAAGTGGGCTCTTTGTGCCTGAGGTTTGTTTAGGAGGGACAAATGGCATTAGGGAATGGGTGATTGAGGAACTATGTTATGAAGAGAGACGTCAGTAGAATAAAAGGAGCAACGGGGAAATTTGAGAGAATATTCAAAAAAGTGAAAAGAAGAAATAGGTAGGTAGCTAGCCCTCAAAGTCCAACAGACTTACCTGAATTTTGTTTTTGTTATCCTTTTAGTTTTTACTTGTTTGTGTTAATTTGGCTGAGGTTGTTCATATCTTGGTGTAGTATTGCTCAATATCAATATATCCTTATTGTTTTCTGGGTATTTGTTGTGTTTCTTCTTGTTTCTGGGTTTATTGTTTGGTTCGAATATTGTTGTTTTGCTGTTGGTTTGAGGTATTGGAGTGGGTGTCTATCAGCATCACAGTCAAAACTGCATGGAGATAGTGCATCTTGTCAATGGTTTCTTCAGTTATGCCGACTGCAAGTTCTTCAATGCTTGCACCATCACTCATTTGAGTTGCTTGTATCACTTCCTTTGCAATCCTTTACAGTATATGAGGGTACTTGCAGATCATGTACAAAAACCAGGAAAGAGTTGAAGTCGTTATGTCTTTGCCAGTGGTCACAAAACTCATTAACCAAAAACTAAACTCTTGCTAATTTTTTTTTAGCCTTTTTTTTTCCCATCACATGATGATACAGCGGTTTGTATGTGTAGAACTATTGTTTACATATCTGAGCTTCAAGGTCTTAAACTTCCTTACCTTGATTGGAAAGATGCTGTCGAAAGTGTTGATAGATAATCTGGGTGGATTCCAGGCAGACATGGTTTATGATGCCCTAAAGAAAACCTTCAACTCCATATCCTGACCTTACTTCTCTGTAGATAGTGAGTGCTTCTTCCATGACTTTACCTTGAGCCAGTAACTGCGCTCTCTTCTTCGCAGATGGATGGGTGGCAAGATAATCTTTCAGATTTGAGTCACCTGAAATTTGCTCAACCTTCTCAAATACTCTTGCTGCCACTCGAGGATCGTAGCCAGCAGATGCGACCAACAGCAGTCCAATGTAATCTACCTCCATTTCAATCCTACTAGAACAGACAAATACGTAAATATAAGGTCAGCAATTGCCAGCACAACAGAATTTCGTTTTCATACAGCATTTCATGGTATACAAAAACTAAATATGCAAATACAATCAGAAACAGCTGATAATGATGGTGAATGTAGTTTCTCATCAGCATTGGCATTGACAACAAAATTTATTGGGTGATTAGTAATATGGTAAAGATCAATGAATGATTAATCATATCAAGATCTACACAAGTAAAAAGAATTTAAATTTTTACCAATCAGAAAATTTGTGCCAAGAGAGAGGTGATCCTCAAGCAATCAATCTTTAACCATACAAAGGCATAGGGATTAGAACTACTGGCCTCTAGAGAATATAAAGTTGAAAAATAAACTTTACGCTTTACGCATAAGCCCGCCACAGCACATCAGGATCAATCAAAAGATGAGTGGACAAAGGAGACCTATTGCATTAATGACTGGAATAGGATATTGAACTTTAACAAAAATATATTTCAATTTTCACCCAGAGAATCAAAAAGCAAGATTAGGCAGAGTAATTAACACAGGAAGTTTCCACTTATTTTTTCAACTCAAAGTCAGTCCATTAGTACATGTCTCTCAGATTGGGGATAGGGATTTGTTAATTTTGGGGATTGACCAATAACTCACATAATTTAGTGATCCAAACAAAGCTTTTACCAAACTTTTTTATTTTGGGCTCAACATGAGTTTGATTTCCATTGATTTGTGTAACAGTCTACCACCTGTAGCATACAAGAGAGCGTTTATAGATTCTACTGAAAAGCATAAAAAATGGTGTACACAATAAATTCAAAGATTATATCCAAATCCAAAAAGAAAAGATATGCCATTAGATACAAACAAGTTATCGAATTCTACCTGAGCAAATTTACACCTATCAAAGCAGGTTAGCATATTAATAAAGTGAACCCCTACCCAGGAGTACAATAAAATAGATGCTTAACCACTATCTGGTCTTACAAAACAAAGAAATTTCACAGAGAAGGGGAAAAACGAGAACAAAACTAATAACCTTCCTCTAAAAGCAAATGGGGCTGAGCTGCTAGAGAACACACAAACATCAAATTTCACCAGATATAGAAAGACCTTCTTGTCAGTATTAAGGAAATGCTAAGAGTAATTGCTCTGATTGTTTTTGAATATTCAACAAATATGAGACAGATCTGATCATTTGTATGTTTATACAACTTCATTTTTAATGCAGTTTCATTAGCTTAGACTCCTGATCAAATCATAAAATCAGTTAATTCAAGGAAGAACACCCGAAAGCCACAAGAGAAACAATTCTCCTCGCAGCTACCTAAGCACTTGCCTCAATAAGTTCAAAAGATTCCGGGATGTTTGGAATTGGGAAAAAATAAGGAGTCTCTTATATAAAGGCATAAAACTTCTTGCACAGAATGCATAAGGCATATCTATGCCATTCTAATAAACTGCAGAAGACTGAGCACTCAAAAGCTACAAGAGAAACAATTCTCCTTACAGCTACCTAAGCACTTGCCTCAATACCTTCAAAAGATTCCAGGATATTTGGAATTAGGAAACAATATGGCGTATTTTATGATAAAAAATGGATCTAGCATTTTGGGATTCGGAATAAAATGGCAAAAACAGTTTTGCTTGAGATTTTAGATAACACCAACCAACAGTATTTCTCCAGATTAATTGTGTCCCTTGTTCAAAAAAGAAAAAAATCATATCAAAAATGCAAATCAAGGAGACCCTCTATTCCTATCACAGAAATGAACCTAAAAATCCAAAATAAGAAAGAAGAAGATATACCCTAGAAGACCCTCTCTGATGGAAATTATCCATAACCATAAACCAACTGAGGCAGAGCGTTTTACCGTACAAAACCCACAACTAAGAATACACTATGCCTGGTAAGATTTGATGTATTTACACTATAAAATTTAAGAATCCCATGTTTCCAAATAACTAGACTGTTTTTTTTTTTAAGTGTTTGGCAGGAATACTAGAATAAAAAGCTAAAATTTTAAACACAGAGCCATGAGACAAGGGTAAAACAGAAAAGCATCAATGATAGAGGTGCAGAAGCATATGCCTAGCTTATAGAATATATTCCTAGACAAGTAGCACCTCCCAAGATTCTATAATTTATAGACAATATAACATCATTAGATCTCGCAAACACGCAACAAGATGTTTATGCCTGAAAGAAAATAAACCCAGGGAACATACTTCCGCCTGAAAGGAAGCCACAACAAAAGAATTGACATCGCATTAACAACATCAGGCATAACGAACAGATAGAGTATCACGTGTAGGATGGTAAACCCCAGATCTCTTGAAATCCCTTCAGCATGATGTCCAGCCACAACGTGTCCAACCTAATTAGAAAAGAAAACATAAGCCATCGGCATATCCCTCCAAAATCCAATATAAGGCCACTACCAGCCTAATAAACAATTCAAGAATCAACATAAGTATACCTCATGGCTCATGCCCAATAATGGTTGCTATCTCTGCATCAGTTCTAAAACACTCGAGCAGTCCAGTATACACCACTATCTTTCCACCAGGTAAGCAAAAAGCATCAACAACAGGTTCATTGACCACCAAAACCTCCCAATTCAATCCATCCAAATGAGAAGTCGCAGCTTGTAATCCTCTCTCTTGACCCTTCTTCCTAGTGTGCTGAACCCACTTATCATCAAGAAATTCATCTTCTTTATGCCAATCTCCCTCAAGATTCCTCCCTTCAACAGTCTCACTCAAGGCCCTCAATGTTTCATGAGCTCTTCCCTCATGTGCTTCCATCACTCCACGCAGTCTCATGTTTTAACCCTTTTTGTAAAGCCCGCATTATATCATCTAATATCAATGTAACCATCACGCTATCTGGGTGTATAGCAGGCAAAATCTTGCCCTCAAAAGCGGCGTTCCTTTGCTCAAATGGAGTCTCTCCGATCCTTTTCTCAACAGCTTTTGATAAAAGCACAAAACGGGTTCTTTTAGTATATGGAACCGTCTCTAAATTCCCAAAATACAAAGTGATCACAATCCCAGAACCAACCAACACAACAATTAACACATTCATTTGATTTTTAAACCACTTTCTTGGACCTCGTGGCCTCAACCGCTGTACATTATAACAACCTACATAATAATATCTCTTAGTATTGTTGTAAATAGAATTGCAAAGATTCTGGTTAATACAAGTTGAAAAAACTACTCTGAGAAACAGAAGAAAATGAATTGAACCCAGAAAACTTGGCTGTAGTTGCAGAGGTATTTTAATAAATTCTTGAAGACGAGTCCTGGATTGGAGATTTCGGTAGAGGAAAGATTAGAAGAGAGATTGCAAAAGGAATCGAGAACGAGTCTCGCTCTTCTGTAACATGCCATGACTGTGAAGGTTGAACAACATTCAAATCAAGTAATGTATGAAAGAGGTAAATAGAAAATTTTCAAAAGAAGGAAACTAGTGGAACGAGCTTCGCTCTTCTTTGAGGGTGTAGACTGTGGAGGCGTATAAAAGTAGCAGATGGTGGAACTCTTTTAAGTCATACCTATGTTATGTTTAACGGTTACGGTAACAAGTGTGTAGATTGTTTCACTGGGTCGTGCACGAGCATTATGCCTATTCCCATCTGATTCAGGTAACTTTTAATAAAATATCGGTTTTATTTTTAATAACTTATGTTTTCATAAATTAATTATATATGTTATTAGTAATACTTCCCTATATTATTTCTCATAAATCATTATATAATAAAAAATATTAAATAATTTTAAATTAAAAATAAATTTTTCATCCAATCATCTTTTATCACGTAATAATATATAAAAAATAATATATTATAATATTACTCATATATTATATAATTTATTATGCTATATTTTAAGTCATTAAATCACAATTTAATACATAAATTTGTATATAAAGTATTTCTTACTTTTTTTCCATTAAAAAAAATTTCTGAACAATAAATTTATGTTAATAATTCAAATTACAAATTAAAAGTTACAATACATCTACTCTCATGAAATTTAGTGCACACCGATGGTCGTTCAGATTCAAACGAGTTCAGGATATTGTATAGTAGACACATCAGATAAAATCTCAACTTTTAAAATAATTCAGAACCCCACAACTTACACTTGTCCACGTACTACTACAAACATAATATTGCCGAATAAAATTGAACAAATATGTAAATGTAATCTTCTTACATTTTGAGCAAAAATGGAGAATCATGGGGACACCAAAAAACCCCGATAAGTCAAAAAAAAAATTAAAAGATAAAAACACACAGGAAAATAATACTATAATTAGCCAATCTATGGTTGAAATTCCTAAAAGATGTAACCACATATTGAATAATTTCATCATCATCAGAATAAATTGTTTCACTTACGGGACAATCAGATTGCTGGT
>WYDK02000020.1:1631431-1643686 GCA_009867345.2 Toxicodendron radicans
AATACAGTGAGACTAAGGTTAGAAATTAGGCAAGATCAGCTTGCAAAGCTTTGTTGTAAATAAGAAACTACAAAGGTGCAAAGTCCTGTAAAATTTAAAATTTTGGAGTGAAGTTGTTAGCATGACTGATACTAGAAAAGAAAATATTGGAGTGAAATTGATTGGTGTATCATTTGACCATGTTTAATACAGTGAGACTAAGGTTAGAAATTAGGCAAGATCAGCTTGCAAAGCTTTGTTGTAAATAAGAAACTACAAAGGTTGCAAAGTCCTGTAAAATTTAAAATTTTGGTTATAGTTGAAACATAATTTGTTTGGAGATCCCAATTATTTTCTTTTACCCCTATCAACCTTTTTTTTTTCATAAGTTTCAGTACATTTTGTTTTATTGAAACTTTGCTAACGAGCCTGTATTTTCAGTCTGATCAAAGTGTGGGAAGCTTGAAGGAAGAGCTCAGGATAATTCTTCCACAAGTGGAAGAAATGCGAAAAAGAAAAATTGACAGAAGAAACCAATTCGTTGATGTTTTGGAGCAAATACAGATTATAAAAAATGAGATTCATGGATCAGCAGTATATACTTCTTCAAAAACAGTTGTGGATGAAGCAGATTTATCTCTTAGAAAGCTTGAGGAATTTCACAGAGAGCTCCTTGAACTCCAGAAAGAGAAGGTTGAAACTAACTATATATATGTCTATTTTTTTTTTTCTGTTATCATCAGACCTTAGATGCTAACTGTCAACATTTCTGAACTTCCTGCATGGATCTTCTTTGTATGCAGAGTGATCGGTTGAAGCAGGTTCAGGAACTCCTAAACACTTTGAACTCTCTTTGCTTGGTGCTTGGTATGGATTTCAAGCCCACAGTTAGGGAAGTTCATCCTAGTTTAGGTGACTCTGAAGGATCAAGGAGTATCAGTAATGATACTATTGAACGATTGACTATTGCAATACACAAACTGCGAGAGGTTAAGATACAGAGAATGCAGAAGGTACCTGAAGTGTTAACTATTTATCCAAAAACTGATATTTTGTTCCAATGAGTCATTCAAAATTCTCTCCTTTCTCTTTTACCATATTGACCCTTTGAGTCACGTCAGCTGCAAGATCTTGCTACTACCATGTTGGAGCTATGGAATTTGATGGATACACCGATTGAAGAGCAGCAGATGTTTCAGAATGTTACCTGTAATATTGCTGCTTCTGAACATGAAATAACTGAACCCAACACTCTCTCTGTGGACTTCATTAATTGTGTAAGTCATAAGCATTGAAAACTGGTAATCCTGAGCTTCTGCCAGTTCTTCTGATTCTGTATTTGCAAATTCTGGGTGGATTTGCTTTGGGAGTGACAAAGAGTCTGATGTGTTTTGCAGGTAGAGGTAGAGGTGTCCCGGTTGGAAGAGTTGAAGTCAAGCAAAATGAAAGAACTTGTTTTGAAGAAGAGATCAGAGCTAGAGGAGATCTGCAGAAAAACACACATGGTTCCAGAATATGATAGTTCGATGGAATATGCCATTGAAGCCATTGAGTCTGGTATGTTCTTTGATGATACAAGTCATTGCATCACTTTGTATTGCTTTTATCTCTAATTTTTCTGAATGTTTGACAATTTCTACTGATGCAGGAGCCATGGACCCAGCTAGCATACTTGAACAGATTGAACTTCAAATAGCCAAGGTTAAAGAGGAGGCTTTTAGCAGGAAAGAAATACTCGAAAAGATTGAGAAATGGTTGGCAGCGTGTGAAGAGGAGTGCTGGCTTGAGGAGTACAACAGGGTTGGCTGTTACACCATCTCCTTGTGTTTTATTTTATTATATCTTAATTGCTTAGCTTAGAAATCATCTGTGGGTGGTTGTATCGGTTGTACAGGATGAAAACCGATATAATGCCGGAAAAGGTGCTCATCTTATTCTAAAGCGTGCTGAGAAAGCTCGTTCCTTGGTAAATAAACTTCCAGGTAAATGCTGCTTACATGAGTTGATGTATTTGATCAACTCATTTATCTGCTATTAGTAGAATCCGAGTTGTTTTTGATGATTACAAGTTCTATGCAGTTTATCTTTTAAACCATTTCCATCCATGGCATCTATATGTCTTGCCATTCCAGGTTCTACATATGTTCTTTTATAATTCTTGTAATTGTAAGCTCTCTGAATATTTGTCAGGAATGGTGGAGGCATTGGCTTCAAAAACCTTAGCTTGGGAAATAGACAGAGGTGTTCAGTTTTTATACGATGGTGTAAGTATTCTGATTTGTTTCTCAAGGTGTTTGTATCCCTGACTGATAGTTGAACTTTCATTCTTTCTGAAACAGTCTGAACTTTTCTTGTTTTTGTCATTTCCAGGTTCGTTTACTTTCCATGCTTGAAGAGTACACCATATTACGACAAGAGAAGGAGCAAGAACGTCGTAGGCAGCGGGTATTTGCCTGTCATTTTACTCAAAACTTTATGCCCTGTGGATAAAAAACTTATACAGTTCCTCATTGAAATTGGGCTGATTATGATCGATTTACAATTGTTTCTCTCTTTTAGGACCAAAAGAAACTTCAAGGACAACTTATAGCAGAGCAAGAGGCACTTTATGGATCAAAACCAAGCCCTTCAAAGGTTCAGAGTGTGAAAAAAGCCCCTAGAGTTTCAACTGGTGGTACAAGCAGTAGAAGACTCTCAGTAGGAGGAACAATGCTTCAGACTCCTAAACCTGATCTACTTAGTTCCACAAAAGCTACTCCCCATACACGCCCAATAAGAAAAACTGACCGGATACTCCAAAATGACAATTCAAATCTCCGACATGATGATGGTTTTTCTGCTGCATCAGCTGGTATGCACAACTGGTCCTTTAGCCCTACATGCAATTTTCTTACTCAAATGATTTATCTTTTTCGTACTGGTCAAAGGAAGCATCATTAACAGCGCATTGAAGAATATATGTTCTGCTTTTATGTCAGACAATAATAATTGCAATACAAATAATAACTTGCAGTAGTAATCCTTGGTTGGGAAACGATTTTGTCCATGATTTCACAATTTCCTATTCCTCTGGCTTTTCTATATGGGATTGTCAGGTGATCTTCCCAGCCAAAATTTGTCTGGAGATATTGTTCTATGTAAAATTCTGCCTAAACAGTTTAATTATTCAATGTATGTGTTGATGTGGCATTCCAAAGGGATCTTGAACTCTTCTGGAACTCTATTTAGTTTCTTTAACACAATTGTTATGTCATTATCAGATAAACTCGATTTCACTCACTGATTGTTTCTTTTTGCCATTTTTTGTAGGTAGAAAATGCTTGGACATGGCTGGTGTTCCCATGAAAAAACTCTCCTTAGGCAGTAATGCTTTAGCTTGCGAACCAGAGTCTCCACTGATACGGAAACCATTTTCACCCATCTCTTCCACAACATCATCAAAATCCAATATGACAAACTTGTTGGATGATTTTAGTACCAACGGTGAGACGACATTACAGAAAACCATTCCACCAAATGATTTGTCATACACAACTCCTTTGAAGACAACTACTATTGTGGATGAAGAAAACAGGACTCCCAAAGCAATGCCAATTCCTCTGCTGCCCCCCACACCTTCAACAGTGTCAGTGCCAATGCAAACGGCCATGACTCCTGCTCCTGCTCCTGCACCTATCCCTTTCAGTGCTAATACAGTTCATGAAATTCCAGAAGAGATCGAGTATTCATTTGAGGAAAGAAGAGCCGGATTTGTTCTACCAAAATCCCAAATTAAGCCAATGATACCAGTTTGATGTTTCGGCAACCTTAGGCAATCTTGAATCGATTTATTTTGTAGGCTGATGATCCATATTGTTTTTATTCTCAAATTTTTTTTAGAACTGTAATAGGCCAAGTCAATTGTAATTGGCTTTTTTTCTGATTGTGTACGTGTATAGTCTACGAGCTCTGACCGTGGACTAGGTTGTTGAAAAATGATTTTCACTGCTTAATTTGAGATTTTTACTATGGATGGCTTCAAATCAGAAGATTCCCCGCCAATTCGTGATGTCCTTTTTTAAACTAAATAGTTCAGACCAAACTGATACTTTCGGCAATTCTGCTCAATTTTGTCTTCAAACATAGAAAACAACAAAAACAAATTAAAGCATAATTAGTTGAACTGGTTAGCCCAAGTTTAGGAATTCTCAGAGTGTTTTTGTATTTATTTCAGTTTAACTGCCACAAATAAGGTGACACAAAAGTGGATTCAACTGAAACGATGACCTCCATGCATTAGTTACGTTTTTAGTTGGTGTGTCCCAATCCATACTCGACAAGTATATATATATATATATATATATTTTTTTTTTTTTAATTTTTGTTTTCAACAATGACTCCAACTCTCCGTTTTATGAAAATCAAAATGTTTGAGATCAAGGACTCGTCCACACGTTCATTCCAATTGGTGGGTTGAGGATAATGTACAACAGAAGCTGAGAAAGTGCTTTTGTTTTGAGCAGTTGTACAGATTTTGCTTATTACATAAGCAGCAGAAAGTAGAAATTAAGTTAAATTAAGTGGCACAAACAGTAGATTATTGAAAATAAAAGGGCATTTGATCTAAATTTTGTGTAGTCAACTTTAATTAACTGAAAAGACAAAGACGGTGTCAGTAGTTAGATATATGGCATGGCTCTAACGTTAGCTTTACAGCTTTAAAATATTTTTTTTTAAGCTTTAAACAAATAATTTGACAATTTAAAATAAATAAAGCTATTTTCTTTTCCCAATTTTCATTATTTTTTTATTTCAAATTTCTTATCTCTCCCATTTATTAATTCACCTTTATTAAATTTCCAAGACGGACTTCAACCATTTTCTTAACCAAAATTCATACTTTGAGTTTTGCAATTAAAATATTAATTATTTATAAATTAAATTCCCCAATAATTAATTAATTAATTATATGTATTTTAATTACTATTATTTTTTTAATTTTCCATTTTTTCTTCTTTATTTATTTCTTCTCCTTTTCCTGCAAAACCCTAAATTCATTTCGCTTGATAGGAATTCTGTAATCAGTCAAACAATTTTTCATTTTCTTGTAACTTTTTCTTATTTTTTTTTACACAATTTTACTGTCAATAGTCAAGCTCTGTGCATTCTCTGCAATGGTGGAGATTAAAGTCACAGAATTGTATTGTGTACTGAGAATTATCTGTCTTACTGTGTTTTTTTATCTTTCCAGGCTCAAACAAGTTTCTGGGTTTGTTTCTTTGTAATTTTCTCTTAATTTAACTTGACCAGTTTTTAATTCTTTTTCTGGGTTTGTTGATTTGTTGTTTAGCTCATTTTCAACATAAAGTTTCAATTTGTTTTATTAAATTCTGTTGCAAAAATTTTGCTTTAGTTCTTCTGGGTGTTATTCCCTGACAAAGCTTGTACCTTGAATGCAGAGTGTTTATAGATTTTAAGGTTTTTAGGGTTTTAGAGAGTTTATTATTTGTTAGGGTTTTTATTTTATTGATCTATGAATGGAGGCAAAAGAAGAGAATAATAATGTAAGTTCAGGGGCTACAGTGAAGGCAGATGAAGCTCCAGATAGCTTCAGGGCGGCCCCAATCACTGAAAATCAAGGCCCAGGCCCACTTCCCGGTCCCACTGTTGTACCAGCCACCGCCACGTCGGCGTCACCAGTAAGTATGGTGGCGTCGGAGTCGGGCTCAGCACAAGCCTCGGCTCCGGGTTCGGGCTCAGAAATGAAGAAGAAGAGAGGGAGACCCAGAAAGTATGGTCCCGATGGGAAATTAACAGTGGCATTGTCCCCAATGCCGATTTCTTCGTCAATTCCTTTGACGGGAGACTTTTCTGGTTGGAAACGGGGTAGAGGGCGGCCGCTTGATAACATCAAGAAGTCTTATAAGTTTGAATATGAGACTCCAGGTAATGGGATATATTCGTTTTTAGATTCTTCATATTTGAATGTTTGAAGTTATAGTAATTATGTTTATATAGATATGTTTTAGATGTCACTGTTACATTGGAGATTCATGTTTTTGTTGATATAACTAAGTTATGTGCAATTATTGATGTTTGAGTTGTTAGTTTCGCGAAAAAGTTAGAGCTGGTGGTTGTTTGGTTATGTGGGGTGGGGTGTTTGTGATTTTTGAGTTTTACAGTTGAATTTAAGAGGATTTTTGTGGGGTTTGATCTGGGAGTGGGACCATTATCTCTGATTTCTGCCAATATCTCGAATTAATGGTCACTGTGAGACAGAAGAGGATTTGGTGACGTTACTGTAAAATGAAGGAATCTCTCTCTTCTGGGTAGAACACTTTTTGTGTTGCTTTTTTTGATGGGGAAATAGCAAACTCCTGTAAGGAAACAGAGAGGGAGGGTCATTAGAGGTGGCATCCTGTTTAGTTGGTAAATACCCTGATTAGCTGATGTGACTGGGCCCAGATCTGTCGTATCCTAATAGTATAAATCTTAGACTGGCGGACTTTGCCCAGAGATTATTGGGATTACCAATCTAATTGCTAAAGATTTGCAGTGAGAAATACAAGTTAAAAGAGCACAAGCTATTTCTCCATATATATCAGATTTGAAGCATAGTGGTCAAAGATTAGAAGGAACTTGGTGAAAGCTGTCATAGGTGTACTGGTCAAAGATTGGAATAAGAACCTGGCATAATATGACTTAGTTGGAGTGGGAATCATGGGTTCAAAAACTACCTGAAAAAGGAACTTTATGACAACTTTTCTAAAATTAAAATTAACCTTTTGATAGTGCTCATTTGAAATTCCATTCAAGTCATAAGAAATTAAAAAAAAAAAAAAAATTGGGGAACAGTCAGTCATTTCTTTCCTTCTCACACTTACGGTTTTCATTTTGTGGTATGATTTGTGCCTTGTATCAGCATTATTAAAGATTAAACTTAAAGATATAACTGTGATAGCCTCTCTCACCAAAGAGGTATGAACATTCAATAATGTCACAATTGTGGGGAGGACGGTGGGGTAGGGAAGTTTTGTCTTTATATTAACAAAATAAGTTTTAGTAAGCAACCAATTGATCATATTTAATCAGTGATTATGAAATTTTCTTCTCTCTTCTTTGAACCTTAATCTGGTTTTTTTTTTAACCATCTTTAAAGTTAAATAATTGGGCATATTAAATTGATTTATGATTGGTATGCATCAAAGTCATAATCATGCAACTTCAAAGTTGTAAGGTCTCTCTTTGGTTATACTGATATCTTAAAAATGATTTTGTAGGTGACAAGATTTCATACTTCGTTGGTGCAAACTTCACGCCCCATGTACTCACTGTTAATACTGGCGAGGTAGGCCTTCTAATATACGTGATATAAAACTTGATGCAATTTGTCAGGTTGAATTGTTGCTCTATTGGTTCTATCCTGTTGACTTTTTCTTTTACATTGGAGTACTTAAACACAATGTTGACCTTATTCTTGGGTTTGAAATCATGTATCATAAAATTTTAATATAGAATCAGGAATAAAAATGCATCATCTGTTTTTATAAGCAGAATATTACAGGTTGTTTGGTTTGTGTGTGACAAAGCCACATGTTACAGGTTTAATCACACCTACAACATTATATTCTTATTGGTGTGAGGACCACATTATTAACCTCTTGTTCCAGTTTAGACTAGGAAAGAAATAAAAGCCAGAAGCATTATCTACATCAAGCAAGTTTTTCACTTTTACTGTCTGGTGAAATAGGTAGCAGAAGAAGAATGACTTTGTTTATTTCTTTTTCATCAAAATAATGGAGGAAGTCAGAAAAATTGTGTTTGGTTCCACTTCTTAGAACAGCAAAACAGAAATAATGCAAGTGGACACAAGTGTTTCAATTTTTTATCTCTGGAACCTCTTTTATTATCATTATGTATTTTCTCTGTTTGTAGGTCTTAGTGGGATTATGAATGACTTTTCTTGTATCCTTTCCATTGTTCAGTGATTGATTTTTCACCTTTTTTGCATTTTTAACTTGCATTGTGGTTGTTAGAACAGCAAAAACAGAAATAATGCAAGTGGACACACGTGTTTCAATTTTTTTTTTATCTCTGGAACCTCTTTTATTATCATTATGCATTTTCTCTCTTTGTAGGTCTTAGTGGGATTATGAATGACTTTTCTTGTATCCTTTCCATTGTTCAGTGATTGATTTTTCACCTTTTTTGCATTGTGGTTGTTACAGGATGTTATGATGAAGATTATGTCATTTTCTCAACAAGGAGCTCGCGCTATCTGCATTCTCTCTGCAAATGGTACAATTTCAAATGTTACACTTCGCCAGCCTACATCTTCTGGGGGTACTCTAACATATGAGGTGTGGCCCTTCATGCTTTTCTAATATAATTTTCATAGAAGTGTATTGCTAACAATATTTGAGAGACAGATGAATTTTTTTTAGATACTGCTTTCAGAATGCCCTTTGTTTAAATTTCCATTCTAAAATTGTCTCCAGAAATAAATGTCAAACATTTTGGTATTTTATTTGTTACATTGACTTCATTTGGGAGTTGACTACTCGTGTATGTCTGTAGTTACTGTTTTGGGTATTGAGTACTAGTGTATGTCTGCAATTACTGTATCTAAGCAATGTTTTGAAGCGTACTCAAAGCAAATCATTGTCTGTTCATTGAATATATATAAGCAAAACTACATGCACACTCTTTTCTGTTTTTTTGCTAGTAAACGACACATTTTAACAAAATGAACAAGATTTAAGTTGAAACACAGAGGGAAGTTAGAATGGAATTTAGATCTGAACAGAGTTTTAAATTTTTCTCAAAAAACAGCCATGAATTAAGATATATCTTCAGCAAATCTATCCCTGTCATGGCGGTTCATACCTTTTTCGTGTTCTTAATTTGGTGAGCTTTTCCAGTTTCATGGACTTTCTCATTGATATGAATTGAGGAGAATGAATGGAACAATCAAAGCTATGTCTAAAGAGTATCATTAGCAAAATCACTAGATGCAACCCTGTGTCTCTATGGAATACCAGCATCCATGTATCTGTAGTCTACTTTAGTATTTGTAGTTCATCATCTCTCAATGTCTAAGAGATGGACTTGTGGTTGCCGACTCTCTCTATTCTTTTATTCTCCTCTCCCTCACATCTCTTCTCAAGTTTGCCTGGATAAGATCAAATTGTTATTCTTCCCAATTTCATGCACCACTCTGACTTTTAACTTTTTTTCAGGGTCGATTTGAGATACTTTCCTTGTCTGGTTCATTTATGCCTACTGAGAATGGAGGAACAAAGAGCAGATCCGGTGGAATGAGTGTCTCTTTGGCAGGCCCAGATGGTCGTGTTGTGGGTGGAGGACTTTCTGGCCTGCTGATAGCAGCTGGCCCTGTGCAGGTATTAGAATTTTCATTTTTTTTAATATTTTGTTTTTTTTTTTAAGATTTGAAATGTAATAACAAGTGAATAGTCAAATATCATGAGTAAATGGTAGACAAGTGTACCACCGTGCATATCATAACCACTTAAATCATGTTAGGCATTTGCTACTTGTAAGTAGTCATTTTTCAAATAGTTTCTTTCTAAATTGTTTTGAGTACAACAGGTTGTCGTGGGCAGTTTTTTGCCTGGTCATCAGCAGGAGCAGAAGCACAAGAAGCAAAGAACTGAGCCTGCTCCAGTTGTCACCACCCCTATTCCTATGACTATTACTACTCTACCTGTAGAAGAGATAAAGGGGTCCTATGGTGGAGTTAAGCCGATTGTCACATCTTCATCCTTCCTTGGAGACAATTTGCCTTCTTTGAACCCTGTGCAGGGGTTCAAGAACGTGGCTTCTGACAATAAAACACCTTCACCTGGTGAAGAATCAAAAGTTCCCAGCCAATCAAACTGTGAGGTTTCATGTTGATCGTGTGGAGACTGTATGCTGGCTGTACCTTCAATTTTTTTTCATCTGCAGACACAACAGCATTTAGGTTCTCTCAACCTTCTCTGAGACCAAATAAACCCCAATGGCCATATATTAAGGGCAAAGCAGGGTTTATTATGATGTTGGTTTTAACCCAGAATTGTACTCTCATTAGGCTTAGGTAGGTCTTCTAATTATTAGGATCCCTGTGTCTGTGGTTGTTGTTATCATGTATTTTCTAATGCTGTCTTATTGGTGTAGCATTTTTAGTCTATGAAACTGGTGTGCCATTTCATCCCATTGGGTACTTTGTATCATTAAGATTGAATTTAAGTTGGATGTTTTGAGCCTTTTGATGGTGAAGACTAGTTGAAACTAAAGATGTATAACTTGAAGCATTACAAATAGTTTTGTGCATGCATGAAAAAGTCTGAAGCCATCCTCTTCTTAGAGTTAAAATATTTACTGTATGTTCCTTTTTCTTATAGAAATTGTTCAAATAACATATCTTGATCGTAGTTCGTAATTTTCCCAGTCAAAATATGATTTTACTGCGCTCTGCAGGCGAACTCAGAAAGAAGTAGCTGAGTGTCCTCTGATAAAAACTTTTCTTGTAAACTAATAAAAGATTGTGACTAAAAAGTGGCCTAGAGTTCACAGCAGCACGCCTCCATTCTAATAAATGTAAATGCATGCCCCAAAGAACATGGAGAAAATTAAGAAGAAACAAGTAGTAGCATGTAGGCATTGAAGAACCTTTATACTGATTCGAATTAAAAAATAAAGGTTAACACGAAAAGCATCAACGGCTGCTTTCAAATATGCCCTTTTCCCTCATTTATTCCACTTGTTGCTTTGATGTCCTTCTTATCCATGTGACAGTGAGGAGAGAATCCAAGTCAACTTTCAGAACTTTATGCATAACAAACTTACAGTCTTTTTTTTTTTTTAATTCAAAATCAAAGCATGCCACGATAGTCATATATATGATATATCTTTACACATAACTAACTACCACCCAAATAAAATATTATACAGTGGGCAAAGAGTGCTTTCGCAGAAAGTTTTTTGAAACTACAAACAATGCATTTGATCTGAAATTAAACATTTACGTTTGTTTCTCCGAAAGTACTTCAAGTATTTTTTTTTTTAATTTAATTAAACACTGCAAAATTATCCAAACTGCTTTCTGGTTGTTTGAAAATGCTCTCAAACACATCAGAATACCGAACAAAACTATAAGAAAAAAACTGAGATTTTAGACCACCAATTCTGAGAACTTCACTTTCAAAGATACAATCAAAACTTGCTCAGTAAAGCATCATGAAAACCACTTATATATACAAGAAGTCTGAGGTATCATAAACAAAATAAAGTCTTTCAAGTTTTAAAGTTGGTCAAGCCTAACATGGATATGGTAAGAAATTAAAGAAACTCTGTTAGACTAAACGAGAAGTCCTGAGCAATTCTGCCTTCCATCCGCTATTAACTTTGTGAATAAACTCCTCAACTCGTCTTCTGAACTCATCATCTTCCTTGTTATCATTGGCAATATTGCTACTTTCTTCTTCCTCATCAGCAGCCGGTTCTTGTTCTTCCTCGACATTTGACGCTTCCTTAACATCCGCCAACCTTTTTATATTCTCATCAACTGAACGCATACAGTAATTAGTTCCTTGTGCTTGAATACCATTTGCATATGTATTTGTCACCACTGGAATAGAACTTTCTCTTCCTTGTTCAAAACTGGAGCTGGGTTTGGACCCCATGAGAATCATGACAATGATCAAATTGCAGCAACAGAAGACGAAAAGAGAGTTGGAAGCAGCTTGACTAATCAACTCCAAGGCTGAATCAAACATTGTTGTGACAACTACAAAGCCAAGAGTATGAAGAAAAGATTGCAGTAGAATGAGAAAATATTAAGGGCGTTGTGTTGTATATGGAGGGAAAAAGTGTGCATTGGAAGGTTTTGTTAGCAGAAGTTAAGGGCTACAAAGGACCATGTGTGGTGTGAAAGCTAAAGAAAGATGACATAATATGCTTTTTGTTTAATCAAAATTTGTATACAAATGCAATAGGGGAAGCTTCTTGACAACTGGGATGTGGGCCTTTTTCTTCATTAACTAATCAAAAGTCTTTTGTACCAAATAAGAACCTCACATGGTGCCTTCTCGCTCTCTCATGTCATCTAATTACATCACCCAAACCCCATTTCTACAATGTTCAACAATTCCCTTCAATTATATTTCTCTCTTAATTCTCAAGATAGTAAATTGATTTAATGCAAATTAAGATCTTGATCATGTTTCAAACATGATTACTTACATTAATAAACCATATCAAGCGGGTCAAGATCACCCAAACCTATCAAGAGGGTTA
>WYDK02000020.1:1668632-1680722 GCA_009867345.2 Toxicodendron radicans
ATTTTGAATGTTAGATTAATTGAATTTGGGTGAATAGTAAAAACATCATTTTCTTACAAACTTAAACATAATAAACTTGGTATTTGTCTCTCCCACAACTCAAACACAGGACTCCTAGATATAGTTAATCTCAGTGGCTAAAGGGTTTGTTATCCGTCCACAATGAGAGATGTGCGTTTGACCTCTTTCTACTGAGCATTGTTGGTTTTGGAAATACAACCTTAACCCCTTTGTGTTTGGCCTTTTTTTGTAGTAAACACATATTGGTTTTAGAAATGTCATCAATTCAACCTTCAAATTAATCAACAATTTCATTAATTTAATCTCCAAAAAATATATTAACTTGTCAACTTTATTGACAAATTTTAGATGCTAGATTAATTGAATTTGGGTGAATAGTAAAAACGTCATTTTCTTTAAACTTAAACATAATAAACTCGGTATTTGTCTCTCCCACAACTCGAACACATGACTCCTGAATATAGTTAATCCCAGTGGCTAAAGGGTTTGTTATCCGTCCACAATGAGAGATGTGCATTTAGTCTCTTTCTAGTGAGCATTGTTGGTTTTGGAAATACAACCTTAACCCCTGTGTGTTTGACCTTTTTTTGTAGTGAACACACATTGGTTTCAGAAATGTCATCAATTCAACCTTCAAATTTATCAATAATTTCATTAATTTAATTTCCAAAAAATATATTAACCTCTCAACTTTATTGACAAATTTCGAATGTTAGATTAATTAAATTTGGGTGAATAGTAAAAAGTCATTTTCTTACAAACTTAAACATAATAACCTAACAATTCGTAAAAAATAGGGGTTAAGGTTACATTTTCGAAACAAGTTAATGTTCACTAAAAAAAAAAAAGTGAAACACACAAGAGTTAGAGTCACATTTCCAAATCTAATGGATGCTCATTGCTCACTACATAAAGAAATACATATTTTTTAATTTATTCTATAATAAGGAATTGAGCAGTTTTAGAATGGGGAGTACTAAACCCATCCCTTAGGGAATTAATGTCTCCCCATACCCATTTCCCAAATTTACTCGTCACCCTGGTCCCAGAATAATGTCATATTTACAACTTAGTCATACAATAAAACAAAAATTGGACAAAATTAATGTAAAATGATTATTTTATCCAATTTTTTTATTTAATTGTATAAATCAATTATAAGCATAACATTATTCCTCGTTTCCAATAGACCATGAGATATTTTGCAACCCCTAGTTAAATATAAAATATAGAGTGGGGACTGGAATAATATTAAATATGATTTTAGTGGGTTGAAGAAAGGGAAGGATGATGGGAAATGGGTTCATATGGGCTTTTTTTTTCCACATTTTAATTATTAAAAGTTCGAATAGGCCCATCGAATCTCAAAGTCTTTTGCAATTCAATCAAAATGATTCGCCCGTGGACCCCAACCTAAATTTTCAGCCTTTAGTATTAATAACTGCTACTAAATCCTAAAAGCAGAATTTCTTAAATTTGATTTAAAGAAATAAAAAAAAAAAAAAGAAGGTTTAAAATAAGCTGTGTGAACCCAGTAACTTAAAAAGTTGGGTTAACCAAAAAGTCATCTCTAATCTCTCTCCGTATATACCAGAAGATTTGATTTTGACCACATGATAAGTTAGCATTAATTAATTAATAGTAATTATGTAGAGTAAAACATAATCAAAATATTCAAAATATTTTTAATTATATTAAAAATTATGAATTTGAATCTAGTTAAGGTTGTTGGATTCCACCATACATGCACTGCACTCCCCAAAGCAAATAAAATAAAAATAAAAATAAAAATTAATAATAGTATAGACTAGAGCTACAGCTTACAATTAAAGCACGTGTGCCAATCCATGTAGGAAAATGATTCTTTTTGTCTAAATTTTTAATGATTAATAATGATGTAAATTTTTATATTCGGCCCCACACCATTTCCTTATTGAAACAATGAAAAGAGCTGCCCAGCTGGTGGTTTCCCCACCTTTTTCCTCTTATATTTATTTTTCAATCTTTTTATTTTAATATAAAATATATAATTATTTATTTATTTATTTATTTATTCTTCTCCTTGCTCTATTTTATTTTGAAAAAAAGTAACATGAAGTCAGAAGAAGAAAAGAGAACCATAAACTCAGGCTTCAAAAAATATTTCTTTTGAAAAGCATTAAGACAAGTGGATAATCTGCTTCAAATTCTGGAACAACAAAAAAACAAAAGAAAACCTACTTTAATTAATTAATTAATTAATTACTCTATATATCTTCATTCATACTCTACCCCAATTGAATCAATAATAGTCATTTTGATATATTCCATCTATATTTACATATTAATACTGACGGCTTAACGCAATCCATCCCACAGAAATGAATGAGATTGTGCTCATAATGATCCTGGTTGTTGGATGTCATGTTCTATCTGGGTCGCCGAAATTTTTGAGTATTTTGTCGCCACCTAAAATATACGCACTAATACTATTCTTTTTACGGCCGTATAATCAAACCAAATTTTTTTTTTGTTCATTTCTAACCATCTCAACAGTCTTAACGATTTTTTAAAAAATATTTTATATATTTTTTGAATTTATAAAAACCCCTTTATAAGTGCCAAGCATTGGGGGTGTAGCCGAACTTAGAATCGGCTCGATACTTCCCAAATCGAATCTAAACTCAATTTTGGTTTCAAGCTCAACTAAATATACAAATCGAGTATGAGCATAATGTTTTTCAACTCGATAAGCTCGCATAATATAACAAATCTAACAAATCAACGAAAAAACAATCCGTTACAAAACAAGTCAAATAAAACCATCCGTTCTAGCCCTCCTGAAAATTAATTTCTGATCCCACCCTTACCCTTTAAGAATATTATAAAACCTTTTATAAAATATAAAAAAAAAAACCTAAGTTTTTTCAATATTTTTCGAAACTCGTGATACTTTTGAGACTTAACTATCTCTTTAAGAAGATGAACGAAATTAACATCTCAACTTAAATTTCTTTCTTCAACTTTACTTTATCAATTTTTCTAAGCCGACACTTGAAATTCAAACACAAAATTCTCTCTTTACACAATCAAAAAAATCTTGATTTCTTTAACACGTGAAAAGACCTATAAATAAAAGAGTAATACATTACACTTACAAAGTTCTCATACAAATATATTTATATAAAGTGACGTGTTCTATCATAATTAAAAGAGTGAATTTGACTTTAATTAAAAAATTGATTTTACAAATTCACTCTCTTAATCATAATACGACACATCACTTTGTATATATATCTTTATATGAGAACTTTATAAGTATAGTATTATTCTAAATAAATACATTTATAACCGTGAATTTTGGAGAGAGGTGACGAGGTAAATGAATAGAAGTGGGTATAATTGAATAGATTATAATGTTGGGACTGTTTGGCATTATAATGAGAAGATAAAAAGCGAAATGGGTCCATGGAGTGTAGCCTTCAAAGTTTAAAATGATTAGAGAAAATTTTGTCACTGAAGAAGAAAGGGCCTTTAAGTGTAAAATTATGAAAGTTGAGGGGTCAGACAAAAGACAACACACCACCAATTTGGTTAGCTTTAGGTGAAAAAATACCAATCACTTGTCATCCTTACAAAATCACTTTTTTGACTTTTGATCACACCCCACATACCTGCCTGTACTTTGTATTTTTGTATCAATTTTCATGTTTTATCAAAAAGTTCATAGATTCTTGTTTCCATTATTCTGGTAATTCATCATTACATTATTTATTTTTTATAATTTAGATTTTTCTTCTACTATTTAGAGATACTGCTAATCATTTTTTTAACCGGTATGTCCGGGTCAGTTTATGTATACTCCGACTAGTCTCCATATCTATTAAACACCATACAAGTTCAAATAATCAGATAAGTCACAATGTCAATATGATAGATGACCCCAATTAGCTCAAAACAAGCAGAACCGAACTCGAACACTCATTGTTCGGCTTACTAAGCTCGATAAACTCGATAATTTATGATATTTTTTAAACTTTTGTCGAGTTCAGCTCTAACTCGATATTGTAGCAACCGAACCGAGCTCGAGTAACCAAATACTCAGCTCGACTCGTTTAAATCCCTAGCCCCAAGTTACAAACCCAAACCATCTTTCAACTTTAGATCTTGAAAGACAACAAAACAAGAATACAATTATTAAGAGATGGTTAGATAAAGAAAAAGAAAAAAGAAGGGGGGGTGATAGAATAGTATTATTATGTTGTAACCACTTCACCAAACCCTATAGTGTGATTTAGCCATCACCATCAAATAGTTAAGCACCTAGTTCCACTTATTTAATTCCTTTTAGTTACATCCAATTATGCTTTTTAATTCTCTCCATCATTTCTCTCTATACCATTTTTAAGTGTAATCATCATTGAACATTATAACAAACAGTTTTTTTTAAATAAGAATTATACCCAAATGAAGTCCATGGGGTTAACCTTCCATTTTCAATATTCTATCCAATAATCACGCCATCCCATTTCTCCTCACTGCTTCTTCTTCTTCCAGATTACTCCCAATATAAGCAACCCTCCTCATCATAATTCCTTAAATCTTGTCATTAATTAACCATGATATACTTTCATCAAATTAATAGTTATGTTCATATTCATTTATAAACTTATTTTCTGGTTTTTTTTTTTCATTTTTACATCATCGTAAAATGTGTAATTAGTATTTGCACATAAATCTTTTGTTCTATATTTTTAAATATTATTTTCAAATAAATATATTGAATGTATTTTTATTTTTGTATTTTCTAATCATTATTAATAATTTAAAAAACGGATTCATAAGATTTATAAAACGCAACATACAACTTGTTTCTAGGTTAAAAATTTAAGATTTTGACTTGCTAAAAATTTAAATATAAAAATACAATACTTACAATTAAATCATATAAACCAGATATATAAACATACAAAAATTATATCAAATTCATATAAAATAATTACTTAATCTTATATTTTTTATCTCTACGATTCAATTATAAATATTACATTATTCATTTAAATAATAGTTACAAAAATTCATGAAATGACCTATTATTATTACTGTATGAAAGAGTAAAATTTATTCAGCTTTTTTATGTTATTATATAATAATTAGCCACGAGTATAATCAAACAAAACACAGCACCTATGTTTGATAAAACACTCACACTCTCTCTCCTTGAAGTCTTCAACGTCAACTTAAGCTAAACAATTCCACAAACACCTCACACACTCACGCACTTCCTCTGCAAAAACTCTCAATTCACTTCACTTTCAGTTGTTTTGTTTGGTTGATCGCACTTATGAAGAGCAAATATCACTTTCACACCCCTTCAAAGTGATTATTAAATCACATCCAAACACCGCCTAGTTTTTTTTTTTTTTTTTTTTTATAAGTTATGGCTTCTACAAACTCACCAGCGCCACCACCTCCACAACCGCCACCACCGCTACTCCCGCCAGCTGACCCGTCCTCTTCGACAAACGACGACGTCGCAGCGAAAGCTGTGAACAAGCGATTCGAAGGTCTGATGATGGTCCGAACCAAGGCTATAAAAGGGAAAGGAGCGTGGTACTGGGCTCACCTAGAGCCCATCCTTATTAAGAACCCGGATACAAATCTCTCTAAAGCTGTCAAACTCAAGTGTTCGTTATGCGACGCCGTTTTCTCCGCGTCTAACCCTTCAAGGACGGCTTCCGAACACCTTAAACGCGGCACCTGCCCCAATTTCAGTGCCGTTTTGAGAACCAACCATTCTCTCTCTCCGTTACCGTTATCTTCCTTGGCTTCGCCTTCTGTTGTTCATGTTAATAACAATTCTATGAACAATAATAATCACAACAGTAACAGAAAGCGAAGTAAGAACCAAACCGAAACAGGTAACTCTTCTCATTATCACCAACTCAGCAACAGCAATTCACTAGCGATAGTTGAGTCAACTCGTGGTTGTAATGAACTGAGTTATTCTCCGAGTAATGCGGGGCAGACTCAGCAACATTTGGTTCTATCTGGTGGAAAAGAAGACTTGGGAGCGTTAGCAATGTTGGAAGATAGTGTCAAGAAGCTAAAGAGTCCTAAAACTAGGCCTGGTCCTGTGCTAAGCAAGGACCAGATTGATTCAGCTGTTGAATTATTAGCTGATTGGTTTTATGATTCATGTGGGTCGGTTTCATTTTCGAGTCTCGACCATCCTAAGTTCAAGGCTTTCCTTAATCAAGTGGGTTTGCCATTTGTGTCTCGTAGGGAGGTTTTGGAAGCTAGACTTGATAGCAAGTTTGTTGAGGCTAAAACTGAGTCAGAAGCTCGAATTAAGGAGGCTATGTTTTTTCAACTTGCTTCTGATGGGTGGAAGATTAAAAGTTGTGGTGGTGAAGATAATTTAGTTAAGTTTACTGTTAATTTACCTAACGGGACTAGTGTGTATCAAAAGGCTGTGATTACTGGAGGATTAGTTTCGTCTAAGTATGCAGAAGAGATTTTATGGGAGACGGTGACTGGTATATGTGGGAGTGGTGTTCAGAGATGTGTAGGGATAGTTGCTGATAAGTATAAGGCTAAGGCATTGAGGAATTTAGAGATTCAGAATCAGTGGATGGTTAATCTGTCTTGCCAGCTTCAGGGGTTTGTTAGCTTGATTAAGGATTTTAGCAAAGACCTTCCGGTGTTTAGGACTGTTACTGAGAATTGCTTGAGGATTGCGAATTTCGTAAATAATAAATCTCAGATTAGGAATAGTTTACGGAAGTACAAGATGTTGGAGCTTGAGTATGTTGGTTTGATTCGAGTTCCTTCAAACAAATGTGATTGTGAAAACAACTTTGTACCTGTTTTTGCAATGTTGGAGGATATATTAAGCTCCGCCCGTGTGCTTCAAATGGTTGTGTTGGATGAGTCGTTTAAGGTAAGTTGCATGGAGGATCCACTTGCTAGGGAAGTGGTTGCAATGATTCAAAGTGAGGTGTTTTGGAATGAACTGGAAGCTGTTTATTCCCTTGTGAAGCTCATTAAAGGGATGACTCAAGAGATTGAGGCTGACAGACCATTAATTGGACAATGCCTCCCTCTTTGGGAGGAGTTGAGATCAAAAGTCAAGAATTGGTCTGCCAAATTCGGTATCTGCGAAGGACCTGTTGAGAAAATAGTTGAAAAAAGATTTAGAAAAAACTATCATCCAGCATGGTCGACTGCCTTTATTCTTGACCCTCTTTACTTGGTGAGGGACAATAGCGGAAAATACCTTCCCCCGTTCAAATGCTTGACACAAGAGCAGGAAAAAGATGTGGATAAGCTCATAACCCGGCTCGTTTCAAGGGAAGAAGCTCATCTTGCATTGATGGAGCTCATGAAATGGAGATCAGAAGGACTGGATCCACTCTATGCTCAGGCTGTCCAGGTTAAGCAGAGAGATCCTATAACCGGAAAGATGAAAATTGCAAATCCCCAGAGCAGTAGGCTTGTCTGGGAAACTTGCCTTAGTGAGTACAAATCGTTAGGGAAAGTTGCAGTGAGGTTAATTTTCCTACACGCAACCTCATCTGGGTTTAAATGTAATTGGTCCTTTATGAAGTGGGTTTGTGTGCATAGACACTCACGAGTGGGCCTTGAAAGGGCTCAGAAGATGATATTTGTTGCAGCTCATGCTAAGCTTGAGAGACGGGATTTCTCTAATGAGGAAGAAAAGGATGCAGAGCTCTTTGCTACCTCAGGCTGTGAGGATGACATGCTCAACGAAGTCTTTGCCGAAGCATCATCAATGTAATGTTTTTCTTTTTAACTCCTGTAAACTTATGAAGCTGTAGGATTTATTGAATTATTTTTCCACTGTTCTTCTCTTGTCCATTTTACATAGTCAAAGATTTAGAGAGGTATTGCTGGCACAGATATATATAGGAAGGGATTTGACATCTCCTGCAGCACAGTTTGTAGAGAAGAGACCCTTCCTTGTTTATAAACATAACATTAAAAAGCCTCAGGATCATAACAGGAAGGATGTGAACATTGTGCTAGAATGTTAGAGATATATTTTATCGTATCGTAATTTTTTGTTAATATTTCATATGAGTTCAAAATGAATGTTTATTTGTAAATACTGACCGGAATGAATGTTTTACTGACTTTTTCTGACATTTATTGCTGCTTTTACATCCCTTTCTGTGTCTAATATCTATACTGTTCTTGTGATTAGACATTATAAGGTCATCTTCTACAATCTGCTGGTAGATGCCTTCCTGATAAATTTCACTGCTCACGTTTTTTGAATTGGTGAGTAATTTTGCATTTGTTGAAGACTATCAATGGAATAATAGGCTCAAGCATCAGTCAATGTGGACATGTTGCTAAAAGTATTCTACTCTGAAAAGAACAGAACTATATTACAAGTTTTTCTGTCCAAAATGGTGACTGGCAAAGATGCATGTCCAATTGTCTGAATCAATAGAAAGAGATTAGGGAAGAAAATGATATAAACCAAAAGGTAAAATTAGCTAAATTAAGAGCAGCAGATGGTTGGATGATGAAGACATAATAAGGGCTGAACTTATTCATCCCTGGGGAGGTTCTAGATATCATTTTTACCATGTGATACCCACTTTAAGAGATTTTCTTTCAAACTAATACCATTATGCATCACATCAGTGATTTTAAAAGGATACCAACTAATATAGATGGTTAAGTCTCTTGTGGTTCACATGATTTTGTGATGTAATAAAAAAGGACATTACGTGATGTGATAACATGTAGTGAGAGTATAAGTGCAAGTGTCGGTTGATATTCTTCATTTGCAAAAAGTTTTTCAAAAACCTAGTTGTGGCTTAATGACACTTTTCCTAGTTTGAAGTTATTACCTTCATTTTACTCCCACCTAACTTGTAATTAAATTTTCACTTGCATTTCTTGATAAATGAGGATATAACTAATTATGCAAGTGAGCATTTGATCTCAACAAGAAGGGCACAACTAGTTATACCAGGAGCACAATCATCCACTGCCTTTTATCTTGCCACATATTCTGAGTCTCGGCCAAAGAGGAAAATGTAACTTTTTCTGTGTCAATTGTAATAGTTCTCATACGGTCCTCAGTTTGTGCTTATATTCTGAAGTTTGCCCTAGTCATCTTAGGACCCCAAGACGAAAGGTTTAAATGCTTTGCTTGAACTGTCCATTGTAAAACTCTTTGATTACAGGGAGTTCTGTTATTCCGTGCTATACTCACACTTCAATACACAAAGTACTTCTTTGGCACAATATGGAACAAGATTATAGTATATGTTCTCAAGAAGGTTTAGAGCAGATAGAAGAAGAGCTTGCCTGACTATGGAGAAGGCATCCCTAACTTTTCTCTTAGATTCTTTCTGTATAGGCTCCTATATCACACTTTTTATACATTACAACACCTAGGTTTCAATCTGACATTTTTACATTACAGCCTGTTGAACCATGTCCTAGTGTCCTCAGATTCAGAATTAGAGGAATTCAGTACCTAGAGACTGTGACTCACCCAATATCTGTCATAACTATTAAAACCCAATGTAAAAGTATCGAAGACAGGCATGAACCATTTCAAATTCATGATCCAACATTCTTGACTAAAACCTAATACTCTAGTTTGAGATTATCTATCTAGTAGATTCCTAGGAAGGTTCTTGCTGCATATAATTTTGAGCAGTTCATGGACATATGAATTCAAATTGAGTCTTCTGTTGTACTCTTTAACTCTTTCATCTTTTTGGTATTTATCCTTTTTCTTTTCTCTGATTTCAACAGAAAGAATATGTAACTAACATAAAAAAAACCTTATAATCTGTGTTCTAAGTTCTAATGATATTAAATAAAAAATAAAGTAGAATCTTTAAATATTTGGTGAATTTTTTTATTACAACATTGAAAAGAACAGAATATGCTGAAATTTGTCATTTGCATAGTTGACTGTTTGGTGACAGAAGCAAGAGACCAGTATATGTGTGGACTGGAGTGGCCACTATTATAAGATTAATTCTTGGTAGAAGATGTTGCAAAAAGACACCAAAATAGTTTTGTTCTGAAATATCTGATAGTATATTTTTGCGGCAGACCAGGGATTGCTTGAACCGGTCGGGAAAATGGCAAATCAGACTTAGGTCTTGACATGGGTCAACCTTGGAAGAAATGGAGAGCATATCTATGTTGCTGAAGCAGCACTTCTTGGTGATATGACTCAGCTGAAGCACCTAAGGTGTCTGTTTCTAAAAACATGGAACCCCACCGTGAGGAGTGGATGTCCATCTCAGTGCTTTAATTGTCATAGTCAAAGAAAAGTGAGGACAAAGGGGCCTTCTTTCCCATCATTTCTTTTTCTCTCACTATTTATCTATTTGTTTATTGTTTTTGCTAGGCTTATAATGCATCAAATCCAGTGACTTCTTTTTTAACAGTGCAAATTATTGTGACATTCTTACATTGTTGATGGGACCTTTTTCAAACTTTTGATGTCAAGGTTGAAAATTAAATTGTGGAGAGCTGTCCGTTAGAGTAGCCATGATTACCAAAAAAGTATTGAGCAAAACAGAAGCAAGGAGGCTTGTCGGCATTAGGAGGCACATACAATGGCAGATAGGGATATTGCAACAACTTTGAACGTGTTTGCAATTGCAGGTTCTACATTTCAGCAAGTGTTGTTGACTATAACTCAGCAGGTTGGTGGTTACAATGGTGATGACTTCTTTATGTCAAATGTAGTTAACGTTTTGGCTTGTCATGTGGTTATGTTATACACATTGAAGCATTTTTATCCTCATCCAAGAACTAGGGCCAATGTTCTACTATAAAATTGAAATTTTTGGAGTCAACAATAATAATGGTTTGCTAAAAGATTTAGACTGGCTGTTGAACTAATGTGGTTGGGACAATGTTAAACATACAATGCTGAAAACACAATATAGGCCGGATCACTGATCTGTGTTTAGACTTTAGAGTGGTTGTCTGAGCATATATAACTTGTGGTATTGACTAGTAAGCGTCTAATATATGTCCCGTGCTCCTATTCTCCCTGCTATCCCCAACACAGTCATCGAAGCTCAAAACATATAAGAACAGAAAAAAATAAAAAGTACAAAGTAAAAAGCACATGCATGGAATGATTTGCTCTCTTTCCTTTTCCTATCACTTGCAGAACTTTGTTGGTGGAATGCAGGAAATGCAGTTTATGGCAGGTGAAACATTAAAATCTATTGCCCTTGTTACACATAATCCATGAAGATGGAAACAATGTTAAATGGAAGAGGGAACTATGACATGAAAATTACAGATGGATGACAAAATAGCTTATGGGATAATTAGTTGGTTGCTATTATTATGTTTCAGTAGTAGCAAAACAGTACTCTAGTTTTCAGATGCTCATCATGCTTGGTGTTGGAGCTTTAATGGTAGTTTTGGTAGATTTCCTTTTCTTTTCTTTTCTTTCCTTTGTTTTGTTGAAAAACCATACTCCATCATTTCCTCTTATCATAGGAGACCCCATGAAACAGTTTGAGCTTTGGACCCCCCATCCCTGTCCTTCACTCTCTCTCCATGCATGGGCTTAGATTCGCCCACCCACCTTTTGTCTATCAGTAAAAGTGAAATAACCTTATTGTATTGAGTTAAATGTGAAAATGAATTGGATTCTCACTTTTTATGGTTAAGTGTATTAGTAGAGTTAAATGTATTTACCTTTGCTACTCAATTTGGTGGAGATACGCAGGAAGGATCCTGTCGGCAAGGTCAGTAATGTTGACTGCTCACCAACCAGAAAGGAAAGCTTTTTCAATCGTATGGTATGGTTTCATTGTTCTCTCCACTCATCTTCTTGTTCAAAAGGAATAAGTATAATGATTAGTACTGAAACACAACTCCTCTTTATACAAAAATCTTCTCATTTTCAATCATCCTCCATCATTAATCTTTCTTTTTCATCATCTCTCTTTTTTACTTTCACTTATACAACAACCCTTGATAGTATTTGAAATTGAAATCCATTCTTGTGAAGATTATGTGGGATGATGTTGATAATACTTGTTATGCAGGTTTTTTTGT
>WYDK02000020.1:1685663-1707724 GCA_009867345.2 Toxicodendron radicans
CATGCACAATTATAATGCTTTATATACGTCTTAATTGATGCATAAGTTACGAAGATTATACGCAAATCAAGTTATATATACTTTTTTAAAAAAAAAAAAATTTCGGACCAGTTTGCGCACACCTCGACCTATTTTTGTAGGTGTTTAATAGGATATTCTTACCACTATGATCACCTGTTTAAATCTTAAGAGTAAAAAAGATTAGAATATAAGATTGTACACCTTAATTACACATCCCAACGCTCGTCCTACCATTTGTGCTATTCAATGATGGGATTATATAAACTCAATCCCCATAGTTCTATAACTGAAATTGAACTTATATATCTCTGTTCCTATTTTATTTCTTCCTTTATATGTTTCCAAAATGTTGGTCATTGGATTAATGAATGATTCGTGTTTTTTATTATTATTTTTTGAAAATCAACTCTTAGCTACCCACACTTGATCTGAATATTATTATGAAGATTAGTCTGAAAATTAACAAAAATATGGAGAACCGGGCTAGTAGCTAGTATGGAGCTAACATGAGAAATTTGAGTTCGAATTTTGGTTTTCAAGCTAGAAGAAAACAGATCACTTCCCCTTCATCGTCTAAGATGCATGTCAAGTAATAAAGTGTTATATATTTTTGGTCCTGATCATCCACATGCATATGCTTTGTCATTGGGTCTCATCAAGCTGAATGTATTTTTAGGGTTCGAATGAAGATGATAATTCGTGTAGCAGCCGGGGTTTAATTTAAAGTCAGGAGCAATAGGTTTTGACTTAAGAAGATAAACTTTGATTATTTAAGATAAAAGAATAATATTAAATATTTATACAAATTTTTCACGTACAAGCTAACATGACATAAAATAAATGGGTGAATGCATATAAAAAATTAACTTATTAAATATTTTATAAATATTTATCTCTAGTGGTCGTCCTTATTAGGGATAGAGAGTGAAACAAATACAGAACCTCTTGAGTAATAAATTTAAAAGTTCTTATTAAATCACTCGACTACACAAAGATAGTTAAAAAGTGTTGATGTTGTTCAAATGAGAAAAAAATGTAAATATTCTCTGGATTTAGAAACGATAATTAATATTTTAATTTTTCTTTCTACAGTGTAAAGAGATACAAAAAGAGGATAATCATATTGCATTTTGTATTTAATTCTCTTTAAATTCTAAATTTTTTCTTTGATTAATTTCTCTAAATTACTAATTAAACTCTCATCAATTCAAATACTCTTTTTCGCGGATCAAAACTCTCTATATAATTATTTAAGAGTCGATGGTCTAAGTTACACCAAATAATATTTGCTTCAAAGTTAAGCCTATGGGGGCTACAAATATATTTATTATTGGAATATTTTATTTGCTAGTTTATCTAAAGCCATCTTCTAAGGGCCAAGACAGTTGACAGCAATTTCTAGTTTTTTGGAGGGAACTTAAGAAAGAAGAGAACCAGTAAACATTCAGGCCATTAATAATATTGCAGGTAAATATCTCTGCGCTAGCTCCATTAAAGTTTTATCTGAATTTTCCCCGTTAATTAATTTGCATAGTTCGCCGTCTTTCAGTCCTCGACGGAAATGCTCTTCTTATTTAAACATCAAGCTAGTCAACCGTTGATGCAGGCTTCCAAGGTGACTGTAAATAGAAATTATATATTAAGTAATGTTTCGTGATGCTTTAATTTTTAGAAACATTAAATATGGGTATGCACTCTTGATTAATTAGTAGTATATTTATGATATTCAACTGTAAACTTCCATAGGCGATTTTATATGTATTCACATGTACCATATATATATATTAAGTGTGTTGATATAGAGAGGAGATGAAGAATATATACCTTGAAGGAGACCCATTATTGCCAGAAACTTATATCGATCCCACTAATGGATTGTTTTTTTACCTTGGATAAATGTACTCTTTGCTGGTGATGGTTCGCCCATTTGCTCATAAAAGGTTATGTTAAGCCGAAGCAGTCGCAGGGCAACTCTCCTTTGGCAAATCTATGTGAATCAGAATATATGCAATTGGCTAAACTAGAGCCACAATTTGCACCAATAATCACCATTGTCTGCCAAGTCAGAGGTGCCCTCAGACTGGTTTGCTTATCCAGACGGGTTCCTTACTTGCTTATATATACTGCTTTCAGAAAAAGATTGAGTTTTTGTTGAGCTTCATATGGTTCGCCTCTGGACGGGCTTTATAAGTACGTTGATCGGGCTGGGGCTGCGTAGGCAGCAGAAGAGAATAAACCAATAAAGAAATGGCATATGCTTGAGGGTTATATGCCAGGGATATCCTTATAAGAAGCTGCTTTTTTTAGGGGCTGCCTTTTGGGTCTTATTCATGCTATACAGCACTAGTTCTTTATCTTCTCCATACCTAAATGCTGAAAAATCATTCCAGGAATTGAAGATTCTCTCTCACTTTAGAGGGTGAGAGATGCAGAAAAAAGCAGTTGATACGAGTTGCCTCTTCATAATTTCAAAGTGGCAGTAAACGACATGTTCCCACCTAAAGATTAGAGAAAATCTAGTTACCACCCATGATTTCATTTTTTTCAGATTCACACCCTTAAATTAACACCATTAATGATTTTGGGTTTAGACACATACAAAGAGTGTTATTACTAAACTATCCTTACAAATAAATTAATAATTTACTTTTTAACCCCAAATAAATTTGGATTTTTCGACAGCCGCAAGGGAGGGGAAAATTGGGAGAAAATGCTCAGATTCGACCAAAATGAAGGTGGACAAGGCTGGGGGATGGATGAGTTTTGTTGAGGATGAGTGGGGGAATCTAGTGGCGGTGGTGGTGATGGTGATGTCAAACGGTGCCAGAATCCGGCTAAATCTGGATTTTTCCGACAGACACAAGGGAGGGGAAAATCACGGAGAAAATGCTCAAATCCGGCCAAAATGGAGGCGGACGAAGCTAGGGGATGGATGGGTTTTGTCGGGGATGAGTGGGGGAAGCTAGTGGTGGTGGCGATGATGTCCAACATCGTCAAAATCAGGTTAGATCTGGATTTTTTCGACAGTCACAAGAGAGGAAAGTAATGATGGGTGCTTGTGAAAGAAATTTGAGATGTACATAGTTATTTTGAGATTTTTATTTTCATTTTTCATTTTAGATTTAATGCCATGCAAATGTTCAATTTACCCTTTGATTTATGTTATTTTAAGTGTGAGAAACTAAAATAAATAAAACCAAAGGTGGGCACTTGAAGTTTCACTAATCTTTGGGTGGGAACATGTTGTTTACTCTAAAAAATATGATTTCTTTAGTCCGTTAATAAGACGACAATGATTCCACTCTTGCAAGAAGAATCTAGGATATTAGATTTAAAACTTAAAAGTCAAAGCCTCAAAGGGCATCAAGGTTCAGTTTTGGCCCAGATAGATATTTGGCCCATCTATTTATAAGACTAAGAACACCCGAAGAATATACATACTTACAGCGTGGGTTCTTTCTTCAGAAGACATCTTTAGGCCCAAGATAAAATGGATCCTATCTGAACTGCCAGGAGTTTCTTCGGATACTTGCTATGGACTAAGAAGCACTTCCCTAAAGCCCATACCAATGAGGACATGTTTGTCATTTAAGGAAATGAAAAGGGGTAAACAGTATATTCAAGTGTCAAACGATATATAAACCCTAAATATAACATCAACTATAAGGTAGCTAGGGTTTGCTGCGGCTCGTAAGCAGAGGTATAGTTACACAACACAGAGCTCCAGTTTCACCTCCGTTGCCGACACCATGGGTCGTATGCACAGTCGCGGGTATGCCTCTCACTCTCTATCTCCCTGTGTCTGTGTGTAAATGTGTGCGTTTGCTGATCTTTACACTGGTTGTGTGTGTTGTTTGGTTGCAGTAAGGGTATTTCATCCTCAGCTTTGCCTTACAAGAGAACTCCACCAAGTTGGCTGAAGATTTCCAGCCAAGATGTGAGTCAAATAATACACATACTCTTTTAGGTGCTCTTTTTTTTTTTAAAGAAAATTAAAAAGAAATGACGTGATTTTGTTTGTTAGGTTGATGATAACATTTGCAAGTTTGCAAAGAAGGGTCTGACTCCTTCTCAGATCGGTGTTATTCTTCGGGACTCTCACGGTATTGCGCAGGTCAAGAGCGTTACTGGAAGCAAGATTTTGCGTATCCTGAAGGCTCATGGTAAGTAAAAAGTCCCTTGAATCGTGATTATTACTATTGGTTATAGTTATGCTCCTATTGAGTTAAATTGTGATGAGGTACTTGAAGATTCGGGGACTAGTTTTTTTGGGCTCACATTTAATGATTCAAATGGCATCTTAATTGAGCTAGCACCCCCTATATATTGGATAGCTTTTTTTTTATCTTTTTTTAAAAGAAAATGTTTAGGTTTAATGGGTTGCGATATTGATCAATGATGTTTGATAGTATGTTTTTTATTCTTCTTAGTGTGCGCTTTTTTTAATAATTTGATACTTACATAAATTCTCGTGTGGTTGTGACTAAATCTTTTTTGATTGATTGTAATGTTGATCTTTGTTTTTGTAGGACTTGCCCCTGAAATTCCTGAGGATTTGTACCACCTTATCAAGAAGGCTGTTGCAATTCGGAAGCATTTGGAGAGGAACAGGAAGGACAAGGATTCCAAGTTCCGTTTGATTCTTGTTGAGAGCAGGATCCACAGGCTTGCTCGTTACTACAAGAAAACAAAGAAGCTTCCTCCGGTCTGGAAATAGTAAGCCTTCACCACTGTTGCACATTTATAATCTCTGTGAATTAATATGGTTTGGAAGCATATGATTTTTTCTTTGTTCTATTAGTGTTAGTTTCTTTTTGTATTTGCTTGTGTGAGTATTAATCTGTAACCGCTTTAGAAAATTATAGAAATTTAATGTTTCAACAATTTTACTTTCGCATAACTTTTCTGTTCTCAAATTTGATTAAGATTTAGTTCTTGTTCTTCCTTGCAAAAAATTAGGCAGCCATGATGGGTTTATGGCTGTGAATCATGTTAAATGGTGTGTGCATATTTCTTTTGATATGCATTAGAGTATGTTAGAAGGTGTAGTGCCAGCTTTGGGAACTTGTTTTCATAGCTGTTCATCCTTAAATACATGTAATCATGTAACCTTTTAGTTGATAGACTGAATCATGTAATCAAGAAAGCATGGAGTTTAAAATTGAAATTTGAAAGATCGATTTGGGAAGGTAGAAACTTTAACAGAAAATGTAATAATGTTTTTTTTTCCTATAAGGGTGGCTTTCTTGATTTATTGAGTTTAAACTGTGACATGGATTATTTAGAATTTTTTACTACTATTCAGTCTTAACTAGGTGTTGGTTCATCTAACTACTTAACAGTTTCCCTTAAAAAGTTGAAATTGTTTCATACGGATTCAGTTGGTTGCCACATGAATGCATTAGTACCGTGGCATGGCATGATGAGGAAAGTGATGTACTCCAATTTTGGTAGTGGTGGCAGTAACATATTTAGCAGTAGCTAATACTTTTAGTTTTCCGGAATAATCAGGCTCTCTCTTGATTGTTTCACTCTCAATAAATAATGTTGTATCCTTATTGTTTGTTTTTTAAATCTGTTATTTTAATGTTAATTCCACTTCTTTTTTGGCAGCGAGTCTACCACAGCTAGCACCCTTGTGGCTTAAGCTAGGATTTGCATCTTGCGGTGGCAGCAATACTCTTATGAGCAAGAATGCTGTTTTCGTTGTCTAGTATATTCCAAATGTAAGACCTTTATTCATAGGTTTTAAAAGATTTTGTTTTGTTTGCGAGAACTTGGAAGAGAATTTTAGAACTTGTTCTGTTGCTGAATGTTAACTTATTTATTGAGCATTTGTATTCTGGATTAACCTTTTGGTCAAAGATCCTTCTATTTTGAACCATATTGTTTCCTCGTTATTAATCACCATTTCATAAATTGGAATAAAAAAGAAAGTTAACCGCCTTAGATTAATGGGAATGAGTAATGCAAAGTTTTCAATCGTAAACGTTGAGTTGTATTTTTACGTCAGTTCATTGCACGAAGCAAAATGATTTTATCTTAGACTAGACCAAGGGAATGGCCGTTCCTTCTATCCATCCTCACGGAAGGAAGACCATTCCACAACACAGAATGTTTATTCCTCATGGAAGAATAGTCATTATTTACCATTTCTTTCACGAGGAACGATTTTTTCTTATGAAAGAATTCGTGTATAGCCAATTTTTTGGTGTTTGTGAGCTAACGTGACAGTGTCAATTGTATTATCATTAGGGTTGCAAGATAAAGTCATTAGGGTAGTAAGATAAGGTTATAAGAATTGAGGTAGTAAGATAAGGTTATGAGAATCGATTGTAAATCTAGCATTTTTCAATAAAAAATCATACGTATCTGAGTCTTTTGGGTTGTTTAGCTGATGAACAGTCACATGAGACTTGATTTTGCTGGAAAATTTGTTGTGGACCTTGTGGCTCATCAATAACGATAGATTTATTGTTTGTAAATGTTAAAAACATTTCTCATGAGATTGATTCTCTTGGCTAGTGTTTTTGATTGGGCAATTGAACTTGTAATTCACTTTGAGTAATGCACCTCTTTGATTCAATCAAAGCTTTTAGTAAATTCTGTAGCAAATAAATAGCAAAAGAGATATAAGATTTTCAATTCCCATAAACTTTACATAAGACTTATTTTTCACTTTCGTATCAAATTCTGTTTAAAGAAACAAATAAAAATTAAATAAAAACAAATATAAATAAATTTAATAGTATTAAAAATATTAAAAAACCAACAAATTAACAAATAAAACAAAAAAGTTAGTTTAATAAATCTTCAAATTAAAGTAAAAATTCAAAAATAAAACCCAGCGATCATCGGTGGCTATATTGCTGGCCGGAATCTTGGTGTGGCTTGGTCAGATTGGTGGCAGGCCGGCTGACCGCCAGTCAGTGATCTAGCCACACCACATTTCACGATTAAATTCTCAGCTGTTAATTCAACAATCTCACACCACCATGGCCACAACCCATCTCAAAAACTAACACCACCATGGCCACAACCCATCTCAAAAACTCCCTCACGAAAACAGTGACAAATCGAACGGTCTCCATTCCCCAAAACAACGCCATTAGCTCGAATCACTTCATCATAATTTCAACATAGTTAGGGGGTGTTTGGTTGGGGGTCATATTTGATGAATGGGGTAATGTCATCTTTTATTACCTCATTATCCTGTTTGGTTGGCTAAGTAATAAAACATTCCAGTAATCTTATTATACCAATAATAAGTTACTGTTGGTAATATATGGAGTAATCGGTAATATATGGAGTAATCTTAATACCACCATTTTCTTAGGTATTTCAAAATTACCTTAGTAATCTTTTTTCTTTACTATTTTGTCCTTAACTATTATAATTTTAAGACAAAATTGCCCTTAGTTTAAAATCAATTTCCAAAATTTTTCTTCACTATTTTATCCTTATATTTAAAAATTTTAAGACATAAATGCCCTTAAAATTTTAAATTATTACACAAATGGGTGGCCAGAACCAGCGGCCGGCCGCCGGTAACCACCGCCTGTTGCGCGCCGTCCGGTGATCAAACGACACAAGTCCGACCGGATATGGCTGCCTTGTGCCGATATAGCCGTTTCCGGATGTGGCCGTTCATGGCCATAGATCTGGCCGTTAACGGCCAGAATAGATTTGGCCGTTTTTGGTTAGATCTGGGGCGTTCTAGCTGTTTCTGGCCAAAGACATGACCGGAAACGGCCATATCGGCACAAGGCAAGCGGGCCTTATGCCTTTTGATCGTCGGCCGGTGGTGGTTGCCGACGGTCGGCCACTGGTTGGGTGGCCAAATCTAGGCATCCTTCTGTGTAATAATTTAAAATTTTAAGGGCATTTATGTCTTGAAAATTTTAAATATAAAGATAAAATAGTAAAAAAAAAATTTGGAAATTGATTTTAAACTAAGGGTAATTTTGTCCTAAAATTATAATAGTTAAAGGACAAAATAGTAAAGAAAAAAGATTACTAAGGTAATCTTAAAATACCTAAGAAAATGGTGGTATTAAGATTATCCTCTATATTACCAACAGTAACTTACTATTGGTATAATAAAATTACTAAAATATTTTATTACTTAACCAACCAAACGGGATAATGAGGTAATAAAAGATGACATTACCCCTTAATCAAATATGACCCCCAACCAAACATCCCCTTAACGTCTAAACATAAAACCCCTTTAGGCACATCAATTTTGCCTAATTTTATGCCCTTCAATGCCTCCCTTGATATAATCGCAGCAGGAGGATACAGACGTCATGTGTCATTGATAACCATAGTCAGCTGCTTATTTAAATAGTGGGATTAGAATAAGTGAAATAGTATTGTGTCGGGAGAGGTACTTTATTCTAACGTCTATCTTTACATCGAAAAAAAAATTGGTCTGAAAACACAATTTTCTAGTGGTATAATTAACACAAAACATTTTGAGTTACTGTTTTCATGAGGCGAAACATCTGAGCATCAGGCAATCGGCCACCACAATCGTCAACAACTTCTTCCCGAACCCTTGTTTGCCAATATGGATTTGTGGCCAAGAACATCAGAACCCACATTGTTGTTACGGCAGTAGTTTCATACCAAGCTAAATAAATGCTTTTGCAGTTATCAACAATGAATTTTCCCATTGATACATCTGATTTTCCTTCAGCATCTTCAAGGATTGCTTGCAGTAAATCCTTTTCTGGTTTTTCTTCTTTTTTTTGGATAAGTATTGTATTGAAAAAGAAAAGAATGTACAAAGGCCTAAAAGAGATGGTCACCCTACCTCAGTACATACCCTAGGATATGATCCAAAATCAAGCCACATAAAACTCTCTAAAAAACCCCTCTTGTTTGACACTCTTAAGAGCACAAAAGATTGGCAACAAGTAAACAAAAACAAGAAACCAAGAAACCCAACCAAACTCTAACCTAGTGCAGGACAATCCCCTGGGTTAGGCTCAACCAAGCTATGCAAGGGCCAACCCCACACCATGTACAACTAAGAAAAAAAAAGGGACCAAATACAAAAAAAAAAAAAAACTATCTTACCCTAAAAAATTGTCATCAAAACTCCCCAACAATCCACAAGCCTCCTATTACCAATGGATTCCTTGAAACTCTTTAGCTCCATGGCTTTATCTCTCATCGCAAGCCTAATGGAATTGTGAATAGTAACATCTTTGTCTTCCCTCCCAAAAACCCTATTGTTCCTCTTCCTCCAAATCCAATACATGGTGGCAGCCAAGCACATCTTTTCTAGCACATACTTTAATTTATTCTTTGTCTAAGAAATAGATAAAAGTCATATATAATCTTGTTAGGTCATCCCTCGATAACCAAAGGAGCTCAGACCAAGGATCCGACACCAAATAGACTTAGTAAAATTATAAGAGAAGAACAAATGATCCAAGGATTCTGGGGCAAGATCACAAAAGCAACAAGTTGAATTTTGGACCACGTCGTACCTCTCTAACTTATCCTTAGTATTGAGCTTCTTGTGGATGGCCATCCAAAGAATCATAGCATGTCTCGGTAAAGCTTTTTTAAACCACACAAGATGGTGCCAATCAACCTTAGTCTTATTTCACCTCATTAAAGCATATGAGTTGGCAACTGGCCAATTCCACTCTCCTAGCTTTCATATCTCACTCACCTTCACCACTTTCAAAACTAATTCATGGACTTGTTTTTCTAATCTCCATATTTCCCTGTTGGTCTTGGTTGAAAAGTACCTGAAATTTTCAAGTTCAAATCTATAAATTGCTGAAGTTATGAACTTTGTTCCAGGAATCCCAATCTTGGAAAAGGAACTCTTAGACAAGGCCTCTTGTAGAGATGTAAACGTTTTGAAAATCTCCTCTCCTTTGGAGTAATTGCTCCCAAAAGCAGCTCTTGAGATAACATATCCTGAGAATCTTCTTATGTATTCATCAATATTCAAATCAGCTATTCCTCCACCCCTCTCGAATCTCATTACTCCACGAATTCATTAGTATCACCGAAGATTCCACCATTAAGTTCAACATTCCCTACAAACATCCCACTAGCAAATTTTCAATTCTTTCCTGTTCGGGGTTTAAAAGGCATCAGTTGAAAATTATTATGCAATTTTCGTGTACCTTGACCTTCGTAGGAAACAACTAAGGAGCAAGAATTCGTCTTTGATGCACCCAAATTGCACCATTGGATTAGAGAATGCCAGGGCCGAGCCGTATCTAATTGTTAAGAAGGCTTCCCCAAATCCCAAGAGGTGCACATGCTTATTTCTTTCACCATTTCAGGCTCATTCATGTACAGGATTTGCTTGTTTCCGAGAGCAAACACAAATATTTAACCTGTATACATTAATGTGATTAAACAGTAAATTGATTCTGAAATGGATGTAATTAAAGCTTGTCATTAATTATCTAAATATATACCGCACTCTTTTCGCCATTGATCGAAGGATGAGAAGAGAATGGAAGAACAATTATGTGTTACTAATGCTGCTACTTGAGAGTCCCTGGAGACCTGTGATTCCTTGTTTCTGAAGTTTCGAACGAAGCTTTGCGGGCTTCCGAATTAGAGTATCATATATCTTTACGAGGATGCTAATAAAGCAGAGCAAAACAACTGTTATCAGGATTTTGGGAAAAAGCTGATTAGCAACTCCATCGCCTCTTGTTATCATTTAGAGTTCAGGATGGAATAGCTATTGTCATGTTTGATTCATAATCAAATGTCACATCCCACGTCGTTGACGCTTGCGCTGAAAATTCAAGAGAAAATTTGTGCGACTCGGGTCAAAACGGAAAGTTTATGAGGCTTTAGCTTCCAGAACGGACAATATTAACTCGGTTAGATCTGGGATTTGACACAAAAGTTGTATAGATTAATGTTGGTGAAATCTTTCATACATTTCTTATAGTTTGGGATTGATAACTCTGAGAGTACTTAAATCTATTACTTTCACTTAGGTTGGCTTAAAATTCTATTAATCTATGATGACTAGAAAATTGAAATTTCTAATTGGTAGTCAAAGTTGTATCCCGATAATTATTGATTGAATAAATTCTGGGGATATATAGAAGTTATAAGGAGGGATGAGTTACTGGAATCTGCCAATCAAGTACTAAATCTAGGAAAAACCCCCCAGAATATCACCATATGGAGATTAATTCAATGATCCGGAAGATAAGGCCATATTTTCTGGGTAATGTGCGGACAAGTATTTTAAACGGAAATTTTCACCATTAAATTTAAAGTTTCTTTAAGCAGTAAATCTAAGAGAAAAACAAGTAATATAACTAGGAGTGAATTACAATTTCTCACCCAAGGTTTGCCAAAATTACATTTTCCCACCCACAAACTTTGAGAAAAACAATTTCACATCTATCATCAATCTCCGTCAATGGAATCTATTACTTGACTGGGGTAAAACTATAAAAAAAAATTAAAAAAAAATTAAAAAAAAACTATAATACCTTTTACTATTTACTTTATAATTTTTAATGAGGTTGAATAAACTTTTCTCACCCAAACTTTATTAAATGTACTTTTCACCCCTAGTTTAGTTTATATTAATTTTAGGGTTAATAAATTTTAAAAATAAAGTCAATTATTAAAATCAACGAATTATAAAAATTTAAAAAAGAAAAAAAAAGACTTGGTCGGAATCGCACCCATCGATTTCTGTTGATTCTCACCCAACTAGGTGCAATTCGATCGGATTTGCACCCGGTCAGTTGTGATTCGACCCAAATAATTCGGAATCGACTGGGTGATTCAGCAAATTTTTTTTTTTCAGTTTTTTTTCAAATTTTCTTAATTTTTTTTTTGGATTTTTCTTCTTTTTTACAAATTTTCAGTTTTTTTTTGGAAATTATATTTTTATATACTTCCATAAAATATATACAATTTTAATGAAATATTGTATTGTAGTTTTATAAATATTTAATTGTAATATATTATTATAATTTTTAAAAATAATATATACAATTTAAATTTTTTTTTATAAACACACATACTGTAAAAGCAAAATCCTCATTGTAATTATAGAAATTGAAAATAGGGGTTTAAATAGCAAATTTCCAAGCTGGTAAAAGTAATTTTATGTGTTTGTAATTTAGAGATGTAAGCAACATTAACCCTATAGTATACATTGTGCAAACTGACAAAAATGTTCTTTTGATGTTAAAGCTAACGTCTCAATTTAACGATGGGTGGGAAAACGTTTTTTTTCAAAGTTTATGGGTGGGAAATGTGATTAAGGTAAACTTCCAATGGAAAAATGTCATTCACTCTATAACTGGAGAACTAACTATATAGAAATAAACTCAGGAATCAGGATATCAAATTTAACAAATTTTTTTTTCCAACTTTATTTTCTCATGAAAGAGTCTCAAGTTCTCAACTCACTACTTTACAACCCAGCTGTTGCTTCTACTAAATTGTTGCTTCACTTTTATCTATTACATTTCCAATGAAAAATATTATGAAAAATACTTTGCTTCACTTTCCCTTCCAACATTTTTCCCATATCTATACATCTGAAATGTTTGTAACCAATATTTTCCCAAATTCAAAATAAACTTGAAAGAATAAACCAACCCTTGTGTAGTATTCTAAAAATGTAACAATGTAAATCAAGAAATTTTCAAATAAATTAAATCACATCATCAGTTGGAGAACTTAAGATGCACTGAATGATGTATTCTGGAGAAGATAAATTCTCGACACAGAATTTTGTTAAGAGTTTGGAACGAATGTGCCAACATAACCGATCCCTGCGATGAAGAAGGCAATGGATTGGAGAAAGAGGAATATGAAGTAGTGATTCTTTCCAAATGCAATATCATAGCAGCCGACGAAGAAGAGGTAAGCTCCTACTCCAAGCTCCAGCAACTGCAGCCTGTTTATGTAAAACAGAAAAATGTATGAAATACATATCAAACACTTGTAATTGGTAATGCTTTGGTGAAGTTTCGATACAAAAGTATACCTTTCGCCGATCCTGATACGAGGTTTCTTGTGAGCTTTGGGGCCTAATTTTGACTTGAGTACATCTCCCAACTTCTCTGTAACAACCCATTCATTCACTCTCCCTGCCTCCAGCAAGCCTATGAATGTTGCCTTAGTCCGGTGCAGCGACATGACATTTTCGAAGAGGATCCAGAACATCAACAGGTGGATTGATCTACAGGATTTTATATAAAACAAATGTTAGGAACTACTAATTAATAAACCAGAAAGAAAACTTATTTGCATAATCTAGAATCAAGATTTCACACTAGTTTATAGTATAGAGACCTTGGGGTGCCGACTGCATTAAGAAGAGTGATGATAGAAGGAATATATACAGCTCCCCACTTGGGGACTTCCACTTCAGGAACCAAAACTGTTGCAGGCATAACAATGCAGTAAAACACGAATGTGACAATATGTGCTACAATCTTTCGAACGAAGAAGAAACTGTAAATCACATAGAGCTTCTTCCATAGATTAACTTTCTGCAATAAACAACAGGATAAATAGTCAGAAAGGAAGACATAAGAAAGTGAAAGTTCGCTTCTCTGGCTTTGTAGGCGAAATTAAAACAGAAAGCAAACCTTATTTCTAAAAATTTCCCCAGCCATTTTCTTAAAGAGATTAGCTGGGCCACAAGACCATCTGTGCTGCTGGTATCTGTAGGCTTTGAAGGTGCTTGGAAGTTCATTTTTCACCTATAAAACAAATACTAATCAATTCAGGAATGGATTTAAAAGGCCACAAAAGAAAAACCCACAAGAGGCATTTCAACAAACAATTATCTAAAAATTGCCCACAAGATTTTAGTACCTTGAGGTCACCAACATAAACAAATTTCCAGCCTTTGAGACTAGCACGAACAGCCAAGTCCATATCCTCCACAGTGGTACGGTCCTTCCATCCTCCGGCTTCATTTAGAGCTGAGATTCTCCATACACCGGCGGTCCCTGCACCATTCATTGAAAATAATCCATCTCTGAAGTTAGCATTTTTGTTACATTGAATAATTTGATCTTTACATATACTTTTGGTAATAATAATTATTTTACCATTGAAACCAAAGAAGGCATAAGTTGCAGAACCAACTTCTTGTTCCACAGTGAAATGGTAATCCAATGACATCTCTTGCATTCTTGTCATCAAACATTCATCTGCATTAACTGCAATTCCATCCAAAACCCATCTGTATTCCATTAATATAAACTGTGTAACTAATTTTCGACATAAATTAAGAGAAATTAAAAAATTTTGGGTCCTCTCGAATAAGTATACATATTTATCTCGTGCGATAAGCTATATATTAATCTAATCAAACTGAACTTTGAAGTATCACTATAAAATTAATAATAACTGGGTTTTTTTTATTGATCTAAATTAATTAAAACTGGTGGTTTGGACCAACCAAATAATCTTTTGTTCTAAATGACAAATCAGAGAAACTGTCACTGCCCTTTCTGGTGGCCTATACACTATCAGTTTCAATGAACTGGATGACTTAATTGATTTGGTAATTCATGGCCAAATCTAGACAAAAATGAAACAATTTAATTTAGAAAAATTCTTTAATTTAATTTTTTTTTTAATAGTTGAAAAGCTGGTCTTGGCTGCTGCTTATGAGGATGAAGATTATTCTATTGGGGCATGCATAACAATTTGACCCACTAATTTTTGTCCCAAAATTTGATGTGTTGATGTGTCACATTTTAGTTTGTTCAAAACTAGAAAAATCAAGAGTATAATAATTAGCTCACCCACCACTTTTTTGTCCAGAGTTGAAATAAACATTAAAATGTATAATAAACTAGGGAAACTGTCAAATTAATCCCTTAAGTTTTCGTTTTCGTTAATAGTAAGACGTTTTCCAATTAAGTATCCTATTAATTTTAAACTTTCACTTGGTTTGACCAATAAAAACTTTGTAAAATTCTTACCTTCTGCCTTCTGGAAGATTATTTGTATAGAAAAAATTATATTTTTTTTTCTGTAATTATGGGTCAAAACAAGTTAGCACTTAAAAAAATAACAAAAAAAAATGACCGGTTCTAAAGTTTAAGGGGTGTAATTGATATGAATCCAGATCTCAAGGGTTTTTAAATATTGCCTAAAAAGTTTAGAATGAAAAAGAAACCAAAATTTGACCCATATGCATATGCTTTGATAATATGGTGCGCAAAAGTACAGGAAAAAACCATTACAAAAAGCCCACCGACACAAGTTTAATTCAAAAATAACAAAAACCAATAAATGTGATTAATTAAGGGCTAATTAAAGTTTAATAAAGATAGAATTTTACCAAATTTCCAGCGAGCTTGAACAAGAGCAATATCTGGGTTGTGAGCTAGAAATGGAATTGCGCGCCATAGAAAATCAGGTTCAGGCTGAAAATCAGCATCAAAAATGGCCACATAATCACATTGTTTAACATAACTATGCTTCATTCCTTCTTTCAGAGCCCCTGCTTTGTATCCATTTCTGTTGTCTCTTATCTCGTACTTTATATTTATGCCTTTGCTCGCCCATCTTTGGCATTCTAGCTCCACCAAATCCTGTTCATTTTTTCCCCGGAAAATTGTCACATAACACATCAAAAACTTGTTAAATAATCTGAATTTGATGCCAAACCTTTATGGTTGGGTCTGTCGAGTCATCGAGTACTTGAATTATAATCCGATCAGAAGGCCAAGAAAGGCCACAGGCGGCGCCAATGGAAAGCTGATAAACCTGAAGACGAATGGAACAGTAACGATATATCTGACTTAGTTAAGCAGATTCATATATATAGAATGTGAAACGAAATGGCTTAACTTAAACGTTATACGTACCTCTTTTTCATTATACATTGGAATTTGCACGAGGACCATTGGATAAGCTGAGTTTCCAAGCTCAACATCGTCCTTCAAGGTCTCCCATTTGTATTTCTTTTCAGGCTTTCTTCCAAACAACTTCAACAGAACTATAACAATGCCCATGTAAACTCTCTCAATGAAGAGCATTACAGACATAGCCAAACATAAATACACTAAAACTTTCAGGACTGGAACGATCAATGGCTCTTTCGTTTGCTGCCATATCATTCCAACTTGGCCTGTAATATCATCCCGGGCGCCCTGGAATCGCTCAGGAAGAACAACGGTGGCTGACAGTTTGTCCATACTAGGGGATAGTTTATGCTATTCCGTTGGAGCTAGCTCAATGAGTTTGTGAAAATATAGTTTTGGTTATAAAGAGGTAAAGGGTTTGCGAAAAGCACACGGGTCTTTGTTTCTTTTTTGGGTCTGAAATGAAATGGCTCTCACTTTGGCTGTGATTTTTGCTTGTGAGTTACGTTTAGGCAATGTGAAACTAGAGCTGGACGATCATGGCTCACTCGATGATCTCTATTTCAGAAACAGACCCACATGCAAAATCATCAATAAAGGAGAAGTTGAGCTCAAGAAATTAACATAGAAATGATTACCAAAAGAGAGAAAAATAAAAACTTTGATCAAACTGGGTTTAAACAACAAAGAGAATTTAAGGCAAAGAATGAGAGCTAAATTAACAAGATTGCATTGTGGAAATATATATATATATTGTAGGGGGAGTTCCTTTGTGTTGGCCTATAATAAAATACAGAAGAAAAAGAATGGTCAAATTGACAAGGATTGGGTATCCGAAACAGGCAATTAAAGGTCAGAATCGAGGTGCGTTAAATTAAGCTTTTGATTTACAAGTCTGTTGGGGAGGAAAAGGAATAAATGAGACGTTTAATGATCACAAGTCTCTTCATAATTTTAGTATCATTCTTTATATTATATGTGCAACTAACTCAAACTAGTTTAACCATCACTTTCAGTCTTTAATTTACAAGTGAGAAATTAATGAAAAGCTGGCAATAAATTGATTACTTCTGTAAATTTATGCCATTAATTAAGTTTAATTAATTTGTGTTTAATGAAACCATTAAGATGTTGAGATGTAATTTTTTTTTAAATTTACCAAGTCAACTCTGAGTTGCGTATATTAAATCAAGGCTGAATTAATTTTTACCCCCAATCTATCGCAAAAAGACATTGTCCCCCCTTAGTTTGGGAAACACATAATCTTACACCATTTTTCGAATTTACACATTAAAACTTAACCATAAAAGGGCAATTTTGTCAATTTAAAATGTTAGATTAGGTTTTTTGTCTCCATAATGTTATATTTTTTAGGTGAACTAACAAAATGTCAAATTGGGTGTTTCCGAAACCAAGGGGTAACAATCTCTGGGTAGTCTGATGGTAAAAGAGCAAATGAGTAAATCTTCCCTCTCGAGTTTGAGTTCGCAGGCTCTAATAGGGGTGACTACTAGAAGCTTACTCGAACCTTAACTTCATGATCTTGGGGGGTTAGTTGAGATGCGCACAAATTACCCCAAACACTCCCAATCACAAAAAAAAAAAAAAAAAAAAAAAAAAAAAAAAAAAAAAAAAAAAAAAAGAAAAATAGGGTGTATTTAAAAAGGGGGGAATGTATTTTTACAATAGATTGGGGGACAAAATGTGATTCGGCCTTTAAACATTAAAAAGAATGAGAAAATTGTTTTTAGTATTTTAAAATTGGGTGAAATTAATTTGTGGGTAATGGGTATTGTTCTACCTACACTGGATTTGGATTGTTCTCGGAAGTTTTAACTATTTATTAATTTTAATTATTTTCATATTTATTAGGGAAAAATGAGGACACGGTGGTTGGTGATATCAACTTTCTTAATTTCATGGTACTATCAAAGAGGTCCAATAAGGTTCCTTAGTAAAAATAATTATTCAACCTTAAAAGAACATTATTTTAACAACAATAACCTTAAAATATATAATTAAATTGAAGACTTATAGTGATAATAGAACATTCCTAGTAATTTGGTATAGTTGACAATTTCAATGTCACAAAATTTCCACTAGTTTTATAATAAATTCATCTCGTCGGAAATTTCATCGTAATATTAAAAAGATTAAGACGTTCATGAAAGAGAATGATTATAAATCTATATATATTAAGTTTTCAAATACATAATTTTTCTTTTTTCCTATTTTGTCTTTTAATACATTTTTCTTGCGTATAATATCAAGTTTGAATAATTCATAACTACTTATCAAATGAAGAAAATATTAATTGACTGATAACAAACAAATGGGAGGGCTATTATATTAATTATATAACCACTAGACAAATTGCCAATAATTCAGGAAAAAAGCAATTTGAGACACCAATTTTGTGAAAAGAAATTAATTGCGTTAAGCACTTATTATTTTTCATGTCTAATGTGTGAGAATAATTATATATATATATGTTAGTATTCTAATCATTTATGAGAAATTATGTTTGCTTGTTGGAATTCATGACCTTGATTTATGGATTAGTATTTGTTAATTGTATCCCACAATTGAAAAAATTAGAAAAAAAAATATATTTAATTTTTATTTTAACCTTGTTATATCTTAACAATATCATTATTAGGCCCCCAAAGAGTGTGGTGTAGTGGTAAATGACGTGAGATTTATCTTGTATGTCTCAGATTCGAATCAGAGCATACACTCTTTATAAAAGTCTGAAACAATCAAGAATTTTATTTACCTCTTTAGATCAAAGATCCAATAAAAAAGGATTTCTCTTATAAAAAAAAAAAAAATATATATATATATATCATTATCAGTCTTGCTTATAAAAAAAAATGGTTGCAAGTGATCACAAATTATTACTACTTAAACTGGACGGGAAATCAAATCTGAAAAGTTAGTTTTTCTACCACCAAAGTCTGAAGACCAAGTTGTTCTTATATTTAATTTTTTGGTCATTAAGAGGATTGAGTCAACATCAAAAGTCACAAATCAAATCAAATCAAATCATGCCCATGTAAATGTAATTAAAGATTTCATTCATTTCCACATTAATTATATGAGACCAATCTGAATTATTCAGTTCATGGTCCCCCAAAACACTATTATCTTCTAAATTAATTTAAGAGTAAACTACGTGTTGCCACCAAGATTTAGGAAAATGACAAGTTTCCACCCCCTCGTTTTATAAATTTTAGATTCTCATACTTAAATTAACACCCTTAATTTTAAATTTTCACTTTATTAAGGCTCACATTAGCACGCTAACATACTTTGATTCTCATTTGACCTAAAAGTGGGCTCATGTTAACAAGAAACAGTTCACGTTAACATCTTCTAAATAGTCGATTTTTGACTTTTTTCGATCGATTCCAAACTCCAAAATAATTTCCTAGACCACCGTTGGACTCCCTACGACCTTCTCTACAAAACCCATACCCCCACTTGCCATCATCACTCACTTTTTTGACCACTTCCACAGTTGTTACCTTGTGATTTTGGGTATCTTCTTGGTCAATTTCTATTCGATCGGAGAGCAACTGGCGTCATCGAACTATACCAACAGACTCTTCTTGTGTTGTAGTTTGCGTGGATATGTTTATGGCTGTTTTTGACTTCACGTTCGCTAGAAATCAAAGCTCGAAGTCTCGTCCGCCACCTGCTTGAGAAAATGCCCAACTCAGTTTTTCAGATTCCCACCCTTAGTTGATCAGTTATTGACGATGTTTAATTAAGGGTATGAATCTGGAATAAATAAAACCAGGGGTGGGAACTTGCCATTTTGCTAAACCTTGGATGCGAACATGTTGTTTACTCTTAGTTTAATTACTCAATCGTAATAGGATTTTTGTCTTTAAATAACAAAGAAAACGATAAAATTTTTAGAGTTAAGTCTTGTTAATGAGAATTTTAGGTCTAGATTTTATATATTTTATGATTTTCACGAACTTTTATTTCATATAGAGATTAAATACCATATTATGTTTTTGGAAATAAGGGATATAAAGATTCTATGAAAATGCGTTCGGTTGAAATGAGTTAAAATGTTTTGGAAAATAGTTTTCGGATACAATAATACTAAAAACGAGTGTAAAATTAGTTGAAATTATTGAAAATTAGTATTCATAAAAATGTGGATTGAATTGTGTGATGGAAGTTAAAAGATGATATGATTAATTGAGTCAATGATGAAGCAATTTTACCTCATAGTCTAAAAGGAAATCAATTACTGACCAATCATTTTCTTCTTAATTTATAGTTGATGAACTAAATAATCACTTAATAATTAATTTAATTGGACTCTTAATTGGACCCCCATGTGACACAACAATGACATTAATTAAACTTAAAAAAATTAATTAATTATATAATTCAATAACATATAGATGAGCCTGTGTGATTCTATTCTATAATTAGGTGAGTGACAACACATATGCCAAGCACCAAAATTAATTTAATTAAAATTGAGAAAAAATGGTTGTTGGAAAAGCATTTTCCCTTGTATCACTTGCTAAAATCAAATTATTATATATACTTTTTTACTTACTTTCCTCATGGTGTCGGTTATAGAATCAAACAATTTAGACTTTCGTTAACAAAATGTATCCTAATATAATGAGATTATCTTTACTATATAAATTAATTTCATAATTATACAGATTCAATTTTAAGAAAATTAAATACATTTTTTATGAACTGTTGGTCTATAAGAGCTTTTAAATTGATCTTTCTTTCATTAACAAAAGGAGTATAATTCCTTAACAAATTCCTGATCAAACTGAATTTCCAATAACTTGAAAAGAGTATTCAAAATATTGTTTACACTTTGAAATCTGATGTAAAATAAAGTAATATTTATTAGGTAGAATTAGCTAGATCACTTGCCAAGATTGACGACCCAACCATTATAATTATACCAAATAACAAGTATATGTGAATTCTTCACCCGAATCTTGGTTTAGGATTATTAAAATTTTTGTTTTATATTTCCGCTGCCTATATTTTTTTTAAATAAATCCTTATAGGGGCACCTAGTTTTTGCTAGAGCATTATAATTTTGACTTGTTTTTTGATAATTAAGGGCACAGTGTCCTTATTCTACAGAAAAAAGACGAAGATATTGTTTTAAATTTTTTATTATTAGATAGGGAGAATGTGGGGAAATTTTTTTGGTCAAACTTGAGAGTCAAGTTTATAAAGAGAAGAAGAGTGTTAGATGGGAGTGAGGTGTTTTGTCCATCTCAAAGCAACAAAGATGATTTGTGAAGAATTTAGAAGGAGAAGTAAAGAAAGCATCATGACTATTTTGGGTCATAAAAATCATATCCTAAATGGTTGAGTGGTAAATGAAGAATAGATGACGTACCGAAACTTTAGATAGGTTTTGAACCGTATAAAATATAAAGAATATCTAAAAAAATTCAGGTGCGAAACAGGGACAGACTTAGGATTTCATATTAAGGTGGAAGATTGTAACTAAATTAATATACATATGAAAAAGCAAGTGAATGTGATCAAATGTAGAAACTTAACACAAATACTATCTGGTTAAAAAAAATAACTAAGCAAATTAATGAACTTTTTTTGGTAGTGGTTGTTGACATAAACAAATAACATATTTAACTCAATGAGGTCTCCTACATTCTTCAATACTGTGAACTTCCTTTCATTTCATGATAAACATCCGAATGTGGTATGTTGACTACTGGATTTTGTTCCGCTTGAATGTTCATTTTTTATTCAAGGTTTGAAATTAGATATCTAATTTGGTGTTGTGTGAGGGCTGAAATTGTTTGCATGCAACTAAAAACTATATATGAAGTCAACTGTTGTGGAAGACCATTTTTCTAGTGAGTGAAAAATATTTTTACGTTGGTAATGGAAATGAAAATTCATCTATGGGCTTAATTACACAAAAAATGTGAAATTTAGATTTTCTTGATTGTCTGGTTATAATGCCAGGTGGATTAGTTATAAAAATATTTTAGTTTGATATCCTATCAGAACCTGTTCTATCCCTTGTGACAAAGAAAATTTGAATTGCATATGTTGTCTTTACTAACTGTTTGTGTAGCTTGGTGGTCAATTCTATTAAAAGTATCAAGGCAATTTTTGTCAATTCTATTAAATAGATATTACTTT
>WYDK02000020.1:1768670-1783724 GCA_009867345.2 Toxicodendron radicans
ATAGCTATTGATAAAAAAATTGTTAGTTAATAATATCTATTTTAAATATTTGTTAATAAATAATATTAATTTTAAATGTTTGTTATTAATAATTTTATTTTTCTGTGTAATTATCAATTGTCCTACTAAACATGACATTGGTAATTTAGATGTAATTACGATGTGACATCCAAACCCGTCATGTATTTTAAAATACTATGTAATTACTAGGGTGTGTAATTACTACCCTAGTAATTACATACCCTAGTAATTACACTATGGTTTTCAAAAGCGCCCTAAATGTGGAGACAAGAACGTAAAGAAGTCACCATAAAATACTCATAGAAGCAACAAAAAAAAAAAAAAAACTCTCTGGTCATTTTTTTTTTTTTTTGGATAGAAACCTAATGCTGGTTGAGTTTAATCTGCAGCATGAACAAAGTCATATACTTACTGAAGAGTCCAGATTATAAGTAGAAGACTTCATCATTGATGTGTAATAAGCCTCATCCCACGGCTCCAAATCTACAAATCTTTGACCACATATTTTCCTCTTAAAATCTCGAATTGCCTTAAACTCCTACAAGAAAAGTAAATACTAATCAAACTCGAAAACAGAAACATAACATAACCTACACCTAAATGAGTTAGTAAAAAACTGCACACCTCGCAAATTTATAGCAGAGAATAATACCTCATCAGCCTTTGGCGTAATCATCTTATTCATCTCAAGCAAAAAGGACATCACTACCTCAGGAGATGAAGCCATGTTTGGGTTAACCATAAAATCAGCATAAGATCTATAACCCATAATCTACATTTAGCAATAAAAAAAGGTCATAAATAGCATACGATAAAAGGTAAAGAGGCATACAATTTAATTATCTCATGCAACCAAGTACTTTTGACCCAAAGAACTAATTGCATTGTACAACAGAAATGATTATTACTATAGATTACAAACCCAACAATTTTGCACACACCACATAATTCATACCTATCTTGATTCACAAAACTTCCATTGATGTATATTTCTGTAACTTCCAACAATATTTACTAGAAAGAAATGAAGTAAATGCAACAAAATTAGAAACATCACTGGAGAATCAATGAACCTGCAGTCTAAGCCTTCAATTTAAAGGTAGATATACATGCAGTTTGGAATATAATGATAACTAATCAGATGAGGAAACAATTTAATATCCAAGTGCCCCATAGCATCACATATATCTTTCATACTCTGTTGATGATAAACAACCTGAGCAAACTCATGGCGGGCTGCTATAAGCTTATCAAGAACTTCATGGTTTGCATGTGGGACAGAGTTCCCTTGCACATAAACCATTTTCCTGACCTGAAGAAACAGAAGAAAAAAGAAAGATAAATGCATCTTGAAATCTCTCTGACTGCAATAGAAAAAAATAAATTAAGATGGTGCAATTTAAAATTTGACAATTCTCTTCTTTCCTAAAAAAATCTTAATTTCCTTAACTAAATATAATCATTTGACATATAGCTCAGATTATCTAATGTATAGTCTCAGCTTAACTAGATTGTAGAAAATAGGACTACAAGAAATTTGCAAAAAAATAAAAGCTACCTCATCATCTGATGTCCATTGCAGCATAGTATGTAGAGTGCGGGACTCAGTTGTTATCCGAAATCCTTTTTCTTTCATGCTATTCCATGACCTTAATGATTCCCTTGATGCTCCAGATGTTAATCGATGAATGGGCTTAAGAAGATGATGTAAATGTTTTGGGATGCGTGATGCTGGAAATATATCCACATGACCTGGGTCATTGATAATATTTTGACCAAACCTGACTCATAACATTGCAAACACAATATGCATCAGAATCAATTATTATTCAAACATCATCAATTATATTAATTACTTTATGGAATATAGAAGTCATAAGAAGTGCATCACTGGAAGGGATGTCATACTTACTCCCTGGACAGCTGAAAAATATCTATATTTAGCTGATTAACTTGATCAAGTTTCTCTGCAAAGCAAAGCAGGGTGTTTATTTTCTGAAAGTGAAAAACTGTCCATCAACAAAACTTAAAAGTAAATAATAATGTATTACATACCAGGACAGAGATGAATTCCACCCTTCTCAAAATCAATGCGCAGATGATTGGCAGCCCTGTGAGCTTCCCTGGAAAGCAAATGAGCATCTTTCTCGGCTTTTTTCACCGCATCATACAGAGTATGATTTATATTTAGATACTGAACAACAACAAAGAAACACACTAATAAGATTACTAGCAATAGCACATGAAGATATAGAGGTTTATCGTTAAAAAAAACATAGAACAACTCTATGGACAATATTTTTCACTCAAAGCAACAGCTGATTAAATCAAAGTTTAATGAATTTTAGTGGAGCTTCAAGGCGTGTGGAGTAAACCGACATATGTATGGCAAGAAAATTATTCTTATCAACACTTTACCAAAGATTTTGGCACCAACTAACCACATTCTCACATTGCAAGAGACAATGAACGGAATCTTGCTTTCAGCCAGACACTTACTCCCAAAATGATCACTGGTTACTGACCAATTATTACTAAATCATTGTCAAATGAATAAATCCTCAGCATGTTTCAGTCCAGTGGGTGTCTGAAAGATCCATGTTATGCGAGATGCATACTGGCCTTGTCTTCAACTCCTTTAAGCAACTGAAGAGGATGTTCAAGCTCGTTTTAAAGAGTAACTGGTGGCTCAAACAGTATAGTAGGGCTTTGAAACTTGAACTTATTCTAAAAGCATTTAAGGATTATTTTAACAGCTATCTTGTCTAGCTAACTTAACATAATACTAAATAAGACCATAGCGGCTTTTCCTGAGCCCTAGTTGTCAGCATAGAAAATAATATGTTGATCCAATATGTACAGTCCCAATTTGCAGTGCAGCCAATTGACCGCATTACTTAACTGTCTACATTTTTCTATAAAACAAAGTAATCAGTGTCCATGAAATGTTATGCCAACATATAACTTGTTTTATTCATTGCAGACTACCAGGTTATCACTTCAATATAGCTACATTTATGTTTTAGGGCACCATCTTATTCCCTTTGACAGGCCACATAAAACATTCAGGTAATTACAGATATATATGCTTACACATAAATAACAGCTAAATTACTTTACTACTGAACATGGGCACAAATGCATGCTGTGACCAAGAAAATTTTATAAGCTAAATGGATCACTGGTCAGTGGTCACCTCACATGTAGATATTCATTGATTCTCATTGATGCCTTGTTAGCCTCCTCGACAAATTCTCTGACAAACACAAAACCAAATTAATAAATACCCAAAAGAATAATGTGCATTGGCACTAAAAAATAAATGTGCTTATAAGTTAAAAGATGAAAAATGAAGAAGAGCAACCTGTCGGGATGAGTTTGCCGACACAGTTCTGCAGAATCAACAACCGAACAGACCTACAAATCAAAAACTCCAATTACTAAACACTCTCAAAAAGAAAAAAGAAAAATCAGAATACCAGAAGATGGAGAAACCTACAGTATCTGAAATCTCATCCATTGTACGAATAATTTCCATAGATGAAGGCATCTCAGCAATATAATCAACAAGTTCTTTAGACCTAACAAAAATAAATTCAATAAAAGAATATTAGAATCAAAATGAGAATCAAGAAGCATAATTAACAAAATTTAGAAATCAACAGGTAAATAAGTTTTACAAAAATGCTATTGAATGATGCTTCAACCTTCAATTTCCTTTAACATTTTCCTATTTACAATTTAACCTATAAACCTGAAACACTCTTAGAACTCTAGCTCGAAACTAAGGCCCCATCAACTCCTACAAGCTTTAAATAAGTAGGAAAACTATGGCTTTTCATTAATGTAACTGCAAGTGCATAATTCTTAATAAAATAAAACGATGAAGCAATCAAAAAGTAATAATCTCCATTTCCTTTTCTCCTTTTCCCGCATTTACATTCACTGCATTCACATTTTCGTGGCTTCCAAGCAGCAATGGAGACGAAACCAATTTCAAAAGTCTATTGTTCCGTTTCTTATCTTTAACATTTTTAAATTTTAATTGGTTTACCTCTCAATGGCTTCATCGACGAACCGCTGAAAGCCTTTGGGGGTCTTCAATTGATCAAAGCCGTAGAGACCGGTGGGGATTCCGTTTACGGCCCGGTTGTGGAGATAGCGGGTCGAGTAAAAACCTGAACAGCATGATTTGAGGTGGAAAATCGGGGCGGTTCGGCGGCTTAGAGTCGACATTTGTTATGGTGGTGGCGCTGCAAACGAGTGTGACGAAACCTTTTTAACTTTCAACTGGATTCGGGTTTCTGGGTCCGGTTCTGGGTTAAACGGGTCCATGCTTGTTCGATGGGACATTTTTGTAAAATAACCACTTTTTTTTACAATACTTCAATTAAAAAAAAAATTTAACAAATTTAATTCTCTAATGAATAATACTGTCTATATCTAAGTAAGTCATCTAATTATAGATTGATGTAAATAAATAATAAGTTTCTAAATAAACCAATATTTCATTTAAGTTAAATTTGAATTAGACAAAACAATATAATTATATAACATATTATAGTTGGAAATTTTTTGACACAAATTTATTATATTTGTATATATTGATTTAATACAATAAAAAAAAATTGAGGTAATTATTTTACTATTACATCATTAATCTCTCAATCATTACATAGTTATAAATTAAAGAATAATAACCCAAATAACATGACGGTAAAAAATGTTTGTTTCATTAATTGATTTCTTAAGGTTCGAACCTTAAAACCACTTATCACATATGAACAAGTTGATTCAAATACCTCGTTTAACCTTATATAATATGAAATGAAACAAAGAAGTGTGTATAATGTCATATTAACTGGCATGTTGGTTGGTTAGCAAACAAAGTTGTAATTTACTAGAAATCTAACAAAATATTAATTCAAATTCATTCGTATGATCTTCATTTCATGCTTCTTAAATAGGAATAAAATAATCCTAATCAATAATTTATTAAAAGATATATATACATACACACATTATTCTAAAAAAATGTTATAAGATATTGCTTCAAAAACCATTATAAAAAACTAATTTAACCCAATCCATAATAAATCTGAAACCAAGGATATAATTAAATGGTGACGGTTTGATTCATCTTATTAACCGCAGACTGACCCGTAAATAAACAAACCATCATCGTTCGCCGCATGCATGCACGTTTCCAAAACAGAATATTTTCAATAATTACAATACGATCAACCAAAACTCTTCTCCATGTCATCCTTGATCCTCCTCAATCCCTCAATTCCCGCGAAAACATCACACACGCTCTCTCTCTCCATCTCTTTCTTTCCTTCTCTCGCCAAACTTCCCATTTTTAAATTTAATTTATACGAAAAAGAAAATCTCTCTGAATTTCTCCTTTTCATGATCATATTCACCATGATGCCATGAACAAGAGAAGGCAATCGTTCAATGTCGAGCGATAACCAAGATCCATCAACGCCGACACCGTCATCGGCACGTGCCAAGCTGCTGAGGAAGATTCCGCAGATCCCGATTCGTCGTGGCAAGAATAATGAGGTGGAAGATAATAATAATAATAATAATTATAATGGTGATCAGGGTAAGAAGGATCAGCTATCGGAAAACGAGGAGTCGGCGATACTCTTAGCGTCTTCTCTTGGTTTAAATCATATTAAAACGAGATCCGTGCCGTCTCCATCGCCTCTTAGGTTTTCTTCTTCAGCTGGTTTTCCGAATCTCAAGAATGAGGCCAAGAAGGATAAGGTTAACGCTGAAATGAGGCCTAACTTAGTTGTTCCTACTGAAAGCAAAACGGCCAGGGCCATATTGGAACCAGGTTCTCAATTGTCGATTTTTATTGGTCGATATGATGAAGCTTTGATGTTTTTATAAATAATTAACAAAAAATGATTGTTTTCGAATTCTGTTGCTAGTAGCTGAAGTTTTTATCAAGTTTCCTGAGATTGTGGTTTTTTTATTAATTACTATAATTATTTTTTATTGATACCAATATATGAAAAAATAATTAAAACTTTTTAAATGAATTTAATGTATATCCTTAAAGAGACATGTGAACCTTAGTAAATATATATTCTCTTGGAAGCTTTTGGTATTTTTATTTTTATTTTTTTTGGAAACTTGAACTGAAATGTGTCTATAAATTTATAGGACACATTTTTTGATTCAGCTTTTTGTAATTGTTTCATAGGGAAAAAGGTTCAATGGAGTCAATCAAAATCGTTAAGAATTCCATCACCTCTCAATCCAGAGTCGGAGGTAATAAAAGATTTTTTCTGTTTATTTAGATACACTTGTATTTACGTTTGTTAAGTGGAGAGATTTAGGTAAGTGGGGTTGATTACGTGGTTGCTTTAATAGGTTAATCATGCAGCATTTGCCAAGGAAATGCAATCGCCAGGTTTCCAGGCTATACTGCGTGTCACTACTGGCCGTAAGAAGAAAACCCCAGATATCAAGAGCTTCTCTCATGAACTCAATTCTAAGGGAGTACGGCCTTTTCCCGTTTGGAAATCCCGAGCATTGGGCCACATGGAGGTATATCCTTTTGCAACTCGATGTTACAAGTAGAAATCCTGGCTTATTGTATACCCAGAGTGTACTTTGTTATCAGAATGTTGATCTTTTAGACTCGTAACTATATTTTCTTTATGTTAACAATGTATATTTGTCAAATAAACTTTTACAGGAGATTATGGTAGCAATCCGGGCAAAGTTTGAGAAGTTGAAGGAGGAAGTTAACGGTGACTTGGAAGTACTAGCTGGTGACTTGGTGGGTATCCTGGAAAAGGCTTCAGATACTCATCCTGAATGGAAGGAGAGTTTGGAGGATCTGTTGGTGGTAGCTCGAAAATGTGCCACGATGTCACCAAGTGAATTTTGGGTGAAATGTGAATGTATTGTTCAGAATCTAGATGATAGACGTCAAGAACTACCGATGGGGATTCTCAAACAAGCCCATACCCGCCTTCTTTTTATCCTCACTCGTTGTTCTAGGCTTGTACAGTTTCAGAAAGAGACTGGTTATGAACCAGAACACATTTTGGCACAACACCAACTTAGCGATCTTGGAGTTTATCCAGAGAAAATATTGGAAGTTGCACAGCAGGACTTTAGTGGCCCATTAACTGGTGGGAAGGCGGTGAATGAGAAGCAGAGGAAGAAGACACATGGGCAGGAACAGGGCAGTCAGATTTCGAAACAAGATCAAGGTGACGAACAGAGTGGTGAAACTGAAAATCTGGAGGTTAGCACAGCCAAAAGTGCTGATTCTAATACAAGCGGCTATAGGATGTCTTCTTGGAAGAAACTTCCATCTGGAGCTGGGAGAAATCGTAAAGGTTCAGATGCTGTTGATACGCCCTCCAAGGAGAAATCAGAGCCCTTTCGAACCAAGGGTGAAACCAAAGCTGGGAGTGATGACGGGACTGAAAATCTGGATGCGCCATCCCACCTCCCATCCCTAGGAGCACCGAAGACTTCTTGGGGATTCTGGGGGGATCATCCACATGTAACATATGAAAATTCGATGATTTGTCGTATTTGTGAGGTAGAAATACCAGTTGTTCATGTTGAAGAGCACTCTCGAATATGCACGATTGCTGACAGATGTGACCTGAAAGGTCTAACTGTAAATGAACGTCTTGAAAGAGTTGCTGAAACTCTTGAAAAGATAATGGATTCATGGACACCGAAGAGCACTCCCAGAAGCACTGATTCCCCAAGAGGAAGTAGTCCTGAAGTTTCAAGAGGGTTTACAACAAGTATGAACGACGATTTAAATGAGATGTCACCAAAGACAATTAGCTTGCCTCGACAATGCTCCGTAGACATTCTTGAACGTGTTTCTGAAGCTGAAAATGCTTTTGTCATGGAAGATCTGAATGTTTTGCCCGAAATATCATGTGACAAAAGTTCTACACAGACTATTCCTGATGTCGGCACTAAAACCTCATCACCAGGAAGCTTGACCCCGCGATCACCATTATTAACACCGCGCACCAGCCAGATTGAATTGCTGTTGAGTGGACACCGAACACTAACAGAACTTCAAAACTCCCAGCAGGTAAGCTGTTATATTAACTTTTTATTCTTTTATCATCATTTTGGTTTAACTCTTCGTGATAGCTGTAATGGATATCCTCATAACTCTAATAGCAAATTAGTATGACCATTTGGTTGTTTGCGTTGTAAAACCATGAGATTTCTTTATTGTAATTTTCATTTTCTAATGTTATCTTGGGATGACAGATAAGCAAGTTACTGGATATAGCACGCTCCATTGCAAATTTAAATTACTGTGAGTTTGGTACACTGGAGAAAATGCTTTATCGTTTAGAAGATCTAAAATACGTCATCCAGGATAGGAAGGTGGATGCCCTTCTGGTAGAAACTTTTGGAAGGCGTATAGAGAAATTATTGCAGTAAGTCAATCTCTTACTCAAAATCTTACTTGTTTAATGTTTCTAGTTGCTGTGAAAAATATGTTGGGGGTGGATATTTTTTCTAGTAGTTCAATTGAGTAAATTGATATTTAACAACAAACCTACAATTTGACTTCTTAGTTTCCGTTATCATCTCATTATCATATATTTTTCCCGTTGTTGGTTCGTCATTTACATATATCTCAACTCTATCTTTATAACTATGGAAAATCTACAGGGAGAAATATGTATCTCTTTGTGGGCAGATAGAAGATGAAAAGGCAGACTCATCAAATGCCATGGCTGAAGAAGAGAGTTCAATGGATGAAGATCCAATGCGTAGTCTACGTGCAAGCCCAATCAATCCATGTTCTAAGGATCGAACATCCATAGAAGATTTTGACATAATAAAACCAATCAGCCAAGGGGCATTTGGGCGAGTTTTCCTTGCCAGAAAAAGAGCAACCGGTGACTTATTTGCTATAAAGGTAAGTATCCGTATCTCCAGGAATTGGCTGACTCATATAGATAGAAGCCAATACGACATGCTTAACCATTTTTCTCTCTGTATACCCTTTTTTATAGTGTATATGATGTTATGGACACCCTGCATTATAAAAATATGGATTCAATTAAAATAGTGTCTTATATGCTATTTGATTGCTAAGAACTTACTGTTTTATCATGACATGAATTATATGGGGAGCTTATTTGGGGATCCTGGCCTTAAATAGAATTTTACCTGCTTCTTAGTGTTATGAAACAAACCGTGAGTAGTTTCTGAGTAGAATTTAATATTAGATATTGACAATTGAAGTGAAATTTTACCTTGGAACTCCTATAGTTTACTTCCCATTACAGATTAAAGTGATCATTATCTCTTAAACCATCAAAATAAGAAGAAGAGGAACATATATTAATTCCAACTTTTTCCTTATAGGGCATGAAGGGAGGTTTTCATTCAATGACAAAGCAATACTTATAAGTTCTTGGCTCCAAGGTTATTAGTTTCTGCCCTTATTAGGTTAAGTTATTCTGGGAAGTTTCTGGTTCTAAGGTGTGTAATATATAGATTGCCCTGCTTATGTTTGCAGCTCTTTAGTTGATCGAATAACATTTATATATCTGACTACTGAAAATGTTGATATTTCTTTAGTCCAATTATCTGAACTATGATTCAATTACCAGATTTATGTTCGTGTGTTAGTATGTACACCTGTGTATTCTGAAATAATTGTTTAATGCTCGTGTAATTTATCATAAAGAAAGAATAAGTGTTAACTGACTCAAAATGGTCTTCATCCTGAAGAACTAACCTGTTATGGGAATTGTCACAGGTCTTAAAGAAGACTGATATGATTCGTAAAAACGCGGTTGAAAGTATTTTGTCTGAGCGTAATATCCTCATATCTATTCGCAATCCTTTTGTGGTAAGCAAATTCCCTTGATGCAGAATCATTTTAGAGATGCATTGTGTGGATACTTAACTAATACTATATGATTTGATGATGAACAGGTCCGGTTTTTCTACTCGTTCACTTGCAGAGAAAATCTTTATCTGGTCATGGAGTATTTAAATGGTGGAGATCTCTACTCTCTGTTGAAAAATCTTGGCTGCTTAGATGAAGATATGGCCCGTGTATACATTGCAGAACTTGTGAGGACATATTCATATTCCTTAGTTGTTGAGGATTTTTGTGCTAACTTGATAAAAATTTCTCACAATGGTACAAATAGTTTGTTTAATATTTCTCAGGTTCTTGCTTTGGAGTATTTGCACTCTTCTGCAAATGTCATTCATAGAGATATAAAGCCAGACAACTTGTTAATTGGTCAAGATGGTCACATCAAGGTCAATATTTTGCATTCTAGTTCATAGTTTCCATTTTGTTAAGCTTGAACAATTGGGAAATATTCGATTATATAGACTCATTATTCAACGCTCACTGTTTTCTTTATCTTTTTTATTTATTTATCAATGAATAAAGTATGGCAGCGTTCTGTAGCTGGCGCAAAATCAAATATTGTTCTAGGAAATGGAAAAAATCCTTATTTTTCTTTTGTGCCTTTAACAAATGCAATCATGAAAATGAGCAGTTACCCTTCATGGTATTGGAATAATCAGCAGTACAACTATTCTTCATTTACATAATATGTCAGAATTTACTGTTTTTATGTGGGAATTGAGTTGATTTATGTCTACTTATTCCTAAGATTACATGACATTTATGACTCTTTGTTTTGTATTGCATATTTGCTATGCTGTTTGAACTTTTCAGTTTTCATTTATACAGTAATGATTATGTTAATTGTCACCTCTCCCTTTCTTCTATTACAGTTGACAGATTTTGGGCTCTCTAAGGTTGGTCTTATCCACAGCACAGACGACTTATCAGGTTCATCATTCAGTAGTGCTGGATTTCTTGGAGATGAACCAAAAACTCAACCTTCATTGAATAGAGAACAGCGCCAAAAGCATTCAGTTGTTGGCACTCCTGATTATTTGGCCCCTGAAATACTACTTGGCATGGGACATGGTAAGCAACTTATTTGCTAGAAGGGTAGCATGCATATAAGAAATGAGAAAATGATTATTTGATGCTCCACTTTTTTATCCTCCTAGGTGCAACCGCTGATTGGTGGTCTGTCGGTGTTATTCTATTTGAGCTGCTTGTCGGTATTCCACCATTCAATGCAGAAACTCCACAGGTTGGCCATCTGAATATGATTAACTTTTAAATGATTCGAAACAGAGGTTCTTCTTTCTTGTAAACAAACTGTCATTTAGGGTACAACTTGGCCTCATGACAACTGTGTTCGGTTGATTGCAGCAAATTTTTGACAATATAATGAATAGAGATATACCCTGGCCTGAGATACCTGGGGAAATGACCCATGAAGCTTATGATTTAATTGACAAGTAAGTTCTGTAAAAGGGTTTGTACATTTTATGTCTCTTGGCCTTCGGTCTATATAAGTAATTTCCTTAAATGCATGTTCTTGATATGTCCATATCGAAAGAGAATATACGTTTTTGCTGGACAATTCTTGCACCCATTAGAATCATTACGAGCATGTTATGCAAATTACATTAACACATTTGTAATTGATTTCTTTCAGGTTGTTAACTGAAAATCCAGTTCAAAGACTAGGAGCAACAGGAACCGACGAAGTAAACTCTTCACAACTATTAGCAAAGGCTTATTTATAATTATATTATGATTTCAGGAGCTAAGCAGACTTTTTTGGCAGGTGAAGGGACATCCTTTCTTCAAGGATATCAACTGGGACACGCTTGAAATGCAAAAGGTCTTATTTTAGAATTCTTGAAATCCTTGCAAGACAAAAGTTTTTAAAATGTAAACTCTTAACAACTATTTCCTTACTCAGTAACTACCCTTCTTTGCTGCAGGCTATGTTCATACCAGCAGCAGACACTCTTGACACTAGTTACTTTGTGAGCCGTTATGTCTGGAACCCAGAAGAGGAAAATTTTCAGGGAGGTAGTGATTTTGACGACATGACAGACACGTGCAGCAGCGGTTCATTCAGCAACACACATGAAGAGGATGTGAGAACATACTTTATCCTGATCATCCATTGAACTCTTTGCACATAGGGCTGTCAGTAGGTCAGACCGTGGCCTGATACCATTTGACAACAGATTCAATCTGATTGTTTTAATGCCAATTAAGTGCCCAACCTCTATGGAACTATGTAGACAAAGAAAAACTCAAAGATATGATGAGGAACTGAAGCCAAAAACCTTATGAGAATTTCCCTTCGAATTTGATGAGGATTCTGGCAGCCCTATGTGCTCAATATTTTATTATTCTAATTGTTGTTTTCTTGTACAACAGGGGGATGAATGTGGCAGTTTAGCAGAATTCAATTCCTCAACTCTTTCTGTGCAGTACTCATTTAGTAATTTCTCGTTCAAGGTAAAACTTCCACACCTACATTTATATTCTATTGTCATGAGAAAAATTATAATATTAGATGGAAATGAATCTTTGTTGCTGTTTGTATAACTTTCCTTAATTTGACTGGCTGCTTGCATAAGATTTTGAATAGATGTATACCTTTTAAGTATTGCAATATTTAATTTAAGCGCTGCTGTGTCATATTCTTATCATCAATTAGACAAACTGTGCTTGGGAAAGGGGTAAAGCCGAGGGGAAGAAAGAATCAAAATTATATTTTTCTTCCCAGAAATTAAAACACTGTTGTGGTGTTGAAAGCTTCCTCCAAGACTTCATTTAGTCAGGTTTGAATTGATATATTCTTTTCCTCTGGTCCAATTTAGTCTTTTTTCCAAATGTAGTCAAGTTTTGAATGAATCCTGACCTCTGGTTCAATTAGTCTAACTCTAATGTCCAAATTAGGCGATGAAAGCTATTGATGTAGTCAATTTTGGCCCTCAAGGGTCATTTACATTAAGTTGCAAATGCCCGGGATAGGTTTATATACAGTGGTTCTCAGCCTTGGTCCTGGAACTTTAAACAGGGGTTGGAGACTAGGATAGGTATCGGCTAAATGCCAGTACCCACTCCTTGTATATGCCCAGATTCAAAGCCTATCAACTTCATGAGCCAAATAAATTTTTTTCCATTTTGGCCTAATAAAAAACCTAAATTAAAAATGGTGAAAATGTTTATTTTTAGTTTTTCTTACACAGTAGCAAATTGAAAAATAATATATATTACGAGGGCCTAGGCCAAATCTTAGGTGGAAATCTCAGCCCTAATTGAAGCTTGAGGATCTCCAAAGATCTCTCCAATAGACTAGGGAGAGGCATAAGAGGGAAAAAATTGACATGGAGGGAGAGATGAAAGCTATGTGTTCTTAATGATGATTGTTCTTGTTAATCAAAATTTAACCATGTCAACTAAAGTTAGTCATGTTAGTTAACAACTTGTTCATATATATGGAATATCAGTAACCTTAATGATCAAATCAGAATTTCAAAGAGCATATTGATGTTTAAACTAAACATTTGAGGACCAAAATAGTGCTGAAATCAAATTTTAATTATGATTATGGTCCTAAACATCAAATATCTGCTCCATTTTATGAAATTACAATCTGATATTAGAATTTACATGTTGTTTGTTTGCTCAGAACTTGTCGCAGCTGGCTTCTATCAATTATGATATGGTGGTGAAGAGCTCCAAGGAATCAAAAGAAGCCTCCAAACCATCTGTTCCATGAAAGTGATCACATGGTTACTTCAGCATGTATATACTCTCACTTATCAGACATCTAGTTAGCTCTTTCATTTATGGTTTGAAGAAAAACCACAACCTCATGACAAGTTCACGAAGATGCAGATCTGTTTTGAATTTTTTTCCTTTTTTTTTTTTCTAACAAAAATAGGTGAACACTCCGGTTGTGAGGTCTCAGTCCATGCTCACCAACTTATGATGAAAATGGACCTGAAGTCAGTCATCCTTCTGCCTATCCACGTCCTAGGATCATCCATACCAAAAATGGCAGTTCATTAATTGGAACAGGTCATGGTTTTTTTCTTTCTTTTTCTTTTAATAAATAGACGGCTCTCTTTCCATTGTATATATTTACAAAAATCTTTCCAATAGATAAAATTTTGTGAGATTATATTATTTTAGGCAATGATTTTCCTGGTTGTTCCATTGGACTTATATTTATTGCCATTATGGCTGGTTTGTGACTTAGTACTGAGAGATTAAATTAGTTTTTTTTTTTTTTTCCTCTTATCATGGCATCTGCCCCTTCTCTTGGAAAGTTGAAATCTATGCTTTGTGCAATTAATTACCTTCATGTGGCCGGCCGGGGAAAGATAAATTACTTAGGCTCAAAATAAAGATAATGAATATCCATATTCTATCTTGCATGATTGAAATTCTTTTGCCCCATTCTAGGATTGGTTTTTGGCATGGATTCTGCCACACAAATTTTCTTGAATAAGATTTTTATAAATTTGTTCCTCCAATTTTTTTATGTAAATGATCGTTGAAGAATATACGGGTATGATCTTAAAAATGAATGGCCATAAATCTTCATTGCCGATCTAATTGGTAATTCTTAATTTCTTGTAATGCACTTCAGTTTATAGGCGACTTAGATAGATAGTACACCATAAAGTGCCCTTCTTTTAACTCTCATTGGTAGCCAGGCCAATATATATATATAAAAGAGTGCAGGACGTGTAAAGAATATTAACTTTCTTCTCAGTGTTGCACTAATATGATTGCATTGTTTAAGAAACACAACCGAACTTATATATATATATATATATATATACCAAATCATCATCAAAGTGAGTAGGCATTCCACATTCTTCCTTTATTTTTTTGGACAGAAAGAGTCAAGGGTTATGGTTCACTAGCAGCCAATTTCATGATATGTTACATCATCTTCATCGTCAAGTGTTATAACAATGATGGAGAGCTTTGAATTTTATCAAACTGAAGTAAGTGGAAATACATTATATAGATTATATCTGCAAGTAGAATTAGCTAGGTAGCTCAATAGTAAAAGTTTGAAAAATAAAAAGAGTGGATATTTTAATCTCCTCGTTTAGTCTCAAACAAATAAGGCT
>WYDK02000020.1:1914270-1947202 GCA_009867345.2 Toxicodendron radicans
TTCAGGCATCCGAACCACTATAAAAATATTTTGTGTCATTTATTTATTTTATGTGTTATCACTATTCACGATCTCGCAATCTCATGATCTCGCGATCTCATGATCTCGCGATCTCAAATACACATCATTTCACGCTCTTACCAGTAAAATTCGACTAGTCAGTTCATTGGCGACTGATCGGTCCATCAATTAGTTGGCAATCCAAAATTACCCGTTAACAAACAATACAAATAAAGAACCTTGTATAAACATCGGTACAATAATTGAACTTTCAAACAAAAAAAAAAATTAGAAATAGATGTGAGGCATAGAAGGTAAACCACACACTTACCAGAAAAGCTCTCAGTTGCAGAATCCAGATAATGTTGGAGAAGGATTTGAAGTTCTCCAAGAATCGAAAGGGGCTGTCAATTGTGTCAATTCTATAAACAAATAAAATACTGATGAAGAGAAGAATCCGAAATCAAGTTGGTGTGGTTAGCAAAAAAAAAAAAAAAAAACGTCATGGTGTGGGTATTGGGTAACGTAAAGAGTTTTAAAGGGTTATATACTAGGCTCAGTTAAAATTCTAGGCTGGGTTTCTTTAAATATTTAGAAGTATTGTGAATAGTATTTTTAATAGTATTAGATAAATAGTAAATATATAGTATTTGAATAATATTTAGATAATATTTGTCAAAAATATGTATTAATATAAAATATGATTAAATTTGGATAGTATTTAAATAATATTTATGAAAAAATATTTATTGATATTGATAGGATTTAGATAATAATATTTGTAAAAAAATATGTTTTGATATTTGTTAAAATAGGATAATAAATAAAATAGTAAAAAAAATTAAAACAAACAGCCCCTAAATTTTAAATCAAACTCAAGTTCGGTATACGACTAAAGAAAGTATAGAAGACCACGGAACCGAAGCCAGTTATATATTAACATCTATCATATATTTATTATAAATTATATATATATATATTCTAAATTTATCAAGAATATTTAACGAAACCCACTACTGCTGCCACATGGCTGTCCTCCACTACCATCACCACAGTCGCCGCCGCGGCACCACCTCTATATTTTCCGATTTGCCTAGTTTTATTTATTTTTATACATTCTATAAATCGAAAAGCTAAAAAGTTTAAATGATAAATAGAATTTGATTCAAAGATTTATAAACACGGTAGAACAGGAGTTCTCACCGTCACTATTGGCCTATTTCAATTTGAATCATTAATTTTTATTTTATAATTATAAATTGGCCAATATGCTCCGCTTCAAACCAGACGGTTGCTCTAATCAACCTCTCCACTTCTTTCCCTCACATTCTCTCTTTCTTCATATTTGATTTCAGCAGAAAAAGAAGAAAACCATGGAAGTAGTTGAGTTCTCTCATCCCGTTGGTTACGTCTTCGATCTCAACGACTGCGAATTGGTGGGTTTCTATCTTTACAATACAAGATAGCAAACTAACTCATTCCTGGCATTGATTATTTCATTCCAGAATATAATCTGTATGGTTCTGAAGAACCCTGACAGATTTGGCATTTCTTTAAACCACGGCTTGGAGAGGAACGTGATGATCAAGATTTATATTTCTTTACCAAATTGAAGAAAAAGACTTTGAAAGGTTCAAGAATCGATCGTAGTGTTGGAACAGGGACATGACAGGGAGAAGATGGCGGTACAGAAATTGTATACGACAATCAGAGGATTGGGTCTAAAAAGAGATTTAGATACGACAACAAAGAGTTCGATTAGCATGGTGGATGGATCATGCACGAGTATAGTTTGGATTCGTCTTTGCTGCTACCCGATCAACATAACGATTACGTGGTTTGCCGTATAAGAAAGAATCAATCAGCTCTGAAGAAGAACAAGAGGGAAAAGTTAATTTGAAGAAGTGGATTCTGAAAAGAAGAAAAAGAGGAGTAAGCTACCAGAAGTGGATTCAAAACCACTACCACTCGCAGTACTGCCGGCTGCAAGTACAAACCGCCACCGCCGCCGCCGCCGCCTCGGTGCAACAACCAATACAACTTAAAGATTAGATTGAAGTTTACAATGATGAATATGATTTGGCTATCCGCCAATATTTGTATGAAAACCAACAGAATTATTATCAATACTCCACCGTTAATAATATGTATTGAAGTTGAAGATCCTCACTCAACTCAGAAACTTCTTTATTGTAAATTTTTTTATTTTTTTTAAGGGCATTAAATCGGATGTCTTTTTAATTTTTAGTTTCTATAATAGCCAAGTACCTTCAGTTTCTTGACATTTCATTCAACGTCTTGTTTATTTAATAATTTTAACTAGTTTTAAGTTCTATTAAAAAATAATTAAATTAATAAAAACTGTAATTTCTGCAGCAATACAATTTCGAGCATAAATATTTAACAATATATAAGCAATTTGTACAATAAATTGAAGAAACATTTATTTGAGCTTTCAAATATGTATTCTTAGATTGCTTGTATGATATTATTTTTCATTTAGTTAAATATTTTATATAATTTCAATCACTTTCTCTAAATAATTTCTAGTTATTTATGTGCATACTTTAATTATAATATAATATTTGTAGGAAATATATTTTTTTTTTTATTAGAAGAAGAGCTAGGCTTAAGTTTATTAAAAGGGATTGTTAAGTTTTGGTTTATGTACATTCTTATTTTTTTATTCTATTGTTTATGTAAAGTAATTAGTTACATTTTTCATTTATTTAATTAAATTTAAAATTTATTTATGTGCATCCTTTAATTATAATATAATTATTTGTATGAAATATATTACTACAATATGATAATGTTCTAATATAGGAAGTGATTTATTGTCTTATTATGTTTAAGATCTTATCCTATTAAATTTATTAAAATTCATTTATGCATCTTTTAGATTTATTAGAATATTCCCATAAAAATTGTTATTAATTCTTTTTTTTTTTCTTTACATAATCTTATTTAATATAATTTAGTTTTTTTACTCTCACTCTCATGGTGCTGCTAAAGAAAATCACTTAGTGAAAAAGAATTAGTTCTAAATTTGGCACTAACTAAAACAAATATAGAAATTGGTCCTGTAATCCATAGCAACTATTCCCAGCCCAGTCTCATGAACTTTATCTCTTCATATGCTTGAATTACACAAGCATTTTTCATAAAGCAGTATAGAAAAGGAAAAGAACAAAAACAGCTCAACTTTAAAATCAAATCCCACACAGTAAACATAACCTTCCAACTAATTAAGCACAAGAGAGTCAAAGTCACTCTCTTTACAAAATATAAACATCCCAATATTCAGATTCATTACATACTGCACATCAATGTGCTAACTTCAGCGTCCCTACTTTCATTGTTTTTCAATTTACAAGCATAACTTCAGCTATAAGACTAGCAATGTAAACCATTGGGAAACTTCCACCAGTACAAGTCACCCAATGGGCATGTGTCATGTCGTCAAATTACGGTCAAGCCCGGCCAGCTCTAGTCACAACCACAACCAACAGGACCATGACGGATAGAAGGAATGAAGTTCTCAGCTTTTCCTCAAATGGATCTGTAGCTCCTGCTGTTTTAGATCCTGTTGTTGGTGTCTTGTCATCAGAAGGCTTGAACAACTCATTCACGATTTGGGTAATTTTATCAATTACTTCGATGAGTCTGGCCTTAGTGTTGTGAAAAATCCACTTGATGGTATTCATTGCAGGGTTGGAGTCATCACAAGTCTCAGTTGAACACTCTGATTCGCTGTCTTCAGCTGCATACATAATCCAAAGTCTCATGTTTGTAAACAATTTAGATGAGTTTTGCTTAAATTTACCAATATCAACTAGAAAATATTCAGTAACAAGGATCCATATCCCTTAATCAAAGTTTCTACAGAGAAAGAAAGTCATTCAACTTGTTCGTGTAAACACAAAACTGATGTTCATGTTTTAACGGTTTTCTTTCCGATGAAATAACAAGTATGACTCTCATGACTTGATTTTCTCCTCTGTATGTCAAAATCATTTTATACCACACTAAAACTTAGCAGAGAATTTAAAAGGAAAACATGATGTAAAATAATAAGAACACCCAATTTACACCATCAAGATATAACACCAAGTTTGTGGTCAATGAAACACAAATAAAGCCTCTCCAGTAGTAATCATATAACTTTTCATCATGAGATTATGATTACAGGTAAAAAAAAAACAACTTAAAGATTTCCACTAAAGGTCTACCAACCTGCTGCATTGAAGGACTCCTTCAGTTCCCGAACCACCTCATTGTTCAAAACAGCATTCCAAACAGCTTGATCTGAAGATAATGAAACGACCATTCTCTGGAGAGTTTGAAAAAAAAAAAAGGGACCCTTAATAGTGTTAAGGATAAAAATTTTAAACAAGAAAAAAACCTGTGATGAGTTCTAGACATAAAATTGATGCTCCCTTCATGTTAGAAAATGAAATAAGAAAAATCACTGGTCTGATTATATCTAAGTTTGGTAAAAAGCTCGGTGACATATTCATGTTTTTAACTTTTGTGACTTAAGTATTCTATTTGCATTATACTACCTATACTTATGCAGTCTATTGCACTTAGCTCCAGGAAAATGCACTGAATTGACACTTGAAATCCAAAAAGCAGCAAATTTCTATTCTTTCAATTTTTTGAAATAGGGAAAGCACCTGAATACATGGCTCAGTCTGTAATAAATGAAAAGCATCATAAACTCTGTCAGGTCCATAAGGCTGCAACATTCTTGAATTACTCAGGTGCAGCGAGGGCTCTACCCAATCCAACTCAGCATCCTTGTGCAAATTGTAGGCATACTTATCTCTCACAAGGGAGTATGAAGTAGGGTCGAAAACCCTACAAATTCAAAATCTTACAAGTCAACTTCAATTATAAGTATTATTTCAAATCTGCAATGCTTAAAGTTTTCAAACAGAAAAATAACAGACTTATAATTTGGCATATACATTTGCCTCAAGTTGGATAAAACTAACAAACAAGTGCAAAGGCAAGAATCAAGATTAAATATAAGCGAATCAAATTATGCATCAGTCAAGTTATAAAAGTTCGAGGTTGAAGTAATAGTTAATTAATCTCCACCATGATGAACATTAAACTTATTAAATAGTAATGCTCTTTAATAGTGTGGACACCATGACAATTGTAAACAATAATTACGATAGATGATAATTGATAACATTGGGTCAACCAAATCTTCCTTTCCACGTATGTAAAACCCATGAACAGCAAACAAACCATTAGCAGAAGATTTATAAAGCTCAGAAGGGGAAAAAGAAAATTAAATTAAAAGATTAAGACCGGAGGCAGCATTCTGGATTTCACCACCTGAAGTAATAGACCTTGAAATAAAACAACCAAAAAAAAGGTTAAAAACTCAGACTATTTATTATTGGGCTAGACATAAACCTTTTCAGACAAAACAAATTAAGAATTCTAATATAATTGCACAAATCAAGCAAGCTTAAAATAGACAACATAATCATCATTGCACAGTACTAAAACTCATAAGTTGGGTTCAGGGGTATCATTATGCAAAAAGGTGTTCTATAATGCGAAAGATTAACCTTTAATAACTTTATTTTAAATATTAAAATGGACTTCTCCATCGATCAAGGATGCAGCGATCATCTGTCTGTTAAAATAAGAAATTCCTGAATCCTATTCTATATTTGAATTATAGTGAATATAGGGACAAACAACACCATTCTCATCCAGTTATTATGTTAGAAACAAAGAGCCAACTATTTTGAAGAAGAGTTCCGCTTTTGTTCCTCATTTCCCATCAAGCCCTGATTCTAGTTTCAGCATTTTGAAAACATGTTCTCTCATCTATTACAGATAGCAAGCACAGTAAGCAAGATGAATAAATTTAAAAAATAAATAAATAAATAAATAAAAACAAAGCAGATAAAATGAAATTACAAATTGTCTAGGAAACCATTACTGGTCTTTAGTCAATTCCCCAATTTTCAAAATTGAAAAGTCTAACAGCTGCTTCATAGTGCTAGTAAAGCAACAAAAACCTATTGGTCAATAATCTGCTATGCAAACTATTCTCTTTCAACACTTTATCTGATTGACGCCTTGCAGAAAATTCTCTTTGTGAGAAATTAGGTTATCTTGTACATAATTAATCATCAACTTTTCCATCACCATCACTATCATCCTCACTACAAAAATAACGATTGCGAAATTAAACTTGATATGATTTCTACTTAATCTATAGCACTTGAATGGGGAATTCACTTGTGAATAAGTTGAGGCAGATGTCATATTCTATCATCATGTTCATGGATGACACCACGGCCCCCACCAGGCTACCACCACCACAACTACATAAACAAAATACAAACACAAAAGTAACCACTACATCCACTATTATTATTTATTAGCAGTAGCCCCAAGACTAATACCATCACTGAACTAACAGTAGCGACAACAATTTTACAAATCTAAAAAACGATCTGTAATTTCAACACTGCAATTAACAGCAGAAGTACTGAAGTGCAAAAATAGCATATGTACATTCAAACATAGCATAAAACCCAACAACAAGAAAAGCAACGACAGATTTATCTCAACACAAACACAAACACAAAAAAAAAAAAAAAAAAAAAAAAAAAAAGCCTCAAAAATAGAGAATTTCTTACTGTTGAAGCGCAGAGACAGCGTTATTAACTTCATCAACGGAAGGAACAGGGCCAAGAACAAAGTCATCAAGAAGATCCCCATGAGACTTTCCATCTTCACCATCCACAGACACCCACTCATACTCCTCACACCCAAGAGAGGGCCAACTGGGCACCCCGTAAGCCGCAGAAACGGGTACGTTATGGGGAGAAAAAGGTGAAGGCGAAGTGATAGCAGACAAAGAGAGATGATTGGGAGAGTTAAGCCTGTTCTGGGCAGTCCTTCTAGGCGAAGTAGGAGCAGTAGTATTAGTGGAATTTGAAGAAGAAGAAGATGAAATGGGTTCTTGGATATTTGTAACTCCAGTTCTAGTAACTGCTCTCCCAACTGTTCTTAACATCCCCCCTCCTCCTCCACCTCCCATGCTTTTGCCTCCACCAAACATGATTTGCTAAAAGCAATTATGAATGGCTTTTTTTTTGCTATCGTCTCCTGTCTTTCTTTATACTAAACTATACAGAGCTTTTGTTTGCTTTCCTTGTAATTGGATTCTCTGTTTTGCACAGTGCTACTGTAGTTTCTTTGGTTGGCTAAATTTTAGTGTAATGTCAAAAACCTGTCTTGTAATTTAGAAACTATCACTAACCTTCCTGAAAAAGTGAAAAGTGAGACAGGAAGGGTTAAGAGAACTCGTGATTCGTGAAGTAGGTGTGTGCTACATTTGAAAATTAAAGGGGATTTTATAAACTTATCTAAAACTTAGGGGCAACCGGGAAATTACCCTACCTTGTTTTAGTGAAACTTGCTTGATAGTTGATACTCCCGAAGCGGTGTTTGTGGATAATTGGATAGGATGGAAGAAGTCCGGTTTTCTATCCGATTTGTCTCTCTTATGCTTCTTCCATTTAAACGTTTCAATTGTTTTTTAAATAATAAATGAATATTTTCTCCAAATTTTTAACTTTAAAATTCAAACCAAAATAATTAATCTAATATTTAATCCAATAAAACAAAAAAAAAATTGCTACAACTCAATCAAATTATAGGTTTAAACTTTGCTATATTATCGTACATTTTGAAAATTTTAAATTGCAAAATTGTGTAGTATGGTAATAAAGATTAAATGATAAATTTTTATATTCTTTTATAATTTGAGATATTACTTTTTAATCGTTAATATCCGGTAACATACTAGTTCATAAAGTTTGTATTATTTTTCTTTTTTAATAAAGATTAGTTCACAATCCAATCTTATAAATTCTCTCTCACAATTCCGACGTGACAGTTCATAATTGGTCAAATAAAATCTTTTTTTATCAATATACAAACTATCACATCGAGAGTTATAAGAAAAAGTTTATAAAATTAGATTATGTGTGTAATATTATCTATTTTTTTTTTCAATCATGTTATATCAACTTAATTTTTAACTTAATTAAAAAAATTGATTTGATATAATATACGGGTGGATAAATTAGAAATTACGAGTAATTATTTAATGTGTGTCACTTTATTATGTTTTAAACCGTTGGATTAAAATTTATAAATAACTATTAATTAGTGTTTTAAATTAAGTCACGTTTTCAAATGACTATATCCTGGTACTTCTTAATGCCATCGAAATTTGTGGTAATGGTGAATGAGTAAAACATTAATTTATAAATATTTTTAAATTATGTTGTAAATTATTTAAACAGCTCTAATGTAACACCTAACATTGCGTAACTAGTTATGCATCATTGAGGAATTACCTTTCATAATCAATGTTGACTTTTTTGTTATTGGTGGCCCTAAAAGTCTTTCATTTTCAACTCTAATTTATTGGCTCTAGTTATGGCAAAATGCTGACACCCATTAGGAATTATCTTCAACGAATTCTAATGATTTGGATCTGGGTTTGATTTAACTTTTAAAATGTAGTATTTTATTTGGTGAGAGGAACACGTGTCCTCTTACTTTACTTGCGGGAATGGACAAAGTATGGCATTAATTTTAATGTTAATTTGTGGTAACAACATATATGTAGTGTGTACTTCTTGAATGTCCATTTTTAATTAAATATTGATAACGAAGTTCTAACTCTGGGAATAAATAAATAAATCAAATTTAGAAAACTTCTTTACATTATGAAGATTAGTAAATAAGAAATATTTCTCTATATTTAACTGGTATTATTAACAATAAATTTTTATGTGGATTAAATCATTTTGTAAATAATAAAGAGTAAACAACTTTTTCAAACCCAAGATTTGCCTTAACGGCATTTTTCCCACCCAAAAAGTTTCAAAATACAACTTCTCACAAAAAGTTTATATTTCGTTAATACCTAAAATGCACTTCATTTTTTCAGTCAACATTCGGTGAGTTATCAAAAGTCAGGTAAAAAGGGTTTTGTAGAGTAGAGGTCGGTGGATAGAATGATGGTGATCGATTGATTATTCGTTGTCGGAATCAACAAAGAATAGAAAACTCTATCTTTACGGTGTCCGACAATCGACGATAAATTTGGTGCTAGAGTGAGAGAGTTTTTGTTGAGAGGAGACCGTAGGTTTAAATGATGGTGATTGAGATAATTTTCGCCTCTAGATCCGGCTTTTGGTACTAACGGGATATTAACTTTGGATGAAAAAATAATATTTTGAAACTTTTTGTATGAAAAGTGTCATTGAGGCAAACCATGTGTGGGAAAAAAAGTGTTCACCCAATAATAACATAAACTACTTATTGTTATTAGTATCACATCACTTTGATAGAAAAAACAAATTTAATAAAATATAACATCCACTTAGAGGGTGTTTATCTAAGCTTATAAGTCGGTCAATAACCTCTAAAATCAGTCTAACCCGTTTTTGTGGCTTATAAGCTACTTTGACAAAGTAAATTACAATGTTAGCCTTATTTAATACACTTTATTATTTGATAAAAATAATGTAATGCCCTTTTTAGTCATTTTAATAATAAAATGTACTTATAAGTCACATTTTAACCAAACACTTAACTATTTAAATTTCAAATGCTTATAAGTTCAAATGAGCTTATAAGCACTAGCTGCCTATAAGCTAATTTTCATATGTTTTGTTAAACAAGCTCTTCTTAATGCACACATATTTTTTACATCAATAACACTTATTTTATCAATAATACTAGAGTTACATCACATTAAAAAATAATATTTTAATTGAATGTGAATGTGATGTGAGAGAACGATGTAAGAATGTGGTGTAAATATAGTATTGCCCCTTACTTTACAACAACATCTCACAACAGGTGAATCTAAGGATCCAAATTTTTGTTGTTATTTTTTATGTGATGTGAAATGTGATAGAAACTGTTTATGAGAGATTGTTATAAAACTAATCACACTCTTTTAAAAATTACTTTTTTTCTCAAAAAAATAACGTGGGGCTATTCATTAACCCTTATTTAAAAGTATTTATGATTTAGCTTGAACAAGCCAATATAGTTGGATGCCAAGTGGAGTAGATTAGAATCAAGTGTTTGAAAACTAAGAGGTGATCACAAGTCATTATCATTAAATCATTTTCAACCAAATTTCATTCATATTCCTTGAATTGAACCCACCATTTCTTCTTTTTTACGACTTTGTCGAAACCTTTTTTTTATTCATATTAGACTCTCAATCAAGCAAATCCATGACATGGGATTATTATTAATATTAATATAAGGTGGGGCTATTTACAAAAAACATTGTGTTCACTCATTTTGGTACTACGTGCATGCATAACTAAACATTTTAGGAAATTCATTTTTTATTTACAGCATTAATCTATTGTTTTTTTTTTCTAATTGAATTAATTATATATATAGATGAGGATTATGAGGGGAGGGAGGACAAAGTTGTGGTATAAGTTGAATTGACACGATGGTAAAGTTAAAAAATGTAATAAGAATGATAAGATGTTGGTATTTGTTTGGCGTTTTACAAAACGTTCCATTTCCGCCAAGCAACCAACCCACACTAGACTTTATCAACTTCTTTGCTTTCGCTTTTATGTTGATCTTGATTATTGGATTTAGCGGCGAATCCATAAATTTTTGTTAGGGTAAATCAAAATAAAAATTAATTACGTACATAATATTCATATTTTATTTTTCTAGTCGAAATTGAAGATGAATCCTGATTTTTTAATATAAAAGTTGAGATGTAGTATTATTCTTATTAGAAATAACATTATAATTTCTAAATACACACTCATGTTCTTTTTTGTAATTTTGTTTTGATTTTTAACATTTAATCTTCCATAAACGCTAGCCCTAAATTTTCATTATCATTGAAACCTTTTGTTTTATTTTAAATATTTGTTTGTTTGATGAAATATAATGTTAAAACTATGGAAAACATAACGGGATGAATTTGAATTTGAATATGAATAAGAGAAAATAACTTGAAAATAGGAGATTGGGAGAAAAAATTTGTAAAGAAAAAACATTATTAAGTTTTTTTTGAAAAAAAAGGTGTAAAATAAAAAAAAATCTAATTAAATTTGAAATTGAAAATTACAAACTTAATTAAGCTTAATAGATTAATTTCAATATTAATCGGTGTTTAAAGAGATATATATTTTTTTAATTATAAAAGAGGTGGACTATTATTTATTGGGTAATACTATACATACATCATTTCCCGTACATCATTATGTGATAAAAGATGATTTGATAATTTTAAATTAAAAATAAACTTCCAATCCAATTATTTTTTATCTCATAATAATATATGTTAAATGATGTATATGTAATATTACTTTTATTTATTTATTTATATTTAAAAAGGGGCCACTTTAAGTTTAAGACCCAAGTTTTGTCATTGGATTCAAACTGGGCTCCAGCTTACTAGGCCCTTTCTATTGGATTCTCAAAGCAGGCCTTTGTGTCTAATGGTATTTAGATGAAATGCATTATTACTATTACAAAATAAAAATAAAGAAAATGAAATAATAGCTTGCCAGGAAAAATAGTGTTACAAGTTACAACCACCACTAGTGGCACGATGATAAAAGAAGAAATGAGGAATTAAGTTTATATGATTTTACGAGTTCGAGTGTTTACAGTTACTAATATAAGGGTGTAGTAAAAGAACAAATGAAGATCTAAGTTTACATGGTCTTTCGAATTCGAGTCTTTGGCGATTATTTTTGTTAACTTTAGGGTCTCGAGGTTTAGTTAATGTATATGTAAGCTGACTCGGAAACCCTCCTAATCTAATAGGGGCTGGGTAAAAGAACAAACGAATATTTCAGTTTACATAATCTCTCAAATTCGAGTCCCTAGGAACCGAACACTATAGTGATAAAAAAAATTAGTGTTACCGCATTTTATAGGTTTAATGTTAAAAAATTAAAAACTATATGATCAAGTTCAGTGTGAATGCGCTGCTTTTTAGTATATTTAAAAATCAAGTAATATATTTGTTTCAAAATTATTTTTTATTCAAGGATATTGAAAATAAAAAGAAAAAGAAAAATCGTGGGATGACAGAGATGAGTGTAGGCCTAACAAATATGGAAGCAGCCCAATAACTAGTGGAAGGCCATTCAGCCCGTTTATTGTCTAATTGGGCAAAATGGTAATTTGATACTCACGCTAAAACCCTAGTTCTAGAGACTCTCTTATATCTCTCCCCTCGCAACTCCTCAGCCGAAACTCGAGAGCACAGGAGCTCAACAAACAATGGGTACGCATCTCTCTTCCCTTTCATGTCCTATACTTCAACTTCGATTGAGCTCGCTATTGCTAAATGATTACTTTCTTTACTATAATATCAAACGTTATTTAGTAAGATCTAAACTACACGGCTCCTCACTTTTGTGAAGGTGTTTGTTTCGTTGATTCCCTTTTCTTTTTCGCTCAACGTCGCTTTATGTAATCTTGTTTGACTCTGTCAGTCGTTTTTCCACAAAATGCTAAGTTTCGATTGATTTTTATGTTTTGTGTTAATTTTAGAGTGTAGATTTGATTTTAGATTTAAGAAGATGTATCGTTTGAACTTGATTTTTTATGTGTTTTTTTCACAATTTTATGATATGTTTGGTGGATGAAATAAAAGAAATCGTGTCTTCATGTGAGAAAACTTGCATATAGTAGTATTTTATTGGGTACTATGTGGTGATGGTCTTCCTCTTATGTGAATGAATTTTGGTAGAACTTGCATGCTGTGCATTGGTGTATTTTAGTACTGTGGTCTTGATTTCATTTATGTGAATGGAATTAGGTGCTTACACTTACGTGTCGGAGCTATGGAGGAAGAAGCAGTCCGATGTTATGAGGTTTTTGCAGAGGGTGAGGTGCTGGGAGTACCGGCAACATCCTTCTATTGTGCGTGTAACGCATCCCACTCGCCCTGACAGGGCTCGCCGCTTGGGGTACAAGGCCAAGCAGGTAAAATGATTTGGGGATTTATGTAATGTTGATCAGTACTTCCATTTCATGTTGAGTTTACTAATTGTTTTTGTTGATCAGGTCATTTATGCTGTTATGAAATAATGTTGATATGGATGTATGTTTGATGTTCATTTTGCTTTAGTTATTACGTGGTATTGATTTTTATTATGTGTGTTATCTATAACTCATACATATTAAGGAAGTCCTAGTTTTCTGCTAACATTTATTTTCAGAAATTTTGAGTAACTAAGCAGTGATGATTCTCACTCTTTCCCAGATGCATATTTTTCTGCTAGCTAAAATATATGAAATTGATGAAACCAAGAAACATATCTTGCTTTTCTTATGGTGTACCTTTTCAAAGAGTAATAGTTTATGAAAGTCAGTAATATGTTTCGCTTTATATGTGGTTGCTTTCTGTGATATGATTAATGCTCATGTTTTTCAAATTTTTATATCCTGTTGTCTATTCAATGTTCATGTATTTTTATTTTTTTTGGTCTTGCTTACGGTCACAATTGCCATCCCATGGGTTTCTATTTTCTGCTAATGCCTAAAAGCTTATGTATGCAAGAATTTGGCAGAATTATCTTTTTAAGTATGGATATTTACACATCACTTCCATCTCCCACTCCATTTATCTTCAGTATTCTGCTGTTGTAATCACTGCACATTTCCACTAAGGTTTTGTATATATTTTTAATGTTTTATTGATGTTTTCCTGTGCTGTTATGCTACTTTTGGTGACTGTTAATTATTGTTACAGGGTTATGTGGTCTATCGTGTGCGTGTAAGACGTGGTGGTCGGAAGAGACCAGTTCCCAAGGGTATTGTATATGGTAAGCCAACAAACCAGGGTGTCACTCAGCTGAAATTCCAACGCAGCAAGCGTTCAGTGGCTGAGGAACGTGCTGGTAGGAAACTTGGTGGCCTTAAGGTTCTCAACTCTTACTGGATCAATGAGGTGTGTACAAAATTTTTTGAATTTAAAACTGTAGGGTTTTTTTATTGATTAGATTTACACTTAAAAAAGGTTCAGTGTGGGAATTTTAGGAATGTAACAGTTTTTCTTGATGCTGTTTATATGAGTTATCGTATATTCCAATCTACTCAAAGATTGGATCTATTTGTCTTACTTTGTCTCTCTTGTTAAATGGGTCATCTGAACTGGGATGGTTTGGTATACTGTGAAGTGTCCATATCTAATTCCTCTCAAGTTCACACAGGGCAGGGGTAGTTAGTGATATCTGTTACATTTGTATATTATTCGCTCTGTATTCGTGTTTTGCTGAATTTTATGTTAGTTAATGTTGATTGTTTGTTGTACTCCTATGAATGCAGGATTCAACATACAAATACTTTGAGGTAATCTTGGTTGATGCTGCCCACAATGCGATCCGTAATGACCCTAGGATCAACTGGATCTGCAACCCTGTTCATAAACACAGGGAACTTCGTGGACTCACTTCTGCTGGAAAGAAGTACAGAGGTCTCCGTGGAAAGGGACACCTGCACCACAAGGCTCGACCTTCAAGAAGGGCCAACTGGAAGAGGAACAATACACTCTCACTCAAGCGTTACCGTTAAATTTTGTATTGTTATTTGGTGTTTCTATTATTATTATTACCCTAGTTTAATTTGTGTTAAAAAAGTTTGAACTCCGAGACACAGTGTTTTGGGTTAGTTTTGTTGAACATGGTTAATTTTGTTGCCTTGAGGCAATTTAGTTGTGTTACTCAAACTGGTAAGGGGTGTTTTATCACATGAATTCCTTACAAATTTGTTGGATTATTTTTCCAGAAAAATGTCTACTTTTTCATAGTTGATGATATGCTTTGCGATTTAGTTTGGGCCCGTTTAAAATCAAGTGGGGATACCAAGGAATTTAGCTATTGGGCTATTTTAGCAGCTCAATGTGAATATGTACTTAGACAGTGGAGTACCATATCGGTCAACGGCCAAAGATTTGTGGATCCTTAATGTTAAATCCTCAACTCTGCATGGCTCACTATACGTTGATGGGTCCTTGAATTCTGATCAACTTCGAATCTTGGATGTCTCTCAATCATATCAAAAAGTTGTTATTATGAAGACAAGAAATAAGATCAATCTAATGGATTGATGAATACACCATTGGATTAATTTTATTAGACTAAAATAATATTTTACAATACATATCCTAATAGTTATATATAAATTTGTGTCTTGTAATAATACTACGATCAAGCAAAAAATATAAGATATAATAATTATTTTATATGAATTTATTGTAATTTTTATTTAATTATATATATGGTTTATATAACTCAATTTACGTATAATATTATTATTTATCTATATGTATGGTGTTGTTATTATTGGGATTCCCCAAATTTTAATTGATCCATTAGGTAAACAAATTTTCAGAGGTTGAAAATTTATCGATTGGTTATATTGGCAATCAAAAGTTATCCGATTAATGAATAAATTGTTAATTATTTAAAAATTAAATTACACTCCAACGTAGATTAATTGAATTGAAAATTCTATGAATCCACTGCCCTACGACATCAAGTAAACCTGTTCTTTTCCAGCACAGCCACGGACACGACATGTACCCAGAGACTCAGAAGCTGGTATTTTTCAAACCCGAGGGATCTTTTTATACTTTGGACAGTTAAACTAGAGGGAGCTCGCTGGTATTTACCAAACTATTTATTTATACAGCAACTGAAATCTCAACACAGCAATCCAATTAGACATGTCGAAGGCTTCGGCTTCAGTAGATGATTCAACTAATTTCTCTCGTACTTTCAAGTACTTATTAGGTAATTGTTACACTAATGTTCTTCTTCTCTGGCTTTTCGGTAACTAATTTTTATTTCACATTGATTAGCTACACAGTTCCTGTCAAGGGGAATTCCATTTATATTCAATTCATGGATCGTCAGGCACCTTACGGCAGAGGCCTACGCTGTAACAATTCCATTTCCTTTCTCTTCTTCTTTTTTCCATTTTAAATTTCTTTTCATAAGTTTTTGCGATGATTTTTAAATTTTAATTCTCCTTTTGTTTTTTGATTGTTCATAAATGCAGCTGTACGCAGTTCAGTTTCATCTTTTTGTCACGTGCGTCTTGTTTCTCAGTCGAGAGGGATTCCGGCGAGCCTGCCTGCGTGCTGACATTAAATGGTACTTGTAACTATTTGTTTACTGCGGTTGGTTTCGTAATTATCATTTAGTTTGTAAACTACTTGTTTATGCTCTCATAGGCTTTAATCAAAGGTTTAGTTTTGTATTCCTTTAATTTAATGTAGGTGATCAATTAAAAGTTTAACAAGTGGTCAAATGTAAGACATTCAAAATTTTCCTTTTTTTTTCTGTATCATGCTGATTTTGATGAATGCCAAACCCTTTAATAGCATTTTCCTTAGATAAAGTTTGATTTAGAGGGGAAAACTCTCGGGTTATGTCTGTATGATAAGTTTGGATGCATTTAATTTTGTTTTACCTGTGATTGAGGACTTCTAGCTTTTATCTTATGATATTCTCGCTGTACAATCATTTTACTCCTATATGTCATGTATTTATAATGTAGGGATAGTGCCTCAAGAAAAGCAAATGCCTCAAAACTATTGAAAGTGGCGTGGTTAACTCTCCCGCTTGGCATAGTAATCACCATTGCTGCGTGTTCTCTGGTCTTTTGGTGGCAGGGGTTAAGTTATTCAAATCCATATGCGCAAGCTATCTTGATTAATGGTATTGTTTTAAGTCTTTCTAGTACCATGTTCTTGCTGTATGTGTTCACTTTGTTGAGAGTGACGAACTCAAAATGAAAAAAATAAGTCTGATATTTTTGGATATATTTGTCTGAAGCTGATCAGCTGCTGTTATTTTCTTTGGGGAATCATGATTTTCCCCATGGTGTTTCTGGAGGTTGAAATTACAAATAGAAGTCTACAGTATTTAGGGAACACTAGAAGAGTACTGAAAAAGTAACATAAATATAAGGATGTGATAGAAAATATTGGTGTGGTTTGGATGACATTTGTAAGTGATGAGATAAACTTCAAGATGGTCAGTTCTGTCACATGAAGATCCATCGGAGGAATCAGTGGAGCAAGAAAGTTAACTTAGCTGCATACCTGTTTAGATAAGGATGTGAATTCACAAATCAATGGCTAACAGCAAAGCTAATGTTAGATGATATTCATTGTTTAAATGCTGATTGTCTTTAAGCAGGTTCCTGATCTTTATTCTCTCTCATGCTTCCCCTTTTCCCTGCTGATGGTTCCTCCCATCCTTCCCCTTGTCCATTCCCACTTAACTTAATAACTCACTATTACAATCATTATATACCTTAGCCTTTGTTACTTTTTCAGCTTCCGTTTTAATCTACATGCATGTTTGAAGTTATTTGGAACCTAGAAATAGACCAGCTGCATTAGTTTTTCTTGGTAAGTCTAAATATTAGATGTTATTGAGCTTTTGAAATTTTTGGTTAGTAAAAATAACATGGTGCATCAGAGAAGCCAGGGGCAGCATGCTTTATGATCAAATTACGTGAGCAACTATGTGTAGTCAATCTTATCCTGACTTTATTATCTCAGTTAAATTTTTTCTTTGATATTCCTTTTTTTTTTTCTCATTAGTTTATTTCTGGAATTAATTGATATTGTATGGCAGGTTGCGCATGCATATTGGAACTACTTGCAGAACCCTTGTATATCCTTTCTCAAAACTTGCTTCTTCTCAAACTACGGTTAATGGTTGAAACTGTGGCAACACTTTCACGTTGTATGACAATGTACATTCTCATTGTCAAGCAGGTTGACATGGTAAAGGCTTTTAAGACTATGTCTTCAATTTGGATGCATACATGTCATCACCCTGCTTAATGGAACTAACCAGACTGTGCATCTTGATAATTAATGCTTCGTGGGTTGATTATTATCTAATTTTAAGATGCTTCTCTGATGTTGTTCTGATATCAATTTCCCTTTTGCTAAGTTCACTTGGAATAGCAGTTCCATTAGTTGCTGGCATGCTGCTGATTCCCTAGGTTCTACCCCTGTATGTACATGAACTAGTGTTACTTCACATTTTATGCAGATGAATTTCATGCTAGCTTTTCCTTTTCCTTTTCCTCTCTTTTCTTGCACATGTGGATAATTCTTGTGTTTGTTGCGAATACTTATGATTAAGGATATATCTTTTCATCTGGAAAACTTTCTAAAACATAACTGAAGGACTTGGTGGAAGCTTCCTGTATCCTGTAATTTTAATTAAGCTTATATTTGAATTGTCTTTTCGGAGACATCCTCTATTTTAAAGACATGTAGAAACCTTCTTGGGCTATTCTAATTTTTTGGAAACAACTCCAAGGTTTTTTTTTTCTAAGTTTGATTATTGCTGCTCATTATCAGTAATCATCTTAATTCTTACAGGAGAAGGAGATTGTTTTTGCATTGTCACAAGTTGCATATGGCGCTTGCTTATTCCTAGGATACTGGGGCTATTTTCTTCTTTCTCGTGCATTTAGAACTTCTGAGCTTTTCCCTTTCAGGTACAGATCCTTTTGTGCTGGACTCTTTATTCTCTTTGGTGATGAAAATGCTTGGATTGTGTACCCCTCCTGCCCCTTCAATAAAGTAATAGTAGCATTATGTTGTATGTATCAAATATCATATTATTTGGATATCTGCAACTATTTCAGCCATAAACTTACATTTTTTTATATACCTAGGAAACTTTAATTTTTTAGCTCTATATATCTTATGAATACAAAGTTTGGCAAGCAGAATGAGCATATTAACAATATCAAGTCCAACAGCTGGTTAAGTGGACTGCTGCAAATCTCACTTTAAAAGTTAAACTTCCCATGCATAAGGAAATCATAATATTTTCAGTTGGCATCAGTCTTGCTCACTGTTGTGGGCATCAATTTTCGCCTTCAAAAACCTGTCAAATTGCCATGTTTTTCCAGGCAAAAGAATTCACAAAGTGTGAACCTAGTATCATCTGACAATCAATTTGCTAAGCCTCAATCCAAGTATTTGCTCCAACCTAATATATTTCTAGATTGTATTTATGGTATATAATAATCATGCTATTCTCTTAGATTTGCTTGCATTAATTCACCTTCAAATTTTTGCCAAAGTTGCTCATCTATGGTTTTCTTAATTATTTTACTCACTACTTGCTTTGTTATCTAATTATTGTTAATCCACATATATTGGATAAATGACACACTGTTACAGGCTAGGAAATATGATGAGTTATGATCGACAGCTCTCAAACATGTGTACGCTGTTTACCCTTCAATCCTTTCGAAAGTTGCTCCTTCAAGAGGGAGAAAAGATGGTCCTTGTATGGTTGGATACACCATATAATCAGGCTGTATATGGACTTGTAGATAAATTAGGTAAGTGGTAAGTCCAAGCATTCTTTCATTATAGAATTACTGTGAATAACCTTGCTATCAGGATAGACTGTTTACTTGAAACAAGTGCTACTGATTTTGATCTTTTGCTAGTTTAGTTAAGAAAATTTTATCATTATTGCATATGTTTTACTCTTAAGAGCATTTTTAATGGTATGTTTGTTGCAATCCAGGGAGCTTAGTGGTGAGAATGGTGTTTCTTCCTTTCGAGGAAAGTTCATATGCTACATTTGCCAGGTCTGCATCAGGTTTATTTCTCTCCTTCATGCTGCATGGTTTTTCTTATTTTATAATATATGTATATGTTCGTGTGTGCATGTATTTTAATTTTTTAATTTTGTTTTATAGCTATTTGTTTAGTTAGATAAAGAATATATCTTTGTTAGTAGGTGATTTAGGTTTGCAAAATCTAGTTAGTTTTTTAGATTTTATGACATTACCTTAGTTTTTGTTTAGTTGTGAACCAGTATAATGCTCCCCAGAATGTGGATTATTCTCCCAAAGAATTGTTATGTGCTTTCTGATGTAGTCTCACACATTAGCAGAGAATAAATTGATGGACTTTTTTAATGTGCTCTATCTATATGTGAAAATGTTTAGAAACTGATAAGAACTGTCCTTTCTCATTTCTACTGTGATGTTGGTCAACCAAATTTGATGTGCATGAGACATGTTCTGTAGTTTAATGAGTTAATATATGTTTTGGTGGTTCATTATTATATCTTGGATGATATTTTATTGATTCTGGCTAGATGATATTTGGTTTTCTTTCGTCCTTTTTTTCATTGATATCTTAGCATGTATATAAGACTTCATATAAGTTTGACCCTATTAAAGAAGTGTTGTTATTTTAAAGCCTATACTTTCTGAATTTTAAATTTGTTTTCTGTCTCTGTATTGACAAAATAAATTCATTTTATCCATCTAATTCTTTGGGAGTGTGTGGCGGTATAACTTTATAAATGATGCAAGTTTCAAATTTTATGAAGTATTTTATCATTTTACAGGACAAGACCTGCAGAAAAGCAAAAAAATTGGTAGTAGCCTTAGGGAGGCCCTGAAGCTTGTTCTGTTAATTGGTGATTCTCTCACTTGGCTCAGATCCTTTAACTTCATTTATCAATTTATTTTTGTGGGGGTGGGTCTTGGCTTCATCAGTGTTGTGTGGTTAGGTAATGGAAGAAACATATTTCATGTGAACTTTAGTCTTGGCCCATTCTTCATTGCTGTCGCTATTTCATATTTCATCTCCTTGCCCTTCCTGGCCATTGTGATCTTATCTTTTTCTTGATTATCAATTCTCATAATCTTGCTGATCAGCCTGCATGCTTTCTTGGAATAAAAAATGTGCAAAATAGTTTTATGCTCCCATGAAATGCCACTGCGGTTTGTAGACTAGAAGGGCAAAATAAAGTTGAAAATAAAAGAGGAAGGAGAATTAACTTACTCCTCGTAATGAGACCTGCCTATTGTTAAACCTTATCTACAAGTTGTGGGAAGGTCCATTCACTTTGTTCCAACTTTTAATTTTTAGTTGCTGGTGTCTCCTAATTCTGAGAAATTATGTTGGATAGGACCAAAATTGCCTGTTAAGAATCTCCTGGGAGGGTATCATGTACTTGAAATGGTTCCTCTTTTTATTGTTTATCAATATTTCCTGGTCTCATGCTACAATTTCATATACTGTAGGTCTTATATTCATGGCATTTGGCCCGAGTTACTCGTACTCTCTCATCAGATTATTGTATGGTCAGAATTGGAGTGATGGAGAAGCATCGTTAGCTCTTAAATACTATTGTCTATATATTATTGTTTTGGCTATGAACGGTTAGTAAACTTTTTTAATTACTTATCAGTTACTGGCTTACTGCTGCATTGCTATATATCTGTATTTGTTGCTTGTATACAAATAAATACCGTGTATGATGCTGCCCACCATTTTGTTTCATTTTTTTTCACTGAGCCATTTTGTTATTACTAGTTATATTTCAAAGAGAAGTGCTGCAGTAATATGTGAGGGCTACATTGATAATCCATGATCAACTCTTAATGACAATTGATATCTCCTGACAAACAATTATCAGTTCATTGTTAATACAAACATCTGTACTGCTGTACCCTTAGATAATTGTTGCACTTAGTCTTTCAGTCATCAATTTGGTTATGCACCAACGTCATTGATTTTGGTTGACAATATGATGTTAAGTGATGGCAAAAGTATCTTAGAACTGTGCCTTCAGACAGTGGTGCCGGAATATGATATTTGCTTTGGTTTTGCATCAGGAACTTCTGAAGCATTTCTACATGCAGTTGCCACGGAGGACCAAATCAAACGCTCAAATGATTCATTGCTTGTATTTTCTGTGATATACATTATTATGAATGTCCTACTAATAAAGTCAGCTGGTGCAGTTGGATTAATTCTGGCAAATTCTATAAGTATCCTTTCACATAGCCATCATGTACTCTTATGTTTCTCAGTCTAGGTATAAAATCAAATTAATCTCGTCTTAAATTTATAGGCATTAGGGTGGTGATTTTATTATGGTCATGGTTGATCCCTGATTCCCAGACCAATAATTGTCATTATCAGTGAGATTTTGAATGTTTAGATTAGAAATCTACTGCTATTTGGTTTCTTGACTGTTGTAAAGATATGTCTCTAAGGATTATCTACTCTGCAGTATTTATCAAGCATTATTTCCAGGTATGGTTCTTATTATGTAATTCTGTCAGGCTTTGGCTACTGGTATTAACCTTATATTGGATGATTTTATTTTCCATTCCCACAGGATTCTTCCTTGTTTTCCTTCCGCCACTGCTTGCCTTCAGGTTGGCCGATTCTGTTGTTTTCAGGTGTAATTACTCTCCTTTCTGAGAAAATATTTCTGGACCGGCAAAATTTCTGGCCAACGTTCTTAGTTCATTTTTCCATCGGGTTAACTTGCTTCTGCATCTCATCCATTTTCATGTAAGTATCTTGTTGTCTTGTCAGTCCTTTTAAAGTTATTACTTCTAAATTCAGCTGTTTATTCGAGTATAGTTGGTTTTATTGTCATTACTTGTTATGATATTCATTTTTTCCTTGTTATGTTGAAATATAATCATAATAAAAACCTTTGTTTCTTTGATCAATAGCTATCGCAGTGAGAGGACTTTTATCAACAAAATTATCCGTTTCCGCAATCACTTGGACTGAAGAATTCGGAATAGCAACATTGTTTTTGTGGCTATTTGTATTTAAATATATACATTACAGAATGACTAGTGAATCAGTTGGTCCCAAGAGGACGAGGCAGCTGAGAGCCATTATTTTTCCTGGAACACATCAAACTGCTTAGCAAAGGTATGAGAGAGTTGATGTATTGGAAAAAGTTATACCCGCCAAAAATTCAAATTGTTTGGAAGTGGTAACTGGTAAGAACTAGAAGAAAGGTAATGAATAGTATTATTGATAACACCTCTTTCATGCCACCTGACAATATTGCTTTTGTGATTCAAACATTATCTTGAGTTCAGTATCTTACTAGGATTTTGTATTATGATTGTGAACAGTGATTCAGAGATTTTTTTACTTTCTTTTCTTTTCTGGGTTAGCTATTTTCTTTATGAGGAATATTCTTGGGTGTTTTATTCTGGAAAAGCTAAGAAATATGGGTGTAATATCTGGTATTCACAACTTTTAGAGCATAAAAGGCCGCTTTCTCTTCATGCCAACTGAAACGTAGTGCTGGTAACTGTATAGTCATCTAAGTAGTGAGTGAGAGATCTGGACCTGAAATATGTAAATATTTAGTTATGATGAAGCAACCACTTTGGGTTATTCAAAGATTTTTGGGTCATCTTACTACATTTCCTAGAATTATCAAAGCAAAAAAATTTCAAATATTTTCTAATGTAGTTAATGATTTGTGTTTATTTCATGTGCCCCCTTGAGTAATTGTTAAATCAAAACGCTCCAGTGATCATCAGAAACTATCAAATACCTCCCTATTTAGGGGGTGGATGATATTAACCCTTAATGATGCATTTTGGGAGAGGCTTTGAAAGCTATGTAGTTGGGTCAAAGTGAAATGGGCCATTAAACTCGTCAATTTCGCCAGCATTGCAAAGAGTAATTTGAAGCTGTACTAGTTTTTGTCTTGTCAATTACAGGTTTGTAGATAGAATTAATTTAAACATATAATATTAAAGAAATGGTTAGTTGGTAGAAGAAGTAAACGTTAAACAGTCATAATGGCAAATTATAATGTGGGAGAAGGAATGGCCCCAATATAATGAGCAAAAAGTAACTTTACTTAAATTTATCTTTTTTTTTCCACTCGACGTATTTGAGAAGAAAATTTTGAGTAATTGAATGTTGAAATGAAGAAGAAGGAAAAGCAAAACATAAAAGAAGAATGTGATGATTCGTAGGAAGGGCACGGGTGAGTGATTGTATTTGTCACTCCATCTCTAGCTAAAATGAGACCAGCAAGGCAAAGCAATAACAGGGATTGATAATTATAGGGTTTGAAAGGTTGAGAAAGAAAAAGTTATCCAAAAAGAGACACCAAAAAAAAAAAAAAAATCAAACTTATGATTAAGAAAGATATAGAGACTAAGACTTGTGTATATTAGAGGTAATTCAAGTATCCAAGTTAAAACACCATTCATTGTCAAAGTGGCTTCCATTTTCTAAAACAAAATCATTATGGGTTTTGCTTAACAGATTGGATTCCTGCTGGATTTTCCATACATTTATGCCATGTCTTTTTATTCTAAATACAACCATTAAACTTCTTATCAAAGAACAACTCTAGAGTCAACAACTTTTGAAATTGGATTTGTTGGGTTTATCTATAGGTCCAAAAAACTTATTGATAAGTTATTATATGCCTATCCAACAACCTCTTTTTGAGCTTATTTAAACTCTTGATATTTCAAAAATAAGTTAAATAATTATATTTTATATATTTAACTTGATTATTATTAATTTTTTTTTTGTATATTAAAGCTCTTTTTGATAATTTGCTTTTTTCTGGGTGACCGGAAGTGTCCGGACCAACTTGCACGCACCTCAACTAATCTCTCGAAACCCTAAAATTGACGATCGAGTAAGTGCTTCAGTGACCACCTCGATTAGGGCCTACGAGGGTTTGAACTCAGAAACTCATGAAACCTCATTTTACTCTTTTACCATTAGAACGTCCATTGGTAGTTAACGTTTTCCTAACTAAACAAACTAACAAATTCTCACATAAGCTCTACTTGTATAGGCTCTAATCTAATAAACTATTCTTCCATAAACTCTATTGGAATGTCTGATTGAAATAAATAAAAGATTTTAGAGGGTTTCAAAGTATTTGAATTGCTTTTTTTTTTTTTTTTTTTTTTATTAAATAAATTTACGAAGGAAGTACCATACCATTGAAGATTATAAGGAAAAGCACTTTTTATTAATTAAATCACCTTTACCCTTAAATTAGATGAATCTGAATTATTGGAGAAATTGATTTTGTCAACAATTTGTTAGTGACATCAAATGATTTATTTGTCTGCTTACCCTAAATAGTAGTTATTTTTAAACTAAGGTAATGGTACTAATTATGGGAAGCTTCACAGATTATCTTCGTTTAATCAAGCAAAAGTCTCCATTTTTACCTCTGCAAATTCTTTTTATTCCTATTTAAGATGATGTCTCTCTTCAAAAGAACAGATAAACAAATTGCCAATTAAAGCAGTGTTTGTTTTTAGTCTGATCAAGACTTGTTGACAAAAACTTTTACAAGTTTTTATTTATACATCCTCAAAATTCCCACAAAAAGAAATTAAAGAAGAGAAAATCCAAGAAAGATCACAAGTTCATGATTATAATAACATTTACGAGAAACCTCCAGCACTTTGAACCTAGGTTTTTTATGCATCCTCCAGCATAAAGATATCCAAATTTATGCTAATTTTAAGTTGGTCTCAAGTTTCAAGACATAAACATAAATACATACAACAAGACAATTGAAAAAATATATATATATATATATATATAAAGACTAAACAATCATCCGGCCACTCAAGAAGTCTTGAGTTTCATTTCTTTAATAGAATTGTCACTGGAAGTTTACTCGACCCTTAATTTTAGGATTCTAAAAATTAGTTGAAATGTAACACAAACTGAACTTGACAGTCTCGATCACCCAGAAAAAAAAAAAAGTATTAATATATGTAATTGATTTTATGTATTATCTTTAACAAATCAAAACTGTGATCAGGGGAAGTTGTCAAACTATAAAACCTATTGCTCAACTTTATTTATGGAAGGTCTAAATCATTTGGTATATATTTTGATGTTAATTAAAAGCATATTTTCTTTTCCTTATCTTTTACCAAACACCGAATGAATTAATTGATAGAACATGCCATTCATCATTGTGATCTGGGACCCCTTTTTCTTTTCAATTCCAAATCCTTTGATTATCTTGTTTAAATCTGTAATCCCGCAAACATCCAAGGATGATTAAAGCTTTCAAATATGTGATTATTGTAATTTGTTGAAATAATATCAGCTATAATCACATAGGTGAAATTTGATCATCTCTTTTTAACTTTATAATTTTGCCATAACCACTTTGTTAATTCCTTCTTCATATAAAACAAAATTAACCACTAATATTTTGATCCCTTAGACTATGTTTTTGTTTGGTAATATATATATATATATAGAGAATAATCTCAATTGTAATCAAACAAAATCTTGACTTATTTTCAGATTAATTAGTATAATCATCCTCTAATTAATTTACAAGAAGGGATAATTTCACAATGAGATATTATCAGCCGTATGATCATGAATTGAATTGAATTGATCAACATCAATATTCAATATGGTGAAACACCAACACAGAATTCCTGCCCAAGTGGGATTTAATATACACCAATCAGAATGCACCGAATTTGTAAAGCAGACCAAACTGATACACATGGCGAATTGCAATAGGAGGGTGACGTACACGCGTGAATGGGAGATTAAATATATAGCAATTTCGTTTGTTGAGATATTTAAATGGTCTAATCTGAGTCTTGACTTAAGAGGGAGGTCTCACATGCCCGTTTCACTCACCTTCAAACACTAATAATTTTGTTCTCCACTAACACTTAATCAAACATTACAAATTTTTAAAAGGGAAATTAAAAAAAAAAAAAAGGCTGAAGCTTTATTGATGAGAAAGAGAAAGAGAGAGAGAGAGAGAGAGAAGTCAAATATTGAGAGTGGCAAGAAGTAACAGAGTGATGTTGTTTTGTGCAGAAAGAATGAAGGTGGGCACCACTGTGTTTTAAGTAACCCAATCTTTGTTTTACAGTATCTTCAATTCTTTCATCATTCTCTTGTGGAACCCTTCTTCTCCTTTTTGTCTTTCAATTACCATTTGGATCTCTTTTCTTTTTTTCCTGCTTTAATCATTATTTTATGTATATTATTGCATTACTGCTAAGTTAAGTACATAGTTCCCCTTCTATCACGCTTCATTTTCCTCTTTTTTCCAGGAATTTTCAGTCATTGGAAAGGAAGAAAGCAGGTTCAATATATATATATTTATACTAATTCTTCAGAGAATGTTAATTTGATAAAATATAAGAACATGCAGACGACCAAAACTGGAAAAAAAAGCAGCAGGCCAGGTGATAATACTAGGAATTCTCTTTAGCTTTACTTGAAGTTATATAAATATAAAAAGTATATATATGAAGGTAGAGGTAACTCTCCTCTCTCTGATCCGATCCATTGATCTAGGAAGAATATATAACAACAATAATGGATGTCCTATCAATGTCACGGCATGTTATCTAGGCAAATAAAAAGAAAGGCTTCCCCTTCCACTGCTACTCACTAACTATTTCTTCTTTTGTCTCTTCAATGGAGACATTTTTTCAATTTATGTGCCGTTCTAATTTCACCCAGCTTTGTATTTGAATTTTTCAATTCACTGTATCTCAACCTGAGTTGTATATATTAAGATTTACAGCATGGCCCAGAAAAATATAATTGAAAATGAAGGTTAAATTGTAATTAACAATGAGTTGAACATATTTTAAATTAATATTTTACAATTATTAACATGGATTACAATTTTTATTTAATTTTTTGAAACGAAATCTATTTATCATTTCATGGTATTGGAATAATTTAATTACCATTTTTCTATTTAAAAAATACATTCTAATTAGTAATAATTTAATACATAAATAATATTCTTAATAAGGTTTTATTTTAATAATATGGTTGTTTTTTTTTTAATTGAATTAAATCTAACAAAATAAAGAAAGACATTTCAACATCCCATCACATCAAGAATCTAATCTTATGATCCCCATAATGTAGAATACCCCTATCAAAAATATAGCAAAAGATGATCCAAATGAATAGCCTGGGTAGATTGTCGATGTCGAGGAGCAGTCAAAGGAGCAATTTTGTAAGTGAAATTTTGCAGTCAAAAACAGAAGAGGACGAAAATAGTCAATTTCAAGAAATAAATATAAGGGGTAAATTGTATGTTTTTTTTAATCTTAGGGAGTCTATAGAATTTCACCAAAACACATGGCAAAATTAATTAACTTGGGGATATTTAATTTTATCAATCTGACAAAGTTACGAATTGATTAATTATAAATTATTATATCATGATTGTGAATAAAAATTTGTGAAATTGGATTATTTTTCTCTTAATATATTTTGGCTTTCTCAAAATGAATCACGTTGCATTACAATGTATGGCGTAATTTAGATTGGGAAAATTATTTTTGGTTATTATTATCTTAATTACGTTTTAAATAAATTATCCAAAATTTTGAATAAACAATTTTCTCGATGGTGTTTAGTGAGTAGTGACCAACATAATCGTGAACTTTTGTTTACATTAACAAACAAAAGTTTGTCAAAATACGATCCTTTGAAAGTTGGCTTTGATATATATGAATATGATGTGCATCAAATCTTCACTGGAAAGTGTAGTGTAGGTACATTATTTTGATGCCACCAAGAATCAAATATTTAATCTTTCTATTCACTCAAATCGTATAGAAATCAAATCTTAATTTTAATGTATATGATATTGCATATTAAGTTATGATAATTGATTCATTTTAAATAGATCTTTTCTAAAAAAAAATGTTAAAAGCTTATCTCAAGAAAAAACTTATAAAAGTACGGCTTTTTGAAATAGAGTATAGTAGAATTTATGAAAATTTTATTAGTTGTTCCGTTAAGAAAATTTACTAAAATATTTTAACATTCATGAATAAATCAAGTAAAATTTGTAAAATATAATTTTTTACTTCATATCAAGTCAGAAAAGAATAAAAATGGTCCAAATTTTTTATAAATGTTTTGACTCAAACTGCAAATCCAAATCACAAAGAAATTAAAGATATATATAAAGATTAGATGTCTCGAATATCATAAAGATATATACGTTGAAATTCACATTCTTTGAAATTTTGAAATCTTTTACCGAATTTGTTATCCTAATCAGTTAGGTCCGATATATGTGATACGTTAAATCTTGAATAAGATGGTAAAAAATTTAATTCTCATCAATGTATCAGCTCAAATGATGTAGAAACTAAAACCATAATTTGCATGATTATGGGAGCTAGCAGATAATTTATTATGGGGGGCCAACATAATCTTCAATGAATACAGGGGCTACAACAGGCTTTTTTTTCATTTTTTTTCTTCATAGAAAAATAAGGATTTGGTCTTATTTTAATTAATTATATATGGTCATTTTCTTGTATAACAAGTTTTATTTATTGACCTTGACACTGTATCAAGTCAAAAAAGTATAAAATTGTTCTAAAATTTTAATAAATCTTGACTCAAATTAGGAATCTAGATCTGAGAGAAGTTAAAGATATATATGTATATATATATATATATATAAAGATTAGTTATCTCGAATATCATAAAGATATATGCGTCAAATTTCACATTCTTCATGTAAAATCTTGAATTCTTTTACAGGATGTATCTTCTAGATTGGTTAGGTCTAATATGTAATACATTAAATTTTTTAAATAAGATATTAGACAATGTAAAAACCTTAATTTAATGTGGTGAAGAATCTAATACTCGATCTATGAATTGGCTCAAATGATGTAGGAACTAATTAAACCTGAGTTTGGTTGATTACGGGGAGGAGATTATGTATTAGTAAAATTTTGTTCCAATATTCAATCAAAAGCTAGTTTGTTGCCCTAAAGCAGGAAATCAATAGTTAATTTAATTTTAATTTTCACTCGTCTAATGCCTTTGTTAATGAAAATCATTATTCCATAATATCATAACGGAATGGGTTTACGATTCAGTGATATGGATATAAAAAAATGGATCAAAAGAGTAACACAATCAGATGAAAGATTTTATTCATTAATTTAATGTAACACATATAATATATATAACTTTTAATTTTTATAATAGTCGTTGACATTACTAACTATTTGATATTGGATGATGCAATGCTCAATTCAACTTAAAATTTTCTTTGTGCCTAACAAATCAGATTTCAATGAGGTTTGTTTCCTTTATTAACTTTATAGACTCGAAACTTGGAATTACTTATATATTACATTGTGACTTACATGGTCATTCATTTTATAGGTTCAAACTTTAAGGTCTTTCAGACTTGTAAGATGTTCAATGAACTCTGGGGATTAGTTGAGGTGCCCATAAGGTTGAATTTAATAATTTTATCTTAGAATTTTATCTTTCAAGTTTCGGCACTTATCAGTATTGTGGCAGATATCTCGGTGGAATCTACAGTATTTTCGAGTGTCCCGCCTGAATGACGAGGTCCTTATTTTCTCTGAGCGAGGAGCCCCTTTTACCTCGTTGGACACCTTGTAAATATGAGATAGCGGGGCAACTAAGGGAGTGTACTCCGCAAATCGAGCTACTGGTTCTCTTTCCCTGAACTCTAACCTTTGCTTTTTATTGAATCGGTGTCTTTCAAGCCGATCATAAGTTCTTCTTTTATTTGTCAAGTGATCTGGTCTCTGATTGACATTACTGCCCGACGGGCCTCCTTTCAGAGCTTCCAACGAGCTCTCCACCTTTTGGTGTTTCTCAGCCATTTTATAAAACTGTGCCAGACTCACGTTATCCTCTCGCTGCAGTTATTCTAGAACTCAGTTTGCGGTCTCACCCCTGCAATCAATAACGTTTTGATTGATTCTTCCGGAGTGTTGACGACCTTAATTTTTTCACTCTGGAATCTCCTTAAATAGGAAGTCAGAGACTCGCCCTTCTCCTGACGAATGTTGCTCAAATAGCTGAGCGGCATTGAGAATTGCAACCTTGCTTGGAATTGCTGCAGATATAGAGAGGCAAACAGTTGTTAGGAAGCAATTGAGCCCGTAGCTAACCTCTTGTACCATTTCTTGGCCTCTCCAATCAAAGTTACCGCAAAACAACGACATTTTGCTAAGTCGGAGACCTGGTATAGTTCAGGAAAATCATTGAACGCGTCCAGATACTCTTTTGGCTCCCCTCTCCCATCATATTTCATCTCTGGTGCTCTGAATCCCGAGGGGAAGGGCGTTAGGCGAATTTGCTTGGAAAATGGCGAGCTTACTATAGTTTCCGCCCGACTTGCAATTTCCTGTCGGGCCTTGAGATCGTTGAGCATTCGTTGCATCTGTTCGAGCTTGCTGGCTGGAGGATTTAGGTTCTGAGCCCTGTTGGCTCTCTGTTCGAGCAAATGGGATCTAAGGTCCTCTGTCTGGACCAAAGGACTATGCGCACTTGTGTGCGATTCGGTAGCCTGCCGACTGGGATAGTAAGTATTGTCATACGTACTAATCTGTTCGCGGTGCCGGTTAAGACCATTACGCCGGGAATTGTGGTGTTGGCCCCGAAGGTAGACCTTGTATTGGGCGTGGGTTGTAACCTGCACGCGAGTTACCTTTTCACTGCACAAAGCGAGCATTCATGGGTGGATCCATCGCGCCCATGATCCGTTTGTCAGGTCGCCTTCCTGGATTGTTGACAAGATGAAGCACCTGGCTTCTGGTGAAATGAGCAGGAGCTCGCTGAGACCCTCTGGGCGCGGACGATCCTAAACGATCAGTCTGCTATTGACTCCTTCCAGTCGGGGTTGGCTCAGTGAACATTGGCATGTCGAGCTCCGCCTCCTGCGTTTTTTTCATCCCCACCATATCCTGTTGCATAACCTACACTACATTGGTCAAAGATTTAATCATGTCTATCAACTCACCGCGCTCCAGGTCAGAGGGTCCGGCCCCGAGAGTCTCAGTGACCGGTGGCAAGCAGTTGTTGCCTTCTTGCTGGGTAGGATTTTCATTCTCACGCTCTTCTAGATGTTTGGATGTTTGGATGTTCTGGTACGGGCCATGTCTGCTAAATCATTTTCTGGTGCGAACCTTGTTGTTGTTGCAGATTGCCCCTCCTTCTAGCGCCAAAATGTTGATACGAAAATTCGCACCAACCAGAGAGATCCAATTGACCTTGATCGGAACCGGAACGGATGTGCACATGATCTGGAATAACCAGCAATGAACAATAATGAGAGTGATAAATAAATCAAATATGTAAGAGCGCAAGAACTTTTAAAGTGGTTCAGCCTCTTGTATGAATGCCTACGACCACTGTAATTTTTATTGAATAATTTTGTAACCCCTTTTCAATGAAAGGTTGTGGTATTTATAGTGTTTTTTCTTTTACATGGTAAGTTCAATCAAAATAGAAGTATACTTCAATGAGGAAAATCAATCCCGAGGTTTCCAGGATTGGGTATCAATTTGGAATTTGAGTCTGATCATATCTCTATTACTGAGGGATAAGATTTATCATATCAATTAGTTGTCACCTTGGCGAACACATTTAGGCGACCTGGGGCTTTTTGTCGACCTGCTGCAATAACTGGAGACTTCATCTGTCGTACTGTATTGGGCGACTTTTCTAAATCGGGCATAAATACAATTGACCCGCCATCAACTTTCCTGGACCTTTTCCCCGATTGACCGACTTAGGCGGACTTTTAACCAAAAAACCCCACACAACATATATGATATTGCATATTAAGTTATGATCATTGATTCATTTTAAACAGTTCTTTTCTAAAAAAAAAGTTGTTAAAAGCTTATCTCAAGAAAAAACTTATAAAAGTAGGGCTTTTTGAAATAGAGTATAGTAGAATTTATGAAAATTTTATTAGTTGTTCCGTTAAGAAAATGTAATTTACTAAAAATATTTTAATATACGTGAATAAATCAAGTAAAATTTATAAAATATAATTGAGATATTTTTAAATTTTAACACTTTAAATAAGCTTTAAAAAACAGAGATTACAGGCGAAGTTATTTTAAAGCTTATTCGAAGTTTTATAATGTTAAAAATATCAAATAACATTTAAAAAATTTTGACTCAAACTGGGACTCCAGATCGGAGAGAAGTTAAAGATAT
>WYDK02000020.1:1947302-1967919 GCA_009867345.2 Toxicodendron radicans
ATATATAAACATTAGCTATCTCGAATATCATAAAGATATATGAGTCAAATTTCACATTCTTCATGTAAAATCTTGAATTCTTTTACAGGATGTATCTTCTAGATCGGTTAGGTCTAGTATGTAATACATTAAATTTTTTGAATAAGATATTAGAAAATGTAAAGGCCTTACTTTAATATGGTGAAGAATCTAATACTAGATCTATGAATTGGCTCAAATGATGTAGGAACTAATTAAACCTGAGTTTGGTTGATTATGGGGAGAAGATTATGTATTAGTAAAGTAGAACAGATTGAAATCAAATGAAGTAAATGGTATTTGTTCCAATATTCAATCAAAAGCTAGTTTGTTGCCCTAAAGTATGTAGGAAATCAATAGTTAATTTAATTTTAATTTCCACTCGCCTAATGCCTTTGTTAATGAAAATCATTATTCCATAATATCATAAAGATATTGTCGGAGTATTTTCGAACAAGGTTGAATTTAATAATTTTATCTTAGAATTTATCTTAAAAAAATAAATAAAATTGTTTGGTGAATTAGAATTTATTATCGTTGAATTGCTTGAATTTGAAGAATGAAGAATGAAAAATCCATGATTTCATGATGGTGGACATTGAATTGTGTAGTTATTGTGAATATTTAAAAGATCTTATCTGTTGTGTTAAAACCAGAAATAAATTAATTAAGTCCTTAAATGAGGAGTTTAAATAAATTGAGATTTGAGAGTGTTTAGAGACATCATGATTCTTCTTCTTTATAACATTTACAAAATTCAATTATAGTATTAATTAATTTCTTATCATATTTGTGGCAACAAGTCTTCAGTTATGTACCATTTTACATTCTCATGAAATTAATTCCATTCCATTCCATCGCACAACACATTTGAAATTGGGTATTTAAAATTTTATAGAAGCACCTACCCTTTGTAATTAATACGGGGTTTTCACAATGTTTATCTACTAATGCAATCTGCCCTACCTAATTAAATGGGGGATTTTCTATATCTAGAGGGATTTGACTTGGATCGGATCGCCGCAAATATAAATGGCAATTTAATAATAACAAACTTTGACAAAATCCAATAAATTCCAAGTAATTAAAATAATTATGAAGAATGAGATGAAGATATGATTTGTAGAGGTTGGTGGCATGAAATGGAAGACAGAAAACCGTCAAAAAGGAAGGGAAGCGTTGAGAGCGGAAAATGAGAGAAGAAATCAGGGGGGCCGTGGGCGTGGGTGTGGGTGTGGGTGTGGCGTGGGGGGCACCGGAATCACCCATGCTAATTTATTGTTCACCAACTAGCCATCAATCATCTTCATCATATATAATTATAATGATAATTCGTAAACCAATTACTGGTAGGGTCACATGCCCCTCACGCCACCCCAGGCCCTCCGATACCCTCACCTGCACGTCACCACTCACCTGCCCAATCATCTCCCACTAAATCTTTTTAAACATTAACCATATATATATATATATATTTTTTTTTTTTTTTTAATTGAGGTATCAAAAACCGATTTATGTATATATAGATTAATTTTTGAGATCTATTGAATAGTTTATAAGTTTGAATTCAAAAAATAATGAAAGGAGCGGCCACATATATTTTCTATGTTATATATTTTAATTTTTTTTTTCTTATTCACATTTTATTAAACTCATTATCCATCACACAAATCAATGTATGTATACTATATAAGAGTTATATTCAATAACTACCTATCATATTTAATATAGAGATAGAAGAAAAATAAAATAAAATAAATTATGATAAATAAAAACAGTAATTAAACGTAAAAATGACATCATCAGAAGGATGTGTTGTAGAATAATATAGGCAGAAGAAGAATATTATGCATATGTTGTTGATGATGGGTACAAGGGAGACAAAGTGGGTGTCGGGCAGGATGGGGGCCCAATTAGACGAATGGGCCCCATTCACCACTCTTTCTCTTTGATATCTCTACGTCACCAATCATCTCCTTCATCTACCTTTTCTATTATATTGTCTCTCTCCCTCGTGTATTTTATTTCTTGTATTGGGTATTTTCGTACTTTTGACTACCCATTGACTCTATCACTCCTTTGTCTTTTCCTACCAATTATATTCTTCACGCGCCCTTTTTTTGCGTATAGGCCTCTCCCGCCTTTCATTCTACGTTTGAGTTCATTTGCTTTACTTCTTTTTTAAATTCTTTTACTCTAAATATTTATTTTCAATCATTGCAACTAAATAATTCTAGTGGCTAAAACTTGAAGAAAATGAAATAAAATATTTCAAGTGTTTTCGATTAATTATTGTTGATGTATGTTGAATAAGTGGGTTTTTAAAAGTATTATCTGTTTTCAAACTTAAAATCTTTACAGTTTTGTTTTAAAAAGACTTTCCTGAGTGATGAAGATATCTTTGTATTATATAAACAATTAAAACTCTCATTTTTTAATTGATGAGAGACTTTGACACCAACACCTATAATAAAGAAATAAAAAAAAAATTATTAGAAATTTATAGATTATTAAGTTCAAATTTCAAATATTCTCAATTGAATTACAAATTAAAATATAAAAGAAATATATAAAAATAAATAATATTTCAAATAAAAATAAAAGAAAGAAGTGGACCAGAGAAGCGCATGCTTTGAAAGAGGACGAAGCTGTAGCAGTAGCAAGTAGCAGGCGGGCGGTGTGGAGAAGCATGCAAATGTAAAGCAGGTTACAAAAGTACTTTTAATTCCCAAAATACCCTCAACAAGTTAACTAGACATACGGACCCTTTCCTTTTTAGCACAAAACACTTTAAATTCTGTTTCTACTCTTATTATTCTTTTTTATTTATTATACAAATAAATAAATAAATAAACAAACTTTATTTTTAATTTATTATTAATATTTCAATACTTTAACGCAAACATTCTGATGAAAATGATAGTATGGTACTTCTTTATTATTTGGCAGATAGAATATAACAGCAAAAGTTTTTTGTTTCCACTTCTAATACCAAATTGTCTTCAACTTATATATATTTATTTATTTATTTTTATATAAATTTTTAATCTGCACTTAAACGTGGATACTTAATCGTTAAGTTCGTAAACTCTTAAAGCCAACAAACAGATGCTCAACTTCTGCATATTAAAAAAATTTAAAACATTTGTATTTAAGAATTATATATAACTCATTATCGGAGTCTCTTAGATAAATTACGATAACCGATAAATCAAACCTAAGACTGTGGGTGAACCCATATACAACTCCCTTTGTTCGTTCTTATCGTTGGGTTACCATGGGTGGGTGATGAATTTAAATATAAGTTATTGAAGTGGTTTTAAAAAACTTTAGAAATTGTATAATCCATCTATGTGAGTGAATAGAGATTGGAAAGATGATGTTAATGAGTTGATTAGCATGAAATAATGAATTCCACCGCCCTACCAATGGGCCTATTGACAAAGAAAGAAGAGGAATGAGAATGACATGAAATTAATAGTAAATTAAAGACGGTAGGTGGAGGTATTAAGCAAAAACTCAGATTTAAGTAAATAAAGGCTGATTGTGTTTGAAGCTTTAACATTATCTTCACAAATACTTTACTAACCACATTAATGATACAAAGTAATTGCTCCTCATCACCATCATTCATGCCTTTGCCTTTCCTCAAGTCAAACTACCCTAATTAAATTAATTAACTAATTAATTAAACCCTTCAATTTAATCAACACATTTTAATTCTTCTTTAACCACTTATTTATTTAATGAATAATTAATTTCATCTACCCCACAAAATGCCTTTTACCTCCAGGAACATTTAGTTGGATCTTTTGATTTCAAAACATGCGCGCCAATTTGTTGAAGATCATCATATTCACATTCATAGATGTTAAATTATACGAAAAGAATGCAAGAGGTTGAAAATCTGACAGTTATTGGATTCAAATCTTAAGATTATCTATTACATTATGATTTATCTTTGACCATTTGAGTTTGTAAGGTGCTCAACGGTCTTGAGATTTTCTACCACATTATAATTTATCTTATAAATCTCAAGAATTAATTGAAATGCACGTAAACTAGCTTGAACACCTTGATAAAAAAAGTTTTGTATGAAGAATTAATTATTTATTGCTTTCAAGTTTGATGTTGTTGGATCTTTATATAACTATATTCTATTTTCATGTTTGGTGCAAAATCCCAAATTGATTTTGAGAATGGGACATCTTTATTGGTGAGTTAAATAAAACATTAACGAATTTTACAACCAATATTACGAAATTTGGTTCTTATGTTATTTATTTATACATTATGTATATATGTTTTTGTCTTATTAAAGAAGTTAATTAAACAAATAGCAGATTGAAATTGAGTTCTTAAAACTAATCAAATGGTTATGATCACCAATCAAAGTGTCCTCTAGATAAATACAAATGTCCCAAAATAACACCATTAAATTATTCAATTTCAATGATTTGTAAATGAATATTTTAAAATCTCTAGCTAGCAAGGCACCTGGACAGAATGTGGCTGCTGCCCATCAAAGAATGTAGTGGTCCATATATAATATAATCACCTGACCCTGTAAATTGGAAAATAAAATTGAAGAAAATAATAATTTAAACAAGAGTTTTTGAATATGGTGGGAAATTGAAAAGAAAAAAAAAAAAAAAAAAAAAAAAAAACCTTTCTTGGATCCTGTGAATAACAGAGGGTGAGAGTTGCCCATATTTAATCAAACTGTTTAAGCAAAGATAAAGGAAACAAGATTAATGATGAAAAGTGGGGGCAAAAGAAAAGGAAAAAGAAATCTAAGAAACCAAAAGTATAGATGGATAGCAGAAAAACAAAAAAGAAAATTATATACAAATAGTAAGTAGCCCAAATATTTGAAGAAGAAAGAAGAAAGAAAGAAAGAAAGAATGAATGAATGATATGTACAGAGACAGATAGTAGTCACCATTGATATCTCCAACTCCAAGCCATAAGATTAAGCCATGCCCACTGAAACAAAACAATAATAATAATGATGAAACATCCTCTGCTCCCAGCACCCCAAAAAAACATAATCATCTCTCTCCATCAAAACCTTCCTTCCCTTAAATTTACATCTCTTAACACCACACAATTCTCATTCTCTTCCATCATCCCCGCTCCCCAATAACCATGAAACCTCTTTTTCTTATTTTCTTTCTTCTCTATTCCTCACCCTTACTTGTCTTCTCTGCTGATCCTCGTTCTCAGCAACTCATTTCTCTTCTCTCCATTAAATCTTCTCTTCACGATCCTTACAACACTTTCCATGACTGGGACCCTTCTCCCTCCTCTAAGCCTAGTTTGCAAGGCCCAGTTTGGTGTTCATGGTCTGGTATCAAATGCAACTCCAAAACTTCTCAAATCATTTCACTTGATCTCTCTCGCCGTTCGCTTGCTGGTGTTATTGCTCCTCAAATCAGCTACTTAACCAGCTTAACCCACTTGAATTTGAGTGCAAATGACTTCGGTGGACCTCTCCAGCCAGCGATTTTCGAACTACCTAAGCTGAGAACAATCGATATCAGTCACAACTACTTCAACTCTACTTTCCCACCTGGCATCTCTAAGCTCAACTCTCTGAGAGTCTTCAATGCTTACAGTAACAATTTCACTGGTCCACTACCCACAGAGTTTGTTCAGTTAAGGTTTCTCGAACATCTCAACCTCGGAGGAAGCTACTTTAACGGAGAAATTCCAGCTGAATATGGTAGTTTTCCAAGACTAAGTTTTCTAGATTTAGCTGGAAATCTTTTGAATGGATCATTACCACCCGAGTTAGGGTCCTTGACTCAACTCGAGTGGTTGGAGATTGGATACAATAGCTTAATTCAAGGCGAGCTTCCAGTGGAGCTCTCATTGCTCTCAAATCTCAAGTACTTGGACATCTCAAATTGCGATCTCTCAGGTTCATTGATACCTGAGCTTGGTAACTTAACTAAGCTTGAAAATTTGTTGCTGTTCAATAACCATTTCAGCGGCGAAATCCCGGTGAGCTACACCAACTTGAAAGCTCTACAAGCTCTCGATTTATCCAATAATCAACTCTTGGGCCCAATCCCCGAAGGACTATCTTCTTTGAAAGCACTATCCAGGTTGAGTCTGATGAACAATGCGTTAACCGGCGACATACCGGAAGGAATCGGTGAGCTGCCAGAATTAGACACGTTGTTTTTATGGAACAATTCATTAACTGGAATTCTTCCGCAAAAACTCGGCTCAAATGGAAAGTTGCTCACAGTTGACGTGTCTTCAAACTCACTCACGGGAACAATCCCACCAACTCTTTGTCAAGGCAACAGGTTATTCAAACTCCTTCTTTTCTCCAACTACTTCACAAATAATCTTCCAGGAAGCCTCGTCAACTGCACCTCTCTGTCGAGAGTCCGAATCCAAAATAATCAACTCAGCGGCTCCATTCCGAACGGTTTCGGTCTCTTGCCCAACTTAACCTTCATGGATTTGAGTAACAACAACTTCAGTGGCGAAATTCCTCAGGATCTCGGCAATGCACCGCGGCTCGAGTACTTAAACATCTCTGACAATTCCTTCCAAACAAGTTTGCCCAGTAACATCTGGAGCGCGCCCAATTTGAAGATTTTATCTGCAAGTTCAAGTAAACTTATCGGAAAGATTCCGGATTTTATCGGGTGTAAGAGTATATATAGGATCGAGTTACATAACAACTTCCTTAATGGCAGCATTCCTTGGGATATCGGACACTGTGAGAAGCTTCTTTCATTAAACTTAAGCAGAAATTCGCTTACTGGTATTATTCCATGGGAGATTTCAACGCTTCCTTCAATCACAGACGTTGATCTTTCTCATAATTTTCTCACCGGTACGATCCCTTCGAATTTCGAAAACTGTAGCACGCTGGAGACTTTTAACGTGTCTTATAATTTGTTAACGGGACCGATACCGGCTTCAGGTCCGATATTCCAGAATCTTCATCCCTCCTCATTTTTCGGAAATGATGGACTGTGTGGCCGAATTTTAACCAAGCCGTGTCCCACTGACACGTTGGATGCCGGCAACATGGCGGTGCGTAATCATCAGCAGCAGCCGAAAAAGACGGCCGGGGCCATCGTTTGGATCATGGCCGCCGCCTTCGGTATTGGCCTGTTTGTTCTCGTCGCTGGGACCCGCTGTTTCCACGCAAATTACAGCCGTAGATTTAATAATGATCGAGAAATCGGACCGTGGAAATTAACCGCCTTTCAGAGGTTAAATTTCACGGCGGATGATGTGTTGGAGTGTCTGTCTATGACGGATAAGATTCTAGGAATGGGGTCCACGGGAACTGTTTATAAAGCTGAAATGCCAGGTGGCGAGATCATAGCCGTGAAGAAGTTGTGGGGTAAACATAAGGAGCATATCAGACGGAGGAGAGGGGTGCTGGCTGAGGTGGACGTGTTAGGAAACGTGAGACACAGAAACATAGTGAGATTGTTAGGGTGCTGCAGCAACAGGGAGTGCACGATGCTACTGTACGAGTACATGCCCAATGGAAACTTAGATGACTTATTGCACGGGAAAAATAAGGGAGAAAATCTGGTTGCTGATTGGGTAACGAGGTACAAGATTGCACTGGGAGTGGCTCAGGGGATTTGCTATCTTCACCATGACTGTGATCCTGTTATTGTTCACCGTGATCTCAAACCCAGTAACATTCTTTTGGACGGTGAGATGGAGGCCAGAGTGGCTGATTTCGGCGTGGCAAAGTTGATCCAAAGTGATGAGTCCATGTCCGTCATTGCCGGCTCCTATGGCTACATTGCGCCAGGTACGTTTAGTTTTGCTATCATGCGCATATTCAAGATTTTTAAGCAATATTTTATTATATTAATAACAAGTTTAATAATTATCATCAAAGTCTATTCAATCTAATTAGATGAATATGTTTGTATGTTTGTTCATTAAGAGCTTATGACCAAATTGTTTTTTCTATTTCCATTTTTGTTTTGTTAGTTTGGTGGATAGTTATTGTTGTCCTTTTTGTCTTGACCAAAATTGGGTAATGGATCAATCCCTTCTTTATTATTCTCTATTGTTGGATTTGACAGCTAAAATTTAATTAGTTAGTTAAATACGTTTAAATCATTTTTTATTCATTAAAATAAGATAAAAGGGAAATAAATTGTTTTTCTATCTAAAAATATTATAAAAAAAAAAAAAAAAACTGAATGGAAGTGGTTTTCTGTTCTTTTTACTTGAATGGTTAATACTACAGTGCGCCAGGGGGGGTGATGGTCAGATGGTGTACTGTTGTGAACGCAAACAAAAGTTATGGCGGTTTGAGTGCGATAGCGCAATAGCATAGCACTATCCAAAATCTTCTTTAGTTACCATCTTTTGATTTTGAAGCCGTGCTGTTTTGGTTAACTGCTTGAGTGGGGTGAAGGACTATTGCGCGTGATGCAGTCACTCTCTTTTCCTTTTTACCTTTTTCTTTTTTCATTTTTCAAGTCGTTTATCCAAGAGTTTCATATAATCAGACCCCACCATTAAAATTGACCATGATTATCATCTGACTCATTTGTGATTTGCAGAATATGCTTACACTCTTCAAGTTGATGAGAAGAGTGATATTTACAGCTACGGCGTCGTGTTAATGGAGATTTTAAGCGGTAAGAAATCGGTTGATGCGGAATTTGGAGACGGTAACAGTATCGTGGATTGGGTGAGGTCAAAGATCAAGAGCAAGGATGGAATTAATGACATTTTGGACAAGAATGCCGGGGCTTCTTGCTCATCAGTTAGAGAGGAAATGATGCAAATGCTGAGAATTGCACTGCTATGCACTAGTCGGAATCCGGCGGACCGGCCGTCTATGAGAGATGTGTTGTTGATGCTGCAGGAGGCCAAGCCCAAGAGAAAACTGCTGGGAAGTATAGTTGGCGGTGATGTTGTGATTAGCGTGGGTGAAAATGATGATATTTCAGTTCAAAAATCTACAGTAGAATGTTAATGGGATTAACCTTACGAGTTTTTTTTTTTTGGGGTAAAATTTCCAATGGTGGGGAATGGGGATTGGTATAGGAGAAGTGATTTTTCTTTTTCTTTTTCTTTTTTTTTATATTTTTTTTTCTTTTTCTATTTTCAATGGAATTTTCTCAAATGTCCTTATATTCTGGTGTTAGATTGGGTTATGAATTTGGATATATTAGTGGTTAATGGTGTGGAGCATGAAAAGGCACAATCTTTAAAAGAAGTAAACTATACATTAAAAACATTCATTTATCTCAATCTTAATTTTAGAAGCATGACTTTGTATTTTTAGGCAGAGGAAATAATTTATTCTCACCCAAATTATAATAATATTTTAAGTTTTCACCCTCATTATTATTTATTCTAAATTCTCACTTTTAAACCTTTAAATTTTTTATTTTTTCTTTTTCTTTTTTTTTGTAATTAGATTTTTGATTTTTTTACAATAGAAAAATTGGATAATCATGTAAAAACTTGAAAATGTCCTCACAATTATTAAATATATACATAATAACATTGACTAATTCAACAAGTGATTGAAGCATAGTTTATTGTGATTGGAGCATCCACGGTTATTATATATGAGAATTACAATAGAACAATAAAATTAAAAAAAGTGATTGAGACATTGTTTATATTGATCAATATTTTTGTATTATCTACCTAATGCATAATAAAAAGGAAAAAAAAAAGAACATTTTAAAGAATTATGCAGTTTTATATATTTTCACTTAAGTTAGTTACTTTACACTTCAATGTTATCCTGGATGTATTTAATAATTATGAAGGTATTTTTAAGTTTTTATATGACTATTTAATTTTTCTATTATCAAATAATAAAAAATCTAATTATAAAAAAAAAAATAATAATCAAAAATCAAAGTTTAAAAGTAAAAATTTAAAATAAATAATAATAAGGGTAAAAACTTAAAATATAGTTATAGTTTAAGTGGGGATAACTTATATCCTCTTTTAGGAACAAGTACAACAGTCAACGGCAGTAGAAATTCATAGTGGACTAGTAAAGGTACCTTAATAACCAAAGGAAGTAGCCCTAGGGTTTTGGTTCCTTTTGGAGGCCCCCAGTTGAAGAATAATAGCTAGGTCATGTCATTGTCAAGTTCTTCTCTTTTTACTTTTGTGAGTAAATGACTTTTCTCACCCAAGGTTTATCTTAATAACACTTTATCATCCAAAAAATTTTAAAATACAAATTTATTATTCAAAGTTTATATTTCGATCAATCGCTACAAATTTTAGCATCGTTACGACTCTACATTACCACCATTCTCTTTTTTGATCATCACTTACTAAAACCCCTCAAACCTTACTTCGTCCGACCCCACCAATCACTGACAATCGAGCGATTTGTGAAACACCTAATTACCACTCTAAAGTCAAATTCTAACCAATCTCGACCACCAAAATACTCGTTGGATTCCCCTTTTTAAAATATCCAACAACTTGGACTGAATTTGCTCTTCGTTCACCGTCAAATCAGAAAATGTATTTTGCGTAGTAAATAAAATATAAACTTAGAGTAGTAAAGCGGTAGTTTGAAACTTTTTGGGTGGGAAAGTGTCATTAATGCAAACCTTAGGTGGGTAAAAGTGGTTTACTCTTACTTTTGTGATTCTTGCAAAATATGAATCAAATTCAAAAGCTTGGACCCCCGTCTTGGAATTGTAACAATCGTGCTCGTTGACCCTCACCACAAATTTATGGATAAATACAGAGAATAGATATAGGTAGAATTGCAATAGGAGGGACCAGACCCAGCTGGATGCCTGGATCATGATTCCATCTCATGAACCCAAGCCCTTTTTGGGCCCATTCTCTTCACTACCGGTGTGAAGAACTTGGAAAATTAGATCTCACCTATGTAGCCACTTGAATAATATTTTGATTCAGAAAGAAGCACCTGATAATAACTGTATTTCTTCAATTTCATATTCACTGCATTTCCTTCTATACTCAAACTCAAACAAGAAATGGCTACAACTTATTTGTGTTATAATACAGTGTACAATTTACATACATATCACTTCTCTGATTCGAATCAACAATTCTGATATCATCTGAACAGTAACTTTTCCTTGACTCGGTCACCTTTTGGAGAAGATGTACTCTTAAATATTTCTCTGTTTCCTGTCAAACATATTCATGCTTATGTAAAAACCCAAGTTGCTTCCTAATGAAAATAAACCTCTATTAGTTCAGATTGGGCTTGGGGTTTTATTATTTCTTTGAAGTGTTGCTAATTGTAGACCATTTTTAGAGACCACCCCCATCCCCATGAAGTAGAAGAAAAATAATTGGGGCATTTAGCAATATTCTAAGCAATTACCAGTTAACTTGTTGCAAGCCTTGTCAACTACAACCCAATATTTCTAAGCAATTACGACTCCTACAATGAAAGAGTCGAAGAGTCAATCAAACTAGCTCAACTTATAGTTGGGGGGTGTTTTCATAATTCAAGTGTATTTACTATAAATTTAGCTGAGGATTGATCCAAATTGTTAGTGTTAATGTTATTTAGAGGTTTCAAAATGTGCAAAACATATGTACAAAAATATTAAAAATAAGGGGAAAAAAAAAGTGTATTGAAATGCTCACCATTAAAGATGGAACCAAGGGGAAAATGGTATCTAATTCTTTCAGATACTCTTCTTCTCCTTCCACTCTGGTTATAAGCTCCGTCAGCATATACAGCATTTTCTCAGCCTGACCAAAAATGTGCAATATTATCAATTTTACATGGCTTCATCACTCTACTATTAGTCCATGCAATTTAAAACCAATCCAGGTGACTAACTGGAGTTGTTTCTAATGGTTCAATCAATTTGCTAATATGGAGAGAAAAAATTGAACCTGTGGAAGGAATCTTTTTACAGTTTCTTCTATGCCATCCATAACTGCCAAGGCCTTGTTCATTGCGTCGTATACAGACTCCACGTCTGCCTGTAGACATATGATCAAATTGTTAGTAATTACTACCAGCCTCAATTAAATTCTAATACTAGAAAATGCATATAGAAACGTACCTTCGCATCTTCAAAAGGGACCTTGACAGACAATGCTGATAGTTTTCTTGTTACCCGGATCACTGCTTCACAATTTTTTCCATCCAACTTTGACCATTCATTCAGAAGTCGAATTTGTGGATTCAGAATTTGACATAATTTTATCTCGTATTTAAGTTTTTGTACTTGAATTCTCCTTTCTAAGATGGAATTTCTCATTTTTAACACTCTAACCAACCCGGAAAAAAGTCTACCCTGCAGCATTCATAGCCAAAATAATGTAATTAAGATCAATATAACGTTATTGTACCGGAATCTTCACTATAAAATCATTCATTTTGATACGCAATTTGAGTTTTTGTAAGGATAAAAAAAAGAAAAGAAGAGTTTCAATTCTAAAATTAGAACTATTAAAAATGATTAATTAAAAGAAAAAGGTCATAAACTTTTACCTCTGAAACATTCTTTAGAGAAGCCATGGAAGCGTCAGCTCTAGCATTGGCAAACCTGTACTGTACCAACGTATTATGCAAAACTCGAAATCTATTATACTCTCCTTCTTGAACTGGTGACACCTTCTTCTGTCTAAAATACTTAAAAACCCCACTTACACCACCAACGCCACTGGACTTGGCCCTCCGTGTCTCGGCAGGCACAGGCGCCAGCGCCGGTCCCGGAGACTCCGGTGCTACCAAGTACGGTGAATACCGTCCCGGCGACAACGCCCACGCCGACGGAAAACTCTTGACTGATTTAGTACTCTTTATCTTAGCTGCACTAGAACTATTAGTGCTGTTATTATTACGTGGAATGCCGCGTTGCAGTAACCTAACGAAACCATCTCTGTTTATGTTGTTACTCTCCTTGGTCTTCTTTTGCTGCATGCTTGCAAGAATAGTTGAAGGGTGAACATACTCTTCGTTTTTCTGCTGCTGGGACGTTGATGTTCTTGATCTTGTGGTTGATTTTGACCTGTTCATGGAGTTTAGGGTAATATTATTACATGTGCGCCCTTGATCAAGTGGAGAAATTGCCGGAGCTCCGCTGCTGCTGCGCTGTAGGCGTGGAGAAGGCGGTGTTGGAGTGGTAGGTCGGAGCCGGCGTGTGTGAGTGGTTTCCATCTTTCTATGGTGAATTATATTATTTTTGGCGTTTGGAATTATACAAGTGTGTTGAGATTGTTTGAAGAATTAATACTGGGGGTATAGCGTGTAGGGTTTATAGAAAGTTTATTAGGGTTTAAAAAAGAATTAGGAGATGTTGAGAGCACGTCGAGGTTGAGCTGATCAACTTGATGGGTTGATTATTCCTTCATTTCTGAAGTCAAGGCTTTCACGTACTGTACAGAGGATCAGGAAGATGAATATAATAGTTTATATGAGATTGTTGTTGGAGTTATTATTTTATTCACAATAGAATTGTAATTTAATCACAAGCAGTCAAACAATTAGAAATACTTAATTAATATAGAGAAATTTGGTTGAAGAAAGACGAACTTGTGTTGTGTTTCAATATTGTATTAAAGAATTTTGTTTTTTTCTTGTCCATAATGTGCATGTATTGCACCATAAGAATTTTTGAGAGTTGAATTGTGCTAATAGCTAGTAGTCTAATTAAATTAGGGAATCATTTTTCACGTCAAATATATAAGGGTGCAGCTTCCACGTAAGAGTAGGTATAGCATCGAAATAATAAGGGTTACTATACCTCATGATCTCCTCTGAAGTTTGCATTTTTCTAGTAACACCCACAAGTTTAAAATAGTATCCCTCACTTCCGCTCAGATTTCATTAATCCTCTTAAACCTCCCCTATCCACCATTTGCTAACAAAATCTGTTAAGGAAAAAGTAGGGCTGACCATAGGTAACAGGTAGACCCAGAATTGGCCTAGACAGGGTCGGTTCCGGTTCTAAATTTGGTGGGACCAGCCCTGTGTGGGTTCGGGTTCGATTCCACCACTTTAGGAACCAGACCAGGACCCGGAATCGAGGTTCGGGTACCTATGGTGTATTTGTAATTTTTATAAATTATTGGGGGTGTATTTGTAATTTTAGGGATATATTTGTCATTTTTAGAATATCAAGGGTATAGAAATTTACAAGATACCAGAAACCGGAACCGAAACCTATGTTTCCGGTTCCAATTCCAAATCCAAGGAACCAAGGGTTATAAGAGGTTTGCAAGCATCCTTCTATTGACAATACAAAGATTTCAAAAGTTATCTGCATGCAATATATATATAAACTTGGATATTAGAGAAAGTTTTACATTGTTGATACTAGAAAGTTTATCTATAATTTTGATTTGTAGAATCTGTAATATATTTTGTATTTAAAAAAAATTGCAAACATACAGGATTTGAAAGAACTGTACTATACAAAACAAAATACATGATATCTCTAATAACTTCGATCAAGCAAGATACCACTCGATGTCATTGATAGCTAAATTAATACAATTACAAAAACAATTAATTTATATCGGTCACAAAAGGATCCTAAAATAGACTTGGGTTCAATTACATATATATATATATATATAGATGACAAAACACAACAGAGCTCTTGAATTAGACACCTAATAAAAATACTTTATACCCAATTTTGCTCTTAAATTAACTTCCATATAGCATATGTTGCATTCAATGCTCATTAATATATATGGTTTAGCCAATCTGTTTCGGTATCCACAGTGCGCCTCTAGGGACAGAAACATGAATGTCCTTATGAAATTGGATATCAGCTGGTAAAATATCATGTGTTGTTGATACGTTTGGCTAAGTTTAGCAAGTAATCTTATGAAATTCATAAATGTTTCCACAAGTTAGATCTAATTGATGGAATTTGGGTTTATCTATGGTAGTCGATCGATCCAAAATCACCAGTCTCCGGCTTACGTATAATATACAAATTTTCAGCATTTGAGAACCAAAACCTATGCAAACCAATTCAATAGGGTTGTGTTTTATTCAATGAACACTTGTTCACAAACTTGCTTGAACTCAAGTCCAGCGGCTTTTATCTATCGATTAAAACTTTAAATTCACTGGTTTTTCCTTCGTGGAAAACTAATGCTTTAAAATATGCAGTGAATGCATGAACTAGTGCTACACTCAACCACAACAAATCTCATCGGTTCACAACATTGTAAAATTCTTTTTTGGTGCATAGAAATTATTAATTAATTAATATTACTAAAGCCTAGCATCCATTTCTCCTCTCGCTGAACAACTCTTTAGTTAGATGGGTATAATTAATTTGAAAGGAAATATATGGCTTATTGACTTCTTCACCAGCCATACAAGCCATACATAGGCAGTGATGACAGATAGGAGCTAATCTTGTATTTATCCAAACAGAAACTGTAATTAATGTATTTATTCTCTTTATAATTTTATAAAGAGAGAGAAAAACTAGGATAATCAGTTAGAGCTGTACATATGCCAAAAGAGGGTACCTTCAATGTAACTTATTTCCCTGAAACTCCTATATGCAACAAAGAAAACTCATCATCTTTATTGAGATTAATGACAATATTGAAATGTAATTAAATAGGCATAATTCCTGCAATCTCCATTTATAGGTGCAACAATTTAATTTCTTTACAGAACTGAAGAGCCCCTTTTTGACCAACTAATTAAAGAGACCTAAACCCTTTTGTACATACAATGGACATTACCAGATTCATTTAGTTCATGCAGCCATTGATTAAAAAAAAAAAAAAAAAGAAAAGAAAAAGAACTAAACTGTGTATCAAATTTGCTACAAGAACTAAGTATATACAAAATTATAAGCCCTATATTTTGTTTGAATCAACACTTAATTCTTCATTAGCTAAACTTGACTTACTTCACTATCATCTTCTGGCGCTGGTAAATTAAGATCTAAAAGCTTTCCATCAGATTTAGCAGAAGAATTCTTAGCAACAGTTAAGTAAGTGAAGTGAACTTTCTTGTGTCCACCGAGCGCTTGGCCAGACTCAAACACTTTATCGCAAATTGGACACTTAAAAACTCTTGGATCTAAAAGTGTAACATCATCTTCAAGTGATCCCTTTAGATGAATTTTGATCTTCTTGTGACTTGCTTTATGTCCTCCTAGTGCTTGATAAGATCTAAACTCTTTCTTGCATGTTTTACACTTATACTTATTGCTATTAGTACTAAACGCCTGATGAACACGAGGAGTCACACAGAACGATTCATCCTCTTCAGTGCTATCACTTTCATCTTCACCTATGTATTTATGATGATTCACTTTTACTTTGTCTTCTTCTGGTTCTGGCCATTTATCTCTTGAAAGCATTAAAAGACACATTGCAACTTCTTTCACAGGAAAGTTTTCTGTAACTGAACTTACCGATTCTGGCTCCGATGGGTGTGGCCCAACCACTTCTACCACCGCTTTCCGAAGCCTTTTAGATCTTCTCTTTGTTGGGTTTCTGGATGACTCAGCCTCAGCGTCGCTTTCTCCATCATCATGCATAACAACATCGGAGAGATCACGGTCAACAGATCGATAGGTTTGCATGTGATCTTTGAATGAGTGAATACTCAAAGAAGAAGATGAAGATGGAGACTTGAGAGTAAAGACAGGAGAAGGGTGAATATTATTAGGTTTTGGAGGAATAGGAAGTTTAGCTAAATGAGATCTCATGTGACCTCCCATGGCTTTTCCATTGGAAAAACGTCTGTTACAGATCTTGCAGATTCTATGTTTGTCCATGGATTGAGATCAAACGTACGTAAACAAACAAACTATACCTCTGGCGTATTATTTTTCTTTGGCTATATATAAAAATGAAGAGACCAAGTGGAGAATGGGAACTTAAAGGGAGTAGGTGACAAGTATTCCTTCACTAGAGGCAGAAAAACAGAAGGTTCACAGTAACTGTGATCCTTTACCAAATAAAACTTAGAACAGAAATAATAATAGAGAGCGATGAGACAAATGGTGAGCATGTGTATAGTGCACATGTCACTAACTAGATTCTGAATCGTTTGATTGTTTTCAAGAACAAGTCAAAGGTGATTATCTCCCTAAAGTGATTGAATTTGATTATTAGAGGAGAATATATCTATAGTATCATGGTAATATTATTTTGGCCATACTATAAATTAATGTATGTATTTTATAAAAAGGATAAAAATATATATAATTTAATAAATTTATTTATAGAGATTTACTTATTTCACCAAATTTTAGGGTTTTATAATGACACTTAACAACTCTCTTTTTGGCAATTTATATGTCACTACTTGAGTAATTTTATTTTCATTTTGTCCTTATCTTAATTTTAATGCTTAATGACACAAACATCCTTTATTAACAAACTCCCCCAATAAATAAAAGAGTAATACTACACATACAAATAAATCTTACAAAGATTTTTATATAAAGTGATGCGGCAAAAAATGAATAGAAGAGTGAATATGATGAGTTTGACTTTTAATTTGTATTCACTCTTTCATTCATTTTCTACCACATCAATTTGTATAGAAATCTTTGTAAGATTTCTTTGTACTTCTAATATTATTGTAAATAAAAAATTGATAACAATCCACATAGTTGTCAATTTTTGTGGCGATATCAAGATGCCACCCGCTTCGACCCGAGACTCAATCTCAAATTTTTGGGAGGGCTTGGGGGCGACTATCCTCAAGAGGGGAATACAATACTTGCCCAAGCCACGTACCTAGAAATTCTAAGTTTTTTTTTAAAGTAAAATTATAATTATAATTCATTATAACTATTTAATATATTATATATTTTACTTAGGACAGGGATGAGGTTAGGTTTTTTGAATTTCACCTTCACCTTCGCCTTCCCTCATCCTCTTGTCCTTTGTTCTAAGGGTATAATTTTTGCTATTCTTGTCCCAACCCCAACATTTTCTGAGCATTCTCATTCCGATGGTGTTGGGGTTTTTTTTGAGTACTCGACCTTGTTGGATTTTCCAATCATCCCTAACAATCTCCCAATCCAATTCTATAAGCAACACTTGATAACCCATTGTTCCTTGATTTCAATCAAAGAAAATATTCTTTTTGTCCATCCATCAAATTATAGAGAATTTTTGTTTTCCATTTATTAATTGTATAGATTCATATGCAAGGGTGAAGCTATGTGTAGGCCTAACCATTTCAGCATCAATTTTTGTTTCTTTCAAAATTTATAGATTTTCATCCCCTAAATATTAACTATTTTTGGTCCCCTTATTTGTTAAAATTGATACTTTAACCCCTATGTTGATGCTTTTTTTACACCAATGATGCGAGCACATGACGTCGCTTAGAACAGACATGTGATGTATTTTGATTCAGTTTGGCTTTTTGAGTAATAAATACTATAAAGTTGGCAAGAAGGAGTAATGATAAAAAGACAAAGACAATAAATAGTTTTTTTAAAGTGGTTTGGAGGCTTAAATGTTGCTCTTACATCCACTGTTATTTTAGTAAATGAAAAGTAACTCTCTTGTCTATTAAACGATCTGGACGCAAAGAATTTTTCAGTACAAGGAATATTATTTGTGTTTAAGGTTGGAAAATGTTTAATTGCTATGAAAAATGATTGGTATTGTCTTCTCTTTCTTGATTGCTGACTTTTAAATGAGAGCACTTTCATACACTACGTGGAGAGTTATTAGAAACTACATTTGACACGTTTTGCACGGAGGCTTGAGGTTGAGACAACTATATTCACCATAGCTACTTAAGCGACAACTCCTGCTTGTATGATTTAGGTCGCTGGTCGCTGTTTATTGGTTGCATATGTCTTTTCTTGGGCTGTTGATGTCATTAAGCATTAAAAAGATATCACTGATGTCATCAAGCACTAAGGAGAAATTTCCCCCAAACATCAACCCCTCAGTTTTTGGAGTTCGAGGATCAAATTTCGAAAACTCAAGACTTTCTTTGATTGCTAAGCGCTTGATTTGATATCAGCAAACAATGAGCTCACCGTATATAAAATATCGTGATCTTATTGGACGATCTCTGATGATCACATTTTAGGACTCAAATTTCTTACTGTGACTTGAACCAAATGATTTGAACAAATAACTTGCAAATGATATGAAAAATAATTGAGAACAATCTATATGACTAGAAATCTTCTTTCGTTGAAGCGAAATGATTTGCATCTTGAGATCTCCAATCCTTTGTCAGGAAAATATTGAATTTTTGACTAGAATCATCACGTGCATTTAATGCCAGGCATGCACATTAAATGCAAAGGACACTGATGAGACGTTAGCTATATCGCGTTTAATTCGATTTAAATTGGACACGTCAGCAGAATGTGTGATTCACACACTCCATAACTTGGTGGCCATTCTTTCTTTAGATCGTTGACACGTGGCCACAATCAATGGTTGAAAATGAATCCCGCTCGATCTCAATGGTATAAAAGGGAACTTGAACCGTCGTTTTATTTCTTCAAACGATTCTTCATCTTCATTGTGAGGAAACCCTAACACATTTTCTTCTCCAATTTCTCATTTTTTCTCTGATCTTGGCAAAGATAAACAAGATGTTTTAAAGCAATTACAACAGATTTCTCACTCGACGAGTTGTTCATCATCAATCGAAAGGTATTCTTCTGTCTACTTCCATTTTTCTTTGTTGCATGTTTTGGTTGTTGGTTGCTGTGAGATTTTAGATCCTTTAGAGATAGATTGACTGAGGATTTCCCTTTTTTTTCCTTGTTTTTGACATTTGCAACTCTAAATTGAAAAGCTAACATACCTTGAAATTTCAAAGTTCAAACCTTCTTTGCTTGTTTTCATAGAAGTCATTTTAGAGGTTTTTGTTTTTTGGCTTTTCAGTGTCCTTAAACGACAAAATATCACGACTTGTTTCTTTCAAGATCCTTTAGAGATAGATTGACTGAGGATTTCCCTTTTTTTTTTTTCCTTGTTTTTGACATTTGCAACTCTGAATTGAAAAGCTAACATACCTTGAAATTTCAAAGTTCAAACCTCTTTTGCTTGTTTTCATAGAAGTCCTTTTAGGGGTTTTTGTTTTTTGGCTTTTTAGTGTCTTTAAACGACAAAATATCACGACTTGTTTCTTTCTAGTGGTTATAGTGTAGCAATACCATAGTCATAGATTTGAGTTCGTCTTCATCTTCGTCTGATTCAGGCATAAATTACACTAACTTTCCATCCCCTTGAGCCATTTTCCTTTTATAGACCGTTTTCCCTAAGGTTTTGAAGGTTGTAACACAAGGATTAACATGTATTTGAAACAAATTTGGCATGAGTTTGTTTATATCCTAGGGTTTAAGATCTAGAAAATTTAATTGTTTAAAATGTAAAAACAAAAATTTAAATGATTACCTTGGAAGCTTAATAGTGCTAGGAGATCTTCAATTTAAAGATTGAAGCAAAAGAAAGTCCACAACCAAGGGGGAGAAGATACGGGCCAAAGAAGAAGAAAAATATGTTCTTTAACTTTTTAAGAAAATGAATTTCTTATGTATTAAATTAATAACTTTTCCTTTATATAGTATTGCCCCAAAATTAATTAAAATTAATCAAGGGTAGCCCAATTCAATTTCATAATTCTTTT
>WYDK02000020.1:1974560-2002343 GCA_009867345.2 Toxicodendron radicans
GTATTGTTAGAGGGAGTGAAACTGGCAAGATGACAAAGCACTTTGCTACGGAGCGGCAAAGGAGAGAACACTTGAATAATAAGTACAAGGCCTTGAGGAATTTGGTTCCTAACCCTACCAAGGTACACGTTTCTGCTTCTCTTTAATTTCGCGGTAATGTTTATATCATACCAACTGCTAATATAAGAATTTTACACATATATAACAAAGCCCGATAGAGCCTCAGTTGTGGGAGATGCTATTGACTACATCAAAGAGCTTCATAGAACAGTTAACGAGCTCAAATTACTGCAACAGAAAAAAAGATGTGGTAGAGAGAGAAGCAAGAGGCACAAGACAGAAGACGATGCTACAGGGGATGTTGAGAGTTGTAACATAAAGCCTCTTGGTGATTCCGAGCAGTCCTGTAATGGTTCTTTAAGGAGTTCCTGGCTTCAGCGAAAATCCAAGGATACCGAGGTTGATGTTCGTATCATTGATGACGAAGTAACCATCAAACTCTTTCAGAGAAAGAAGATCGACTGCTTGTTGTTTGTCTCCAAAGTTCTTGATGAGCTTCAGTTGGATCTCCACCATGTTGCCGGTGGCCAAATTGGCGATTACTACAGCTTTCTGTTCAACACAAAGGTGGATGTGGATTACTCTTCTTTACCAAACCCATCTTCTCCATGGAGTGTTTTCTGAGAGATTTATATTTATTTCTAATTTTGCAGATATACGAAGGATCTACTGTTTATGCTGGCGCTATAGCCAATATGGTCATTGAGGTTATGGACAGAGAATATGCAGCTGTTCCACCCATAAGTAGCTATTAGGATTAAACGAGATCTGATTCTACTGGATATTAAGACCTTTTGCTTTTTTTGAATGTCATAGACTGGTAGTACTTAACATTTAAAATTGGTTGGAGCATGGCTGTTTCCAAGTTCCAGACTTCGTTTTTCAAGTTAACTTTGTGTAACACCAATGAATTGTCTAAGTCTCTAAGATAACTGCTCATTTCTCGCGCACTATTAACTCAAATTTCTAAGTAATATTGTTTTTTTTTTCTTTCTTTTTTGATTTATCTTGGATATACTCAGTTTTGGTTTTTGTTTGATCATATATCGAAAGGTGAGTTTTCATTATTTCCAGATTATATTATTGCTGAACAAGTAAATATATATATGTCATGTTGAAAATGGAATTTTGAGATAAGTGGTGTCTCATAACTATTAAAAGTTGGAAATGGCCGACTGTTTGTAAGCTCTCTAATTCTTAGCTTAAGATTCTGTGTAAACATGGCCATGGAGTGAAGAAGTTTGCAGTGAAAGTTGAATATTTGCCAATGGATGTGTGGCGTTATTAGATTGTTAAGGATTTATTTGTTCTCGTCTTAATCGAGTTTATTCTTGTGGCTGCCCTCCTGGCAACTGTTTTCATTATTATCTTCACAACTTCATCTGATTTTAGCACCCCAATGCAGTATGTTTCTGATCCTTTAATATCATTCATTGATCTTTTAGCACCAACATTCTGTCAAAATTTCTGTATTACAACTGATTTACTTCCAATGCGTTTCTTCAGAAGAATTCTGCTTTCTTTGTTATGGGTACTGAAAATGACCCTATCTTTATATCTTGACACATCTTTCTTTGCAATGTAACATTAACTTTTTCATTACATTTCCAGTTCTCCCACCATGAAACAGGAGTGACTCATGTCTTAGTCACTGGAGGTCTGGCTATATGGGCTCTCATGCGGCACTTCGACTCCTCAAAGATTCATACCATGTAACTATTGTCGTATATTTCATTCTGGAAGAAGCTTTCTCAGTCATTAAAAACAATTTCAATAAATACGCCACTATGTTTCATTAATTTGAAAAGTCTTGCTTACTGCAACAAGATAATCTTTCCAGAGGCAATATGGGTGCTGTTAAAATTCTCCAAAAGCTATTTCCAGAGCCTGGACGTCTTCTGTTCACCTATGCTGATCTTGGAGATGCGAAATAGGTAACAAACAACATTAATCTGCCATTTTTGTTAATGCTTGGTGCACCTGTAAGAAACTGTATAGAGATACATATTTGACTTTATTTTCTTTAAGAAATATTTCAAGTCAACAAAATCTTTGCAGATGTTAATTTATCTTAATCTATTGCAATAGTAATTTTTTTTTTTTTATATGAAGCGGAGGCCAAAAATCAAGAACACGCTAGGACATCTCAACAAGGTTGACACCTCCTAGGCGAGCTCAAAAACAACTGGGCTCAAATTTTATTAAATAAAAGAAAAAGTACAAAAAACAATTGGAAAGAATCAACAAAAACAAAAATTCTCTCAACTATTTACATCATCAAACAATAAAGAATCAATGAAATCCGGAAGAGAGGACCACCAATGACAACCTTGATTATCCAAGCCGAACTTAGCCAACTTATCAGCCACCCTATTCCCTTCTTTATAGATATGAGAAACCATGAAATTCATATTTCGAATAGCATGCAAGCATTTAGACCATCTGTCACGCAATCTCTAAGGGACATCCACAGATTCGAATTTAAACAATTAAACAACATACATTGAATCACATTCCAACCATAAGTTATTCCAACCAAACTCGGCAGCCAGAAGAACAGCAAAAATTGCCGCTTGCAACTCAGCACCAAAGGCAAAAGAATTCTCAATTTGAAAAGCAAAAGCTCCATGTGGAAAACCTCTAGCTGTGCGAAAAATACCACCTGCACTTGCAAGACCAGGACAACTAATCGAAGATCCATTTGTATTGGCTTTAATCCAAGCAATAGGAGGAAGACTCCAAACAACCAATAAAATTTTTGGTGACTTTCTAGGGATCACGACAATATCAAAAGCTTTAAGAATGCGAAATTCTTCAATTGAGTTGGAAGAGGATCAAACATTGAAGAACTCGCATTCTTTAATAGCCTTCCAAAGCAATCTCAACATAAAAGTAATGTTAGCAACAACATTATTAAAGATAACTTGATTACGCACAAACCAAATTATCCAAATAGCAGACACAATAGCAACATTCCACAGAGAATAAACATGCAGACCAAAATTGGCCTTAAAAGCCGCATCAATAAGATTCACCAAAGAACAATTAAGCTGAATATTTCGGCCAAAAACAGTTGAAATAGCACGTCACAACTCACAAGCATAAGCACAATCAACAAATAAATGATTAAGATCTTCTGGAGCTGCTTGACACAAACTACATCGTGAAACAAGGAAAACACCACGAGAAGATAAAACATCTTTAGTAGGCAAAAATCCTAAATATGCTCTCCAACACAAGACTGACCTCGAAGGAGGAAGAAACTCTTTCCAAAGAAATTTCTCCTAAGAACAATTTGATCTCATTGAATTAAATAGTCTATAAGCCTGCTTTACCGTAAAAACTACATTATCAACATGAGTCCATAAACAAACATCATAATCTTCCATCAGTGAATTAATACCCCTAATTTCATCACATAAATCTTGAGAGAAAGAATTAGGCAAAACCCAATTACCATCAATTAAGAAATCAGAAACAAAAGCAATGAGAGAGCTTTGTCGTGCTAAAGGGATATCAAGTCGATTCACAAGACTAGGAACAATCCACTCATCCATCCAAAATCGAAGTTTAGAAGCCTTGCCAATTAACCAAGAAACTGAATTCCTGACATTACCATAACAATGTCGAAGAGAACTCCAAACTGTGGAGGTAATAGCATGAAAACATGGAATACCAGATTTACACAAGAAGCGAGTCTTCATCAAATTCAAAGGAAAACAATCCTTACTTATAAATTGCCAAGCTAACTTAGAGACAAGACCTTTATTCAGAGAATGCAATTTCTTAACCCCAATAACACCTTCAGAAATTGAACGACAACAAACTTCCAAGGAATTGAAATCAATTTACTAGAATCAACCGATCCTGTCCAAATAAAGTTTCTAATGGCCCTATCAACTTTCAAAATCAGACTCTTAGGCCAAAGATAAACAACAAAAGTGTGAAGAAAAGAGCCAAGAACTACCAAGTTCACTAAAGAAATACGACCAGCAATCGAGAGAGACGAGCCTTTCCAACTAGCGAATTTGTTAATGATTTTATCAGCAATCGGTTGCAACCACTTTCTTCTAGGAGCACCAAAAAATAAAGGAACTACAAGATACATAAAAAGAGCCGAATCTTTCTTCATTTTTAAAGAACCTGCAAGATTATTCACACGTCGAGCAGAAACAAACTTGCCAACAGACTTGCCAAAAAATGCACAAGATTTCGACCAATTAACCTGTTGTCCTGAAAGTGAAGCATACATCTCAAAATTAGAATTAATTGCTCGAACATTCTTGAAAGAAGCAGCCCCAAAAATTAAAACATCATCCGCATAAATAAGGTGAGATGTGAAAACCGAATTTCTAAAGTAATGTATAGGAGAAAGAAGCCGTCTATCAACAAAACTAGAAACAAGCCGACTAAGAAAGTCCTCATAAGAATTGTTTAATTATTATTGAAATTATAAATAAGATATATATATATTTTTTGATATCGTTTTGAGATTAATAGGCAAATAATAATTGCATTGCACATACCTTACTTTGAAGTATTTTTTTTAGTAAAAAGATTTTTAGAAAAAAAAAAAAAAAGCTTAAAAACTATTTTTGATAACATATTTCATATGATAATACATATCTAATATTTCTTTAAATAACATTCTAATTATTATTTTGAATTCTAAAAATCATTTCTTTATAAATCAAACACGTAAAATAAATACAAATTCATATTGTTATTCAAAAGATTTATTAATGAAATCAAATGAATTTAAAAGTCAAACTTTCATAGATGATAATATTCGAAACTTTTTCCTTTTGGCTTGCCCCCACTGAAACCAAATCCTGCTCCGTCACTGAGTAGAAGACAACTAAGATTTATATATACATTAACAATTAAGAATTGGTGTCAGTCGGTAACATATAAAATTAATCAGTACTGGTCGTCTATAAAAGATTCCACCTAATGTACAGAAACTGGAGATGTGCATCACGTGGTGTTCTTATTTACAAACCAAAGTATCTTCTATGATTAGCCATAATATTTATCAAATCTAAGAGTTTTGTCTCTTTAACGTACACACTTCTATGTATATAATATTTATGTGATAAGAGTTTGATTAGATGGAGATGGTGAATCTGATACAAGGGTAGCGTGGTGAATTACCAATTTATAATTTATGGGTTAGTTGAATCCAGCAGATGTATATATGGCAACTGCCTACTAGCTAGCAGGATACATACACACCTTCAAAAGTAATCCAATATGTTGTCAAATTTTAATGCTTTTTGAGTGTTGTCTCTTTAACGTACACACTTGTATGTATATAATAATAAATTAAGATTCAGTTTCCCTTCATATTTCGTGCATTGATCACCATGAAAAAGCTGTGTTTCTTAAAATAACAACCAATCTCAATCATACAAGTCGATTTAACAATTAAACATATCTCATCAGTCAATTACAAATAATTGAATATATATATATATAACTGATGAGATATGTTTAATTATTAAATTGACTTGTATGATGTACAGTTCAGCAGATGATCTCTGGTTAAAGAGCTGAGTGAACTAGCTGGCTTAATTACTTTGAATCGAGAAAACGAAAGTATCAGCGATACGAGGAAGCATTTGTTTCTCTTTTTCATACAAGATCCATGCATGGGGATGAGGAGAATGCTGAGGATGATGAAGTTGAGTTGCAGTGGGCAGCAATACAAAGATTGCCCACATTCAAAAGGGTCAGAACTTCATTATTCCGGCAGGAAGAGGGAAAGAGAATGAGTATGATTGATGTTACCAAGCTTGGAGCTCAGGAACGACATGTTTTTGTTGACAAACTGTTAACCCACATCGAAGATGACAATCGCTGCCTCTTACACAAACTTAAACAAAGGATAGACAAGTAAGTATTATAACAACCTCATCGATCTTCAATTTATTGATATGCATGCGTTTTGAAATATGAATTTTTCGGATATTTAAGAAAAATATATTAGAGTTTTCTGAACATGCAAAGTTATATTTTAATATACGTATTATATATAATAGCAAAGATTAATGCTTTCAAGCTTCAATTTATAAGAAAAAAACAATAAAAATAACTTAAAACAGTATTCTGATAACCCATGTCGTTTAAAAAAAACAGAGAAAAATATATTGATAACAAATTTGTAAAGATGTTTATAATAAGGAAGTAGAAAATGTTTGATATGCGTATGCGTAACAGTGTGTGCGTCATACACTGATTTCTATGCTTGAAGACGATAGAAAGAAACAAGCTTATGCTTTCAAGCAGCTGGTGATGTATTAATATACAGTTTATAACTCAGACTCAGAGAACCTAGCTTTCAATAATATTACTTCTTCGCAAACGAACAAAAGCAAGAGATAAAAATATTAATTCATTCATGGAAACATTCAAAGTAAATGGGTGTATTTCATTATGTTTATGTTTGTTATAAGCTGGTTTTTGCAATCAGTTTGCGCTACTAATTACTGGTGTATTGAATACCTTACAAACTCAAAGAAGACTCAAACCCAAAGAGTTAATAAATAGAACAAATCTGCTTGTGATATAAACCAATGTTGCTATAGTTTTCAAATTAATTTTAATTCGAAATTTAGTTCATATGATGTCGTACGTGTAACTTAATATATTTTGAATGGGTGGATTGCTGTTTTATAAACCGTTACTCCTTTTTACTAATTGAAGAGTGAGCGAATAAATGTGAAGGAATTAGAAAAGAGAGCGGGAAAGATAGCATTTTTAGCGTTTCTGCTTTCGTTTTCACAAATCAAATCATATAATATTACTATGATTTGATTTATGAAATTGTTGTGACCGAAACTGATACCTGTTGCAGAGTGGGTTTGGAATTGGGTACAGTGGAAGTCAGATACCATAATTTATCTGTAGAAGCAGAATGCCAAGTAGTTCATGGAAAGCCCCTTCCCACTCTTTGGAATTCCTGCAAAAATGTATTCTCAGTAAGTCTTGCATTCCTAACTTTCCTTCTTATCATTTCAACTTATCTTAATTTTGAAAAATCTTAGATAAATAATATTCCTTTACTGTTAACTATACGATTTAGAATTTGTCAAAAAACTTCTCCGACGGATATTTTTTTGATGAAGGTTCCTTTTCAAATTTAACAAGAGATTGAGTACAGATTTCGATAGTGAAGTTTTCTCTCTTTTGTTCACAATTTGAGAAAGCTCGTCATTTAAAGTGAAGGCAATTCTATTGCATCTCTAATTCAGATATTCAAGTAAGAGGAATTATGCTACTGATGGCTGAATAACTTTAACTTCACTATATTCATTCTTTTGCTGTTTATTTGTCTATGAATAGCATTTCCATGTAAAACTAGCTTTTTGCAATTTTTTATCGAGTATCTTGTAGCTTTATGCCTGAAAGTGATGAACTAAAAGTGTAATGTGTTGAACAGGCGATGAGGACTATTACTGGGTCCAAGTCTCAAGCAAACAAGATAAAAATACTTAAAGATGTCAGTGGCATCATTAGACCTTCCAGGTTTGCAATGAAGCTATTGAGATTTTGCATAATTTAACTTTGAGAGTTGTTTAGTTGTTTATATAGGAGAAAGATTTTGTATGTGACAGATATATAGATACTCACACTCTTACCTTACAAATACTCATTTTCATACAGGCTAACTCTATTGCTTGGCCCTCCAGGCTGTGGGAAAACCACTTTGTTACAGGCACTTTCCGGAAAGCTTGATCCATCTCTCAAGGTATCATGACCATCAAATTCTGTCTCGTCAAATTAAGAAGCAAAATGATGACCTTGAATTATATTCACAAAAAGTTTTAAATCAGTGTTAAAATATTAGTTAGTTAAACAAGAGAACACTTATCTATCTGTTTTTGAGTTTCTAACTTTTAGGTTAATGGGGAAATCTCATATAACGGTTACAAGTTCAACGAATTTATTCCTCAGAAGACATCAGCTTACATAAGTCAGTATGACTTGCATATTTCTGAAATGACTGTGAGGGAAACACTTGATTTCTCAGCACGTTGTCAGGGAGTTGGAGACCGAGCAGGTAAGTCGTGTTCTGCATCTAAGGGTCATAATCAAACTCTTAATTAGTAAGATTAATTAAGTTAATTATAGAAATTGTTTTGCTATTTAAGATATTATGAAAGAAATCAGTAGAAGGGAGAAGGAAGCTGGTATTATCCCAGAACCAGATATAGATACATTTATGAAGGTAAACAATTCACTAGAATTACTTTTTTTCTCTATTATATTCCAACTTATAATAGCATGCAGCTTGGTTCAGTTTCCCTTTCATGAGTCTCCCTGATGACAACTTCTGTACAAACAGGCTACATCAGTTGAAGGATTTAAAAAAACACTACAGACAGAATATATATTGAAGGTAATTCTAATTGACAGAAAAAGGTTCAACTTTCTACAGGCTCCTAAATTTCCTCACTATAATTCACAAAAATTCTGTTACTGATTGACACATTTCAGATCCTCGGGCTGGAAGTTTGTGCTGACACAATTGTGGGGAATGAAATGAAAAGAGGAATTTCAGGTGGTCAAAAGAAAAGATTGACAACAGGTTGTGTAGATTGCATAAGTACTTTAAAAATTTGCCATCTTAGTATATATTTTACAGGAATTTACTCTAGATTGAGTTCCTAAGTTAATGGCAATGTATGGAGTTAGATTTGAGGAGACCTATTGCAATATAAGTTATTTTTCCTGTTATCTTATAAACTCTGCTTGATATGTTTCTCTACCAGGGGAAATGATAATTGGTCCATCAAGAGCTCTCTTTTTGGATGAAATATCAAATGGCTTAGATAGCTCTACCACCTTTCAAATTGTTGCCTGCCTGCAGCAATTGGCATACTTAACTGCTTCAACCGTTTTGATATCACTTCTTCAACCAGCACCTGAGACTTTTGATCTCTTTGATGACATTATCTTAATGGCAGAAGGAAAGATTGTGTACCATGGACCTCATAGTAATGTTCTAGAGTTTTTTGAGCATTGTGGTTTCAGGTGCCCACCTCGAAAAGACGTTGCTGACTTCCTCCAAGAAGTATGTGTCCTTGTTTAATTTTTGTGCCATGTTAATAATAACTGCCTTAAACTGATGTTCTGCTTTGGTTTTTTTTTTTTTTTTTCCTCTTTTGCTGCTTAGGTGGTTTCTGAAAAGAATCAGGCACAATACTGGTTTCAGAAGCATGTTCCTCATTCTTATGTTTCTCTAGAAAAATTTAAGAATATATTCAAGGAATTTCATGTGGGACAGAAACTAAATGATGAATTGTCAAGGCCTCTAGATAAACATAAGCGCTACAAAAACATTTTGTCACTTAATTGCTACTCGCTGAGAAAATGGGAATTATTCAAAGCATGCCTAGCTAGAGAATGGCTTCTGATGAAGCGTAACTCCTTCATTTATGTGTTTAAAACTGGACAGGTATTGATTAATAATGAGAACTATTTCTGTGTTTGTAGAAATTAAACAAGTTCATACCTGGTTGTTTTCACCATGCAGCTTGTGGTCATTGCACTGATAACAGTGACAGTGTTCTTACGAACTCAGATGAAAATTGACATTTTCCACGCGGATTACTACATGACTTCCTTATTTTATGCTCTCATTAGACATGTGTGCAATGGGGTTGAAGAATTGTCACTGACTTCTTCTAGACTCCCAGTCTTCTACAAGCAAAGAGATTTCTGCTTCTATCCTGCATGGACTTACTCCATTCCAGCTATCATTTTAAAGGTCCCATTTTCATTAACAGATGCTTTTGTATGGACAGCTATTACCTATTATGCCATTGGTTACAGTCCTGAACCAGAGAGGTCAGTTTTACAAGTCTTGAATTAGCTATTGCTCCATGCAAACAAATAATATATTTGCATAATACTACACATATAATGTTTTTATACAACAATTCTCATACAAATATATTATCAATTATTGTCAGGTTCTTCCGTCAATTCCTTCTTTTCTTCATGGTTCATCAAGTGTCAATATCACTTTTCCGTTTGATTGCTTCCATAGTCCGAAATCCATCTGTTGCGGCAATCTGTGCCCTTTCATCCTTCCTAGTGATGCTTCTGTTTGGTGGCTTCTTACTTCCAAAATGTAAGAATGACTTACAGCAAGAATTCTCAATATACAAGGGCACTGATGATTGTATTCAAAGTTATTTCTGAACAATCAAATGAGTTTTACAGATTTTATTAATCCTTTTTGTTTCTTTAAAAATAAAGAATTGTGCTTAAATTTTGAATTAAATAGACTCTAGGCAAGTCAAGTCGACCTAAAAGGCGTTTCCTTACTGCAGATTCTCTACCTGCTTGGTTAGGATGGGGTTTTTGGTTTTCCCCATTCGCTTATGCAGAAATAGCTGTTTCAGTCAATGAATTCCTTTCCCCAAGATGGCAAAAGGTGAAACTCCTACTATTAATTAATTGAGTAGTACTACTCATATAAAGTTTGTTTTTATTAGGATTTTTCACATCATTCATCATATTATTCTATCAGCCATATAGATTTCAAAAACCTGTGTTCATATCAGTTGTACTGATAGATGATTAAAGAAATGACATATTGAAATAGTTGTACAGATTGAAATAGCTGTAGTATCACAAAAATAAAAAATTGATTGGAAATTGTCTATTGCAGATTTCATCTTCAAATACTACCATTGGGCATCAAATTCTGGACAAACAAGGACTGAACTTCAGTGACTATTTCTATTGGATATCAATAGGAGCATTGCTTGGATTCTGGATCCTTTTTAATATTGGATTCATTTGTGCACTGACTTATTTGAAATGTAAGTTAATCATCTTCATCAGACATTAGAAGAATGAGAAAAGTTAACAGAGTAAAGAATCAATTCTTCTTGCACTGATCTTTGTCAGTTGAAAAATGAATTTCTGCAGCACCAGGGAGATCCCGGGCTATCATTTCTCATGATAAGCTTTCTTACTTAAAGGGAACGGATAATTTGAGCAATACAACCAAGGGAAAAGAATTTCCTTCTGTCATTACTACTGAAGGTACTGTAAAAACAAATACTATTGGTGAGAAGCTGCATTTCTTTGAATAGATTTACGGAAAAATATGTTGGACATTAAGTAATTATTCAGCTCACAAATAAGATAGATTAGTTTCTAGTGTTTTGATGATTGCAGTAATAACAGTGAAGTTATATTACAGGAATGGTTTTACCTTTTGAGCCCTTAACATTAACATTTGAGAATGTGCAATACTTTGTTGATACTCCCAAGGTAATTGTCAATATTTATGATATCTGATTTCCCTAGAATGTTGTTGGTACAATTTAAACTGATCAAAACGCTATGCATTTCCCAGAAATTGAGAGATCAAGGTTTTCCACAAAAGAAACTACAGCTTCTTAATGATATTACTGGAGCATTTAGACCTGGAATTCTTACAGCTTTGATGGGTGTTAGTGGAGCCGGGAAAACGACACTGATGGATGTCCTTTCTGGAAGAAAGACTGGTGGTATTATACAAGGGGAGATAAGAGTTTGTGGGTATCCTAAGGTCCAAGATACATATGCCAGAATATCAGGTTACTGTGAGCAGACTGATATACATTCTCCCCAGATTACTATTGAAGAATCAATGATATACTCTGCTTGGCTCCGGTTGCCAGCTCAAATTGATAGACATACAAAATCTGTAAGACGTCTTGAAACTTTATATAAATACTGCATGTAGTTTAATCATCAAATTCGATTATTTTTCGTCTTGGAATAAATTATATACTAAGATATCCTGTATATATCTAAGGAGGTTTGAAGAAGGCGGTCCTCTTAGACTAAAAGATCAAGCTGGACAATTTACTGGATACTTCACTAATCTTAGAATCAAGAAGTTGGCAGGAACGGAACATTCTAGATCTCCAACACCAAATATATGATCACTTAATATGCTTCTGTTTACTATAAAAAAGCTTTTCTCATCTTATGTTGCAATTTAAGTACAATTACTAGAAATCAGAATGAAACCTTCATGCATTAAAAACTATGCCTGTACATTGAAAATAAACTTTTTTCTGAAATTTTCAGTTAACTCTGTTATTTAACAGGAATTTGTAGCAGAAGTTCTTCAACTGATTGAGCTTGATAAAATCAAGGATTCTTTAGTTGGAATCCCTGGTACTAGTGGTATATCAAATGAGCAGCGGAAACGGCTTACTATAGCAGTAGAGCTTGTTTCAAATCCATCCATAATATTCATGGATGAGCCCACCTCAGGTCTAGATGCCAGAGCAGCTGCAGTCATCATGCGAGTTGTAAAAAATATTGTCCATACAAAGAGGACGGTTGTATGTACCATTCACCAGCCGAGCATTGACATATTTGAGGCATTTGATGAGGTAATTAACTTGTGTAGAAGGATGTTAGTTCTTTCTTCAAAAATTAAATCTTCACGATGTTCCTTCATTTTTTTTAAGATGATAATATGCAAATTATATGTTTATGGATAAGAGTTAATCCCCAAGTTGTAAAAAACAGAAAGCCAAAATGTAATGGATTTCCAATCACAATCTCAGAACTTTGCCTTGATTTGCTCATTTCCACTGATATCTAAGATATTGATTTTGTTAGAGGCAATTATTACATGATTAATTACATGGAGAGAACCATCAATTGTAAAACAAGTTCTGCTAATTGTGCCAACTATAAAATTTTCTTCAGAAATTTCCCATTGCATATTCTGCTAGATATTTCAAAATATTTGTTTTTGTTTCATTGTGTATGTCTATAATGACTGGAAGTCAAGGTTTTCAACAGTTGAACTATGAAGAATATCATAGAGTTCGTTACCTTTTTTGTTTTATATGTCATCTGGCAGTTGATTTTGATGAAAAGAGGAGGAGAAATAATATATTCTGGAGAGCTGGGTCTGCATTCAAGCAAGCTTATTGAATATTTCGAAGTAAGCTTAAATGCGAGAGCAATATTTGAATTTCCATCAGATCCTCTTTCTCTGTTTAACCAGTTTGCTATGCTAGCAATTTCTTTAATTTAGTAGTTAAACATTTGAAGAAAGAACTCCACAGGCTGTCAACGTCATCAATAGGCAACAATAAACACTAACATCTAATACTATGTACATTATGACAGGGCATTTCTGGGGTGCCAAAAATCAAACATAACTACAACCCAGCAACATGGATGTTAGAGGTCACTAGTCCTGCTGCAGAAGCTCAACTGGGTTTGGATTTTGGCCATGTCTATAAAGTGTCTCATTTATTCCGGTAAGCTCTTCAATGACAAATATTCAATGGCTTGTCGATATGTCAAGATTTTGCTCTTACTGATACCTAATAATCATTTCTAACGCAAATTGACCAAGAAAAAAGCTTTCAGCAGGCAGTGTTTCTGCTCTCTAAATTTTTTATATGAAACAAAGTGACGTGTTCCAATTTTTTTAGGAAAAACATAGAACTAGTCAGAAAATTGATCCTGCCAGCACAAGGTTCAAAGGAACTACATTTTTCTACACGCTTTCCACAAAATGAATGGGAGCAATTTAAGGCATGTCTCTGGAAACATCACCTCACATACTGGAGAAGTCCCAATTATAACTTGGCACGACTGGCGCTTGTTACCATATCTTCTTTTTTACTTGGAGCAGTTCTATGGCAGAAAGGGCAGAAGATGTAAGCCATTTACAATATTCTGGTTTTATATATTTTATAGCCAATACTCAAATGCCATAAATCACATAGCTTCCTAGAAAAGCGAAGCCTTCATCCACATCAGTATGATTATGTTCTAGAGGTCATACTAGATGACTCAGAACAGGTTTACATTAACTGCTTCTTTTTATCAAGGCTTATAACAGCAAACACAAAGAAATAAATGAATTTTCTAGCCAAGGCCCCAAAAATTTTGCTGCAATCACATCTCATTTTCTTTTTCCTCAATTGATAAGTTTTCCTTTGAAAAGAAAATCCACATTTGAATCATGAACACAAACTAGATTGAGGAGCGTTGTAGACAAGTAAAAACTTTGTGGGGGGAAACAGAAAAGGGAAGTGGGGATGGGGTATATAAGATCATCTTTGCATGCCATACTAGTTTATTACATTTCAACCTAGGTAATGAAATCCAGGTTAAATCTATTGCATCATGTGAATAATATGACAATCAACCTTAACATTTTAATATCTGAAGAATGCATTGGCCATGAAACATGTAATTTACTTGTGTATACTGAGTGGCCAACCACACAAAAAAATCTTCTTATTGTACCCTACAATGGAACTGAAAGCATGTCAATCCAAAAACAGGACCTAGAACGTTTTACTGCACAATGCTGGGGATTCTTTATGAATCATCTAATTAGTGATTCTTGTTCTGTAGAGATGGTGGGCAGGATCTTCTTACCATATTGGCATCTGCATTTATTTTGATGCTAGTCATAGGAGGATCCAACTGTTCATCTGTTATTCCATTCATAGCTACTGAGAGAACTGTTATATACAGAGAAATGTTTGCTGGAATGTACTCCTCATGGGTGTATTCAATTGCACAGGTAAAAAAGTTCATAGATCATCTGTTACTCGCGAACGGTCAATTTGTCACTTTTAATCATATTGACTTGATTATGACCACATTATTTGTATTGTGCAGGTGATAATTGAAATCCCATATGTTTTCCTTCAAACTGTTTTGTTTACAGCAATCACATATCCAGCAATAAATTTCTACTGGTCATTTTATAAAGTATTTTGGTACTTCTATACTATGTTTTGCACACTGCTCTTCTTCAGTTACTTTGGCATGCTGCTTGCCTCGGTGACCCCGACTTACCAAGTGGCTACGGTATCTGCAACTTTCTCCTACACCATGATCAATTTATTCTCGGGGTACCTCGTACCTGGACCAGTAAGGAGACTTATCTTCTCTAGCTCAACATTATGCTAAAGAGTTACTAGTCTAGCTTTTCTAACAAACCTATCAATGTTGTAATATGATAAGTCAATGCATGTCATTCATCTTGAAAACCTCATTCAAGTTTCATGGCGCTTCATCTGCTTTCTTACAAAATATTGCATGAACATATGACAACCTATGAGTTCCTCAGATCAGTTATTTTCATACAGACACCAAATTATTTGGAACTATGATGCAGATTAAGATTCACAAATGTTGTACACTGATTGCAGAAAATACCTAAATGGTGGATATGGAGTTATTGGATTTGCCCAACAGCATGGTCTCTAAAAGGTATTCTTACTTCACAATGCGGCGACAGAACAGAGGAAATCACAGTATACGGAGAGCGCAAAGCGATGAATGACTTCTTAGATAGCTATTATGGTTATCGATACGATGATTTATTTATTGTAGGTATTGTACTTCTCGTATTTCCACTAATTACTGCAATTGCTTTTGCATACGCAATGGCAAAACTGAACTTCCAGAAGAGATAGAAGACATGCTTCTCTCCTTGTAGTTTTGAACAATCTCATTTCCTGTTTATTGCATGTATTCTTAAGAATTTCCACATCAATGCATACACTAGAGTTTACTTGATAAGAAAGTTAACTCAACAAATGAAATGAATACGAAATAGAACAAAGGTCGATTTAATTTAAGTGAGGCCTTCACAAATTATATTTATGTAACTTGACAACATCATATTTGTTATAGGGAAAAATGTCGTTCTCCAAGATGACCTCATTCGGCCACTGAGATCGCAACAGATAGATGAAACAACGATGTCACCATGACGCAAGACATATGTGAGAAGGGTAAAATTGTATTACTCAAATATATGAATAGTGATCATTTGCTGCGACCTGTAAGATCGCTACACTTGTCCTGCCGATGTCATCATTGCTTAGCTGTTCCCCAATTGCTACCACTTGGTTTTACATTAAAGCCTTTAAGAGATTTTCACCGTGACATCTGGTGAATTGATAAGGTTTTTACAGCTAATCGGATCAACCTGCACATCAAGTGGAGACTACAGTAACCGCCTCTAAAACTCCTATAAATACAAGTGTATTACCCTCCCCGGGGGGTCTCTCGAACTTTTTGGAACAACAATTAAGAAAAGCAGATCAAATACGAGAGTTTCTCAAAAAGTCTTATACCTTCACATATCAGTGTACATTTATATTCAGATCGCCAAGTAGGGTGGTTTCACACTGTTTGATCCATAATAAGATTCAGTGGATGTAGGATTTGCTGTTTAAGCATCCGAACCACTTTAAATATTGTGTGTCGAATGTCATTTTCAGTTTTATGCGTGTCAATTTTATATCACAGTCAGATCGTATTTACACCCATCCAGTATACATCTACTTGTCAGTTCATTACCAACTGACCAGTTCATCAATTAGTTGGCGGTGCAAAATTATCCGTCAACAATATTATTGTTGTCTAATCAAAGGAAACAAAGATATCAACCCACTGATACCTAGGTCCTAGATTATTACCACTTGACATTTATTTTTCTTAAAAAAAAAATTGATATAATTCATCGTATGTAGCCATTTTTTTTTAGGTACTTTTCTTTTCTATAACCAATTCTATGGAAATGGGATCCATCATAATTTTTAATGTTACTCACTTCTTAAATATCCACAAAATTTCTTTTTGTGCTTTCTTTTGAATTTTTTTTTTTTTATAACTGGAATGTCCAGATCAGTTTACATGCATCTCAACTAATCTCGAGATTCATTGAATACCTTACAAACTCATGAACCAAATTAATCACAAATATAAGACTAATTTGTTCAGTTTTTTAGTAATATTTAAAATAGTGGTATTTGATAAATAGTAGTAAATAATGGATAAATAGTATTTAAATAATATTTGAATAGTATTTAATTAATATTTATAAAAAAATGTGTATTGATATATTTGTTAAAATATGATTGGATTTGAATAGAATTTAAATAATATTTATGAAAAAATGTGTATTGATAAAATAGAATTCAGATAGTAATATTGATGAAAAAATATATATTAATATTTATTGAAATATGATAGTGAATAAAAATTAAAACAAAGGGACCCAAGTTGTCATTTGACCACAAAGCAAATGATTCATTCTTTTGAAAATTGTTGAATAAAAAACCGTTACTTTCAATAGAATAGAAAATTTTGATAGTTGATAGTTTCAAAAAAGTTCGAGAAGGATCTTGCTTCATATTCATCAACAATCTTTCCAGGGGTACATGAAATTAATTCAGGAGTGTCGACATGCAAATTCTCTTCTAGAAAATTCATTTTCTTACACAACTTTGAAGACTGCAAATTTATCACAATTTAACCATAATGGTTGGGTTACAACTTTAAACATGTTTATTTACTACTATTTTGAAATTAAAAAAAAAAATAGAGCATAACTTATAATGTTCCACCAAAATAACAATCAACAACAATACTTCTGATGTTTGTATTAATAATATTCTATCCAGCACATGCAATTTTACAGAATATAAAGCAACTCTATGACAACAGTTATATACCAAATCAACAACTTTGATACGTTTTCATGATTTTCAACAGTAAGTTTGTTCAGGTATTATATACAGGATGAGAGGATTGATGTGCTGTTGACCAATTCAGAACACACCACATGGTATTTGTCCAGTTCTATATGGCACAGCCCAAACCAGGAAAAAAAAACATTAGAATACAAATCGAACAAACAAAAGGATATTGGAGTTGAAACAAAAAAAAGAATATATATATATATATATATATATATATATATGTGTGTGTGTGTGTGTGTGTGTGTGTGCGCGCGCTTATCCAGTATAAACATGTTACATCTTTATTAATTTTCTTTTTCATCGATAATAACTAGTATAATCATCAATAACCACTGTCATAATTTTCATTTAAATATCGTATCTCCATTCTCCAAGTCTTCCTACTAAGATAAATGACACTGAAGAACTTTCAAAACATCCTTTATACCAACTCTAAATCTAATGGACCAGAGCTACATTCCAAAGTTCACGGCCACGAGGAATTTATTACCATCCAAAAACAAGCTTTTATTCTAAAAAGAGGATACCCCAATTTCATAAGGTTCAATTCTAAGACTACACCTCAGAGCTTGCACAACAGCTAATCAGGAAAATTATGGCAAGGAATGAAAGGAGCAATTTAATTCTGTCTTTTGGTTGTACAATTTGATAGTTCAAGAACGAAGTATATTATAATAAATGGGTGTGGGTGCTCTAGATTACAGTGAATCAAATCAGATAGACAGATGGTGATATGGTCAGCTAAGCTTCATGGAACACGGTATGAGAGTGAAAAGTCAAGAAGGGAGTAGAAATTCAGTTCACAAAACCCTATACTCCAAGACACAGCTTTACGACATGACTATCACAAAAGAAGGTGCTTACTATTCATACCCAAATAACTTTAAACAGTGAAGCAAAAGTGCATAGCAAACTGCTTTTGATCAATGTGCACGTGCTTACAGAAGCCATACTAAACAAATAAATTTAATAAATCAAATAATATCAATTATACAGGTTTCAAGCCATGTTTGGAACATCAGCAACACAATAGAGTATGAAACTAATTACCTCTCATCAATTGCTCGAGCTACCAAGATCAAAGTCCATGGTGTAATCATATTCAATAGTTGGAATTACAGAGGCCACAAATTTCAAGAATAGGAAAAGGTACCTATAAAGTATACAATTAGAAGATAAAACACATAAAAATAGTAACCGAAAAAACTAAGGATCAGAAGAAAAACTATATTTAATAAAAAAAAGTAATACATACATATGTACACATATAAGCTGAAACTAACAGCCACTAACTTGTGAAAATTTTAGTTCAAAATAATGTTTGAAGTCACTACTTTTCTATGTTTTCCTGATCCTCAGAACCTTCCTACAAGCTTTTCTGCAGGATCAGTCATTGTAAATAGTGAACACTTCTACATGGCAGGCAATTTCACACCATCCCCATCAGCCTGAGTGCCTAGCTACTCTTTCTCATGTTTTGAAACAGGCATGGAATATATGAAATAATGGGAGGTAGTATGAAATGAAATCACTCCGCCAGTGGACCAACTAAGGTAGTTTAAATCAATTAATTTTGGATTTGACTATTTGTACACAATCAGTAAAATAGTTCATTTTCAGTAGGAGCATGATACAGATGTTTATATAGGTGAGTCATGAGTGAAATCTGAATTTTCTTTTAATTTATGAGCTAAGGTTAGTCCGCAAAAATATAGTTCAGGCTCCACTCCATGTGACATTAGAATTATTTTCTTTGTCACCCTTGTTAGCATGAATGAGTGGATGCATACTAATTACAAAAAAGTTTATCAGTAAAGTGAGCCAATGCAATGGAATTTTGGACTTGGATAGTGGTCAGTAGAACAATTTACATTGGAGCATGATGTATGAATATAATGGAAAATTCAAATCTCAATTTTTAATCTAAATGATGAGCAAAAAGAAAAAAAAAAAGAAATTACTTGTCAACTTCAGGCTCCACTCCACGTGACACTAAAACATCAATAATTTTCTTCATCACAGCACCATGTCGACATGGATGTATGGACGCATGCTTCCCAGGCAAGTGAGGATGATCTTCGATGGTTACCTGTATATAAGTAAATTTACAGGGAGAAAAACACATTTGAACAAAAATCTTAGATATATACATATGAAGCAATCCAGTCAACGAAATAAATGAGTGAACAATAAATGTCTTCATCAACAAACAGTAGAGGCAGAGAAATTTAAAAAATGGTCCATATTTTGGTAAAGATTTTGAAAAGCCTATACCCCCACGCCCCTCAACACACACAATAATAACTCCACTATATTTCAAATACAGAAACAACCAGATTCAAATATATCCATTGGATGATTAATACTCAAGATTTTACTAGTAAATAATGTTATGTATTAAACATTTATATGACAATTCTAGTGGTTTCAGAAAAAAATGACACGTTTGAGGTGCAACCAATATTTAAAAAAAGTAATGCTCCAAGACCTAGTACTTTGTGTCACAGCTTAAGATTATATTTAAAACAATATGTTTGAGGTGCGACTAACATATGCCTTATCTGCATGATCTAATTAAATACAAAAGCCTGCCAAAATTGTTAAACACAAATAAAAGCCTCCAATCTCACCGTTTTGCGAGCATGGTCTTGACTAACATCTTCAAGTACAAGCTCAGGATGCAAAAGCATCCTTGACTGTGAAAACAACAAAAAAAATGCTCAACTGGGTCAAATACAATTAGATCAACAACTGCATTTTGTCAACATAAAAATGCAGATCAATTGTTTTCTCATACAACTTGATATTGTGTTAGGTTCAAATTTTTAGATTTGAAAAAACAAAATAAAGAGGGGACAAAAAAGGAGCATCAGGGCTAAGTTTTGGGGCAAAACAAGAAGAATTTATATCCCCAAGGTTAATATGTATATTGTGTAGCATTCATGGTAATATAAAATGTGTCACTGGCTATAAGAGGTAGTAGGAATCCTTTTTATTGCAAGTTTCAAGTTAAGAAGTAATTTATGCTACAATTGATTAGCCTTTACTGATTTGCAAAAGGAAGAGATAAAAATGGAGACAGTTTGAGAATAAAGGCAACTTGTCTCACTTGAATGAGAAGAGAATCCTTATATATTGACAAATATGATACAAATTAACTGACAAACCTCATCATATCCAGTAAGCCAGACACGAGGAGTTTGATAATATTTGTCATACCTGAAATAGATCAATAGCAAACACATCAATGGTTAAATGACATTGTAGATTACACAATATATTTACATCTTACCAATGACTTTGGTCCTTCCGACATTCGCAGGATGCTTATAATCGAGAGATGAAGATAAACAATTTCAGAGGAATCATCAACTCATTCACCAGAAATCTCTCACATTTGAGATTTACAATTATTTTATGATTCTCATATTCAGTAAAAGTGGAATTAGACATGCATATTATCCAACATATAAAAAAAGGAAACTTTACTATAAATTTATCTTACGTGATGCTGACATCATAAGTACGAGTCCGGAGAATGTTATCTTCATCAGGTTCATGAGCAACAAGATATGTAGACTGAAGTGTAGCCTGCATTAATAGATACCAAAAAAAAAAAGTTTCAGTTTTTTCTTCATATTAACTCACAGGTCAATAGATTTGGCCCCCTCTGGGCATTTAAAAGTAAAATCAGATTACAACTATAGGTTCTTGAGGAAGCTATAAGATGATACTCCATTGGATCCAAAGGTCCATAGAAGTTGCTATTCAACATGAACAGGGAAGCCATGAGGGTATCTTCTCAACAATCGTAGAGGAAGACCATGAAGAGGTTCCTCCAAGATAAGTAAAAATAACCAGATCAATAATACAATAATCAGTTACAGAGCAAGCACTCAACATGTGATGAATTGCCACAGAGATTTCGTTACATCTAACACACAAATGATGATTTATCATGGCAATTATCTATCTTTTAATAACCCCTAGAAATTCAATAGAAAATCAGAAATCTGATATAACTAGTGTTATTCCATGTATGAGACCTATGACATAAACATAACCAGTAATGACTTACAGGATCTGCTTCAATTAGGCTGTTAGGTTCTTCATACTCAGCCATGTCTGGAATATCTTCCTCTTCTTCACCCCCAAAGTGGTTAGATATAGATTGATGAACATTACTATTCCTGCTGATTTCTAGGGCCTCCATGGAAGGCAAGTTGTCATCATCATCCAATTTATCTAGAAAAAATGAGAACGGATCAAATGGGTAACCATAAATCACAACACACTCTGCATGCAACTGGACTAAGTAGAAATTTATGTAGATTGAAGAGTTGTCAGCAATTGTTGATACATATACAGAAGACATATGATAAAGATTTTCCAACAATATGATTGATATAAATATTAGTGACCCATTATCTGACATCTATATTAAGAAGATATTTTGGGAAAATATGTCGTGCAGAAACTCTTCATCCAAATGTACAGCTACTTTAACTGTAAAGACGTTAAATCTGAAGCCAATCCAAGCCATAACCATGGAAAAAATTAGCAAGCATTGATAAAGCTTTTCCTCTGGATACACAAAATTTACATATGAGCATTGTTCCTTTTATCTTTTTCAAGAAAATCTTGGAAGCAAAGATCTTTCTCAACCAAACTTAACCTTCTACCACTTGATTGAAAGCCTAGAGGCTAAGATAATGACGTTACTATAACACGATAACAAAAGATGACTGAAACTACCAATACAACTATCACTAAAAGAACTTACGGCAGGAATGACATACTGGCATTTTCTTTCTTTACTACCAGAAAACAAAAGGTACAAGATTGTGCAGTTAACAAGTAACTTTCAGAAGTCCCAATAACATGACCAGATAAAATAAAACTACCAAGAATATAAATTTCAATATAATATAGTAGTCCGTTTTAACCGCTCGTAAGAAAATAGAATGGAAACACACAAATTCATATATCAATTCCATTGGTATGACATACAGTGGAGATGCCAAATCACACCCAATCAACTTCCACATTTCAACTTCCATTTATTCCTTCACTTTCTAAGCAGCCCTTTTAATAAAAAAAATTGGCAATTGTAATTCAATACGAGAGACAGACAATGCCACCTCCAGACCTATTTAAAACTCTGGAACAACTAAACCTTCCAAAAACATACAGTGGTTGCCAATAGTTTCTTCCCACACTTCGGAGCTGCATTCAAATTTAAATTTGACACTTGGCAACTACTCTATTCAGAAATAGTACCTTTCGGTTTCCCATGAGTCGCCAGCCACCCATCATTATCTTCATTATCAACCAAAACTTCACCTCCAGCACCTTCGTATTCTTCTTCTATAGATGCAGCTCTTCTTAGACATGGCACTGAAAAGCAATATCTTGATCAATTATTAACAACATAAACACAAACACAAGCTCATTCAGAGTACATTTCATCCTATATTAACCTCAACAAAATTTATTTTTTCAATCATAACTTATATTAAAAAATATAAATTCCTAAACATTTATGTGCTGAGTAAATACCAAATAAGTTACTCCTTTGCATATTATTGCTTGTATCCAAAATTTACACTGATACAATCAATTTGATATTCGTTGCAAATTAAAGTTAATTCAAGTAAAATAATATTGAAATTTACCGTTTCTGGTAATCAAGAACTGTTTTTCCGCTGGTAAATACGACTTCCTCTTGCTCGGCTCGCCAGATTCCCTAACCGAATAAAAAAAAAAAAAAAAAAATTTTGATGGAACAAGAATCGATTATAATAACTAATGAAGTTCAGTTAAATTATTTATAAATTAAGAATACCAGGACCAGGTAGGGCATTTAGAGACGAGATTATCGCCGGCAAGAATGAATTCGCTAACGCTAAGAACGCCTTTTTCTTTGAAGGCAGAGACGGTCCGTGGACCGGTGATTCTCTCAACGGTTCCTTTGAATGCTTCGTGAAGTCTCTGTGAGAGTACCATTTTTCTAAACACGAAATTGATTAGCACAATAATTTGGCAAGGAGAAATCCCTAATCCGAATTGCAAAGAAAGGAGAAAGGTAAAGCTTGTATTTTGTTGGAAGAGGTTTCAAGTTTCGATATTTATATATTCTCATTCTCACCCATCTATTATTCTATTTTTTAATATGATAAGGACGGAATGTCTCCCAAGAAAACTTAAAAGGGTGTGTTTGGTTGGGGGGTTTATTTGTTTAATGGGGTCATATCTTCTTTTATTATCTCATTATTCTGGTTGGTTGGTTAAGTAATAAAACATTCCAGTAATCTTATTATATCAATAGTAAGTTACTATTGGTAATATAGGAGCTAATCTTAATACCACCATTTTCTAAGGTATTTTAAGATTAATTAGGTAATCTTTTTTCTTTACTATTTTGTCCTTAACTATTATAATTTTAGGACAAAATTGCCCTTAATTTAAAATCAATTTCCAAATTTTTTCTTTACTATTTTATCCTTATATTTAAATATTTTAAGACATAAATGCCCTTAATTTTTTAAATAATTACATAGACCCCATGCTCGGATCTGACCACCCAACCAGCGGTCGGCCGCCGACAACCACCGCCGGCTACCGGTGGCCGGCCATATCCGGCCGGCCGATCTGGCCGTTTCCGACCATGTCTCTAGCCGGAAACAGTCAGATCCATGGCCATGAACGGCCACGTCTGAGGCCTTTCATGGCCATGGATCTAGTCGTTACTAGTCAAATCAACAGATCTGTCTGAAAACGGCCAGAATAGATCTGGCCGTTTCCGGCCAAATCTGAGTTGTTCTGGCCGTTTTCGGCCAGATACATGATCGGAAACTGCCAAATCGGTACAAGGTCGTCAGCCACCGGCGACCGGCCACTGTGTGGTGGGTGGGGGTCAGTTTGATACTTTTAAAATTTGTATTATAGGGGTGTTTTAGCTAAATTTCTAAATGTGGAGGGTTAAAACAATATAAATAATAATAACAAATAAAAAATAATTAAAAAAACAAAAGGACAATTAAGTAATCTAACCAACATACCCACTCATTTATTCTTCCCAACCAAACACATTAATATAACATACCCTCTAATTTATTCCTTCTAACCAAACAGTTTTTAGTAATATAACATTTTCATTACCTAGATAATCCAATATTCCCTTAATTTTTTATTCTCATTAATCTTTTATTACCTGAATCAAACGCCTCCAAAGGATTGTTTAAATGGATGAGATGAAATTATTAATATCAAATAAATATCATTAAAAATTAATTTTTTTCCATTAAATGATAATTAAGTGAAAAACAAATTATTGAATTTACTTTAATTTTTTTTTTTTAAGTTTTTATTCAATAAAAACAGATTTTGAGAAAACAATTAAAACAAATAAGTCCTAAATAAGGATAGAATAATACTAAAAATATAAAAACTCTTTGTACATACTAATTCGTATTAACTGAAATTTTATAATATAATTGAAAAACTTAAAATTAAAAGATAAATAAGACAAGTTAAAATGGACTGCTACATCAATCTTTTAGTATAATTTGTATAATAACTTTGTATAAATAATATTATTCTTTAAATATGTAGAGCTATAAATAAAATAATAATTTGTTCAAATTAAATTATATGAAAAAATTAAAATTATAGATAAATGATACCAAATAATTTAAAATGTTTAAAAAATAGAAATAAAAATGTTTAAAAGAAAAAAATAAAAATAAATTCTAATAGGGACAAGAAAGCAGTTTCATTAGATTCCCTAGTCCCTATCTCAATAATTAAAGGATTCCCCACAAAATTTGGAAGAATCCTCTACCTATGTTTTTAATGGAATTGATTATTTATGGGATTCCAATTCATTACTCAATTCCAATATATAAATAAAGAAATTAGGAATATTAATTTCATTCCTTGTCATTTCTTATAAATAAACATAGTCTTATAGTATTGATTTAGATCGTCGGCTACCGGCTATCCTCTTACGGATGGGGTGTTTTCGTTAATTTTTTAATTTTTTTAATTTTAATTGAATAAAGTTAGCAAATTGTTTTGATTTGAATAGAATTAAAAAAATATTTTGAATATGATAAGATTTTGGATTCAATTATCTCAATATTAAAACAAACATTTGTTTTACTATTTAAATAGAATAATATAATTGGATAGAGTTTTATCAATTGACAACATTTTATAGAATTTTTTATTTTTTTTAAGTTTTTAAAAGTCCAAAATGGCCATAATATTCTTTTATGTTAATGACATGAAAAATCATAGAATTATAAAAGAAAAAATAAACAACTATTAATCGGCAATTCTATTAAAGAATTATTCCGTTAATTTTTAATATCATTCTTTAGACTTTTTAAAGAAATGTCGGATTGTGTTCCCAATTCTTTACCAAAATTGATCAGAGTTTCCAAAACCAGTAACCTTAATTATATCATAATTTCCTTCTTTAATTTGAGATAAACTGAAATTGAATCTTTATTTACTCTACCATCAGATTGTGTGTAAAATTGATGAATAAAATAGCAAAAATAAAACCATATATATATTTTTTAAATTGGAAGTTTGAAACCCTCTACAATCTACATTAATATTTACCGAACAGATAATCCCGGCCAGCATAATCTTTATTCAAACTCATATAATCCCATATCAAATTCACCCGCTACTTGCTCCCATGAACCGTAACAAAACTCATAACGACTGTTACTACAGGCTTTAACACAGAGATCCGGAAGATCAAACAATGCATTATCACTTTCTTCTTCTGGTAAACACTGGAACGATGACGACTGTTCATTTTCACAAGGCGCCATCTCATTCTGGCTAGACTCAAACGTGGCAGCGGCAGCTTCAGCAGCCGCGGCCTGAATATCTTTAGGGGCAACACTGGCCGGCCGCGGAAGCTGATGAGCTAGTTCGGGAAAATTCAGGTGAGCCAAGTGACCCTTTATAGCCAGAGATGCAACATCATGGGCTCGAGCTGCCATTTCTGCAGTAGGGAAAGTTCCAAGCCAAATTCTTGATTTCTTCCGGGGCTCACGTATTTCAGACACCCATTTGCCCCAGCTTCGCATTCTCACGCCACGATATGTCGGATGTTTGAGGCTCAGGTTACTGCTGCACCTTGTTTTATTAACACAGTTATTGATCTGATCATCATTGACAAGTAGTGTACGTATTTGTTTGGCGCTGTTTGATTTTTTCTTTGTCGAATTAGCCTTAGAGTGAGTAATTGTTGATGAGTTGCTGAAGCCGGAACTTGATGAAGTGGGCATTCGGGATTCAGAATCCGTGGATGATATTATTGATTAAATGGTGATCAGTTTATGTTGAAAATGAGAAGCCTTGTAGCCTTTTTATGTACTCTTAGGGTGTGTTTGGTTGGGGGGTTAATTTGTTTACTGGGTCATGTCTTCTTCTATTACCTCGTTACCTTTGTTTGGTTGGTTAAGTAATAAAACATTCCAATAATCTTATTATATCAATAGTAAGTTACTATTGGTAATATAGGATAGTAAGTTACTATTGGTAATATAGGAGGTAATCTGTTTAAGATTACCTAGGTAATCTTTTTTCTTTACTATTTTGTCATTAACTATTATAATTTTAGGACAAAAATACCCTTAGTTTAAAATCAATTTTCAAATTTTTTCTTTACTATTTTATCCTTACATTTAAATATTTTAAGACATAAATGCCCTTAATTTTTTAAATATTTACACAGACCCCATGGTCGGATCTGGCCACCCACCAGCGGCCGGCCACCGGCAACCACCGCCGGCCGCCGGTGGCCGACGGTCAAACGGCACAAGGCCAACCGGATATGGTCGGCCTTGTGTCGATCTGGCCGTTTCCGGCCATGTCTCTGGCCGGAAATGGCCAGAACGGCTCAGATCCGGCCAGATCTATTCTGGCCGTTATCGGCCAGATCTGAGCCGTTCTGGCCGTTTCCAGCCATATACATGGTCGGAAACGGCCAGATCGGCACAAGGCCGACCATATCCGATCGGCTTTGTGCCGTTCGGCCGTCGGCCACCGGCGGCCGGCGGTGGTTGCCGGCGGCCGGCCACTGTGGGGTGGGTGGGGGTCAGTTTGATACTTTTAAAATTTGTATTATAGGGGTGTTTTAGCT